>JARHVA010001208.1:932500-1167500 GCA_037957365.1 Torreya grandis
TCTTATCAACCAATTCTATGCAGTTCAAGATTTTAAGTCACTAACTTAACTCATATAGGACCCATGCTTTTTGTAGTTCCCAAGCAAGTGATGTCTCAGCTAAATTCTTGATTGTAGGCTTTAACTAATTTTTATCATTTTGGTCTATTGCCAGGCCACAAGCAAGTGATGTCTCAACTAAATTCTTGATTGTAGGCTTTAACTAATTTTTATCATTTTGGTCTATTGCCAGGTCACAACCCTCAAACAATATTTGGCTAATATTAATATTTAGCTTATAATTGAGCTTAGAAACTAAGCATCCCATGGGACCTAGGTCATTCACGATTTTATTCTTTCAGCATTATATAGGTGTATTATTCTAATAATTATAGAATTTATTTATCCAACTTGAAATGCAGGTAGGGTTTATCTTCTTGCAGCTCAAATTTTAGTTTTCAGCTAGACTCTAGTATTTGTAGTAGAAAAATAAAAAAGTTGGAAAGACATTTTTGGCAAAAATTTCAGCTAGGTATATTATTACAATAGTTATCATCCATTAATATTTGATCGGATGAGTGATCTTGACCTAAAACTATTTGATCGAATGACTATGATCTTTACTACAAATTTGACTAGTTGCAACTTGATTTGATCTCATCCGATTGATCAGAGGATTGACATGTTAGCTTGAAGACAAGTTGAAAATTACCAATGCATGTCTCCAAAATGGATTGAGCTAAAATCTTGATGATTGATTATCTAAATAGATCAATAGGTGAGATATAAGCTTAGGGATACTAAAGCTTTTGAAGAGTAAACAAAGACCTACTACAAGCTAAAATTCAATTGGATATATAAAGTGGTACACAAGTAACTAGGATTCAAGCACTGGCACAAAACATAACAATTTAGATTTAGTTATAAAGAACATTTTTACTTAAGCTATTGATAATGGTTTAGTTATAAGGTCTACTGAAATCTCAGCTTAACTATAACTTAAGTAGACTGAGACTTAATAGCTATTATATATATTAATGTAATGTTGATTGGCTTGTAATACTTATGGTTTTTATGACTTCAAGCTACCAATTCTATATAACTCTAAACTAAAACAATTTAATTGATTGAAACTATATAATAGTTTTAACCATTCATTACGTGTCATATGTCAAACATGGATCATTGTTTGGGTGATTTAACCTTGCAAACTAGGTTTGAAGAGAAACCCTCAAACACACATCACTAAAGATCAAATGTCAATCACCCCATTAATCTCAATGTCGATTAATGTAGTTATAACAAGATTTTCACAAAACCTTCAAGCACATGCTTTTAACTTTTAATTTTTACTTAGTGATATCCACCTAAGCAAGATAATTAAGCTTTATATAGTCTAGCTTAAGACTCGCTTAATCTAATGTAATTAAAGGCTTCCCCTATACATCCAAATGTCACATTTTTTGTTCAGCCCAAAACCAATCTAAATAAAAATTAAAATCTCTTGAATAAACCCACAAGTGCAAGTAATGGCTAGCCATGTGTCACTATATCTTTAGATTACCTATATAACTTGTAAATATTTAGCTTGAACTTAACTAAGATTTAATCTAGCTTAAGGCTAGCTAAACTTTATTACTTTAAATTGGCATTCTATAGCATAATTCTTTCACAACTCTTATCTTATCCTCATGCTACATATGTGATAATACTTATGTATAATCTATCTAGAAATTGATAATTATCAATGTTGTTAAATGACACATGGCATGAATTAGTCATTTCATGATAATTATTTTTAAAATCCTTCACTCAAAACCTTCAACAATATAAATTAATAGTATCAAATCAAATATCAATAAGATGTAAATGAGCTGATTAAATAGCTGGTTATGTTCAAACCTACTTAAGTTTAACTATAATTAAACATGTGAGACTTATAATCATTTGTAATAAACTTGAAACCTCTTAACATATTTATGAAACTAATTATAACTATATATAACTTAACTATTATCCCAATTTATAAATCTAATCAAAAACATTTACCCTTAAAAAATACTAATAATATCAAATCAAACATCAATTAATCTTCAACTATGCACCTTAAAAATCATCCACATTTGTTTTATTCTAATACCTTAATCGAGGAAAATTTTATTTTATCTTTTCCCACGTTCAAACAATTTAAACCTTAATAGTCCCTAAATATGCACTTGCCACCTTAAAGAAATTGACCTCTTGCAGATAAAACCAGTCCACACTCTTTGTAAAGAGAGCATAATTTTTTATGCTTTCACCGTTTATGTTTCACATAGGATTTGAAATGGACGTAACCCAATCCAAATATCCATGATAATTTTGAAAAGAATGATGAATATGTCTGGAAATAAACCTGCAAAGAAGCCTCCGATCCCAACCAGATACCCAAACCATCATCAAAGTATCTTCTGAAATAGGCAAGATTAGAGGTGTGAAACTGACTGTCAAGCTGCTGCTCCAAATGACATAGAAATAAGCACGCGTAAACAACCGCAAAATTACTGCCCATAGCAGTACCCCGAATCTGTCTATATAAAGTACCTGCAAACTCTAGATAGTGGTCACGGAGGACCAACTCAGCTAACTCAAGAACCATATCCAGAAGGGCTGTATCAAGCTGACGCTGTGTGAAGTAATCAGAAACCATAACCCAAAGAGCATGAAGGACCTCAGTAGTAGGACTACTCGGGTGACTCCACATCAAAAATAAATAACAGGATCCGTAGGAAAATGCATAGTCCTCAGCTTGTGCCGCTTTTAGAATGAAACGCAGGAAATGCTCACAAAAATGTGTTGTGGCTCCTCATTTTCCATTAAATGATCCAGAAAAGTTTGCTTTTGTGCAGAGAGTGTTTGGAACCAGTCATATTGTCCAAATGCTTCAAATAGTCCTGCTTATCCTGCCCCTTTTTTTTCCCAGAGATTATGGTAGATTCTGTAAACTTTGGTTTTAACGTCGTATTGTCGTCTTAGGGTCTAGAGGATTATCAAGAGCAGATGCAGTATATTAGCAGGTACAAGGAACCCCAGATAGAATCGCAGACATAATCACGGACACGTGGTTTCATATAATTTGAGGTTGAGCCTTGGCAGGGTGGGTTGGCAACAGCCATTAAATTTAACCCTTATTTGTTATGTAGTATGCGATCTTATCATGCAGGTCAACCACACTTGATCTGTGCTCTGTACTCTGTCCTCATCAATTCATCATCCTTTGATTACCCTGGAAAATTCTGCAGGGAACAAAATATGTAGTTTTCCGAAGAATTAACAGAGCCCCGAATTCCAGGCCAAAACATAGCGACAAAGCCCCGGGTACCCACGCTTTCCCCAACTGACACCTACGCTTTGTCCTCAAGGCTGCAAACAATTGCTTCCAGGACTGAAGCAAATGCAAGGTGGAAGGATCCCATCCATGGAAATTCAAGTGCAATCCAACAAATGAGAAAGGAAATCGTTTAGCTGGAAACCTAGTTAATTCCAGATCGGCAATTTTCTGTTGCAGTTGATAGACTGCACCTGCACGTCCATGGATAATGATCAACAATAGCACCACGATAGCACCATGCGTATTATTTGCTATTTTCTACTGTACTATCCAATGTTAATCATACATAATTATCATCTGGAAAATAAAAAATAATAGAAATAAAACATACATATTTGAAGCGTTTTGATAATATTGCTGGTTCCAAACACTCTCTGCACTACTGCAAACTTGTCTGGATCATCTGATGACAAATGAGGAGCCAAAACTCATTCTTTCGAGCATAGAAGAAAGATAAAATTTAACAATATAGCAGTTTGAGAAAGAGAATAAATTTCAATTTTAGATCTTATAATATAAAACTAATTAAAAATATATATATATATATAAACAATATTTTCATTGTCTATATGACATATACTGTTTGGTCTGTGCTGCTGACTGCCGACTGCCAACTCTCTGTACATACCTAGTCGGTGGCCACAATGAATTACTTTTTAAACACCTTTCCCTCTCATTATAAAAACAATTAAAACATATATATATAAATAATATTTTCCTTGTCTGTGATGTCATTATATACTGTTTGGTCTGTGCTGCTGACTGCCAACTCTCTGCACCTACCGAGTCGGTGCCCACAGTAAATTACTTTTCCAACAACTTTCCATTTCGTTTCTACTGTGAAATGATAACTTTACTGAGCTTGGGCATTTCTATATGGTTAATTATGGGCATTTTTATATGGTTCATTTTACTGTGAAATGATAGCTTTACTAAGCTTGGACATTTCATTTTTTTACATGGTTCATAACGGCGATCTCAAGATTCGCCCATTCTTATGTGGTTATCATCTTAAACTGTCTTTATTCCTCATCCGTCCATTAGAATCAATACTGTCATTTTCTGGAACAGACAATGCCGACAATGCTTTTTGACATGTAAACGGAATGAATAAAATAAAAAGGTGGATGCTTTTTTAGCGGTATACATTGGACTATATTCACATTTTTCAAAGAAAAATTTGATTTTCTTAAATGATTAAATTTTTAACTTTTAATTTAATAAACATTAATTTTAAGATGATTCTGTACAAGCTAAAAAAAAATTCAATAAAAAATATTATCACACCATCCACTAAAATATGAATCCACTAATTTAAAAACTCTTATTCTTTGAAGAGCTATGAGTCTTTAAAGACTGATAAAAAAGGTGCGTGGATGCGCCACCCGGGCCACCTTTTTGAAAATATTCCCTTTAAATATTTTTTAATGTGCTCAGTTTGACATTTTCATGGGCATTCAAGGCGCTATAAATGTTTCCCTGGTTGGGCATTGTTCTTCACTGGCGTTCAATGGATTTATTTGATATTAAACATTACTGAAGAGTAGATTTCATGAGAAACAGTCTTACATGTAGAGTCAGACCGTGTTACTCAGCCAAGAATGAATTGCTCACTTTGTATTCTGAAATTGGATGGGAAATCCATGCATATAAGTAAATTATATTTCAGTATTGTGGTCAAGTCATTCTTGGCATAGAATCATGTTCTGCTTCTCATGCCAGATTTTCCATGATTCTTGTATCTATTTACTTTGGCTTTGGTCAATGAAACTGCGATGTACCTATATTTGGTAATTAGGGTTTGTCTGTGTTTGGTGATGAATTCCAACATTGTTCTGTTTACTTAATTATTGCAGCAATGTAAACATCACATACTTCCTGATTTAAAAAAGAAAATACCGTGCAAAACGTTTTTTTCGCCTCAGACGTATGTGAAGTCCATCAGTTATTACTGAAAATTTGGAAAACCTCGTTTTATTTTAGAAGTGTGTGGGTGGATAAAACATTGCATCGATCACAAATACGAGCCAGTGGAGTTTATTTTTTCATAGGGTTGATTCTTTTAAGAAAGAATTTTCGTGGTCTTCTTAATCTTCTTTCTGAAAGGATTAATTTCATATTATCAATTTTTTTTTTTCAATTCTACATTTGACTGTTGAATCTTTAATCAGTGAATGATGAAGAAGAACATGAATATAAAGGATGACTTATCCTAAATCATCGCATTTTGAAATCCATCTGCCAAGTAAGAAAGGCAATAGGGACTAGCTTTGAATCCCTGAAGTTGTTCCGAGAAATTCAAACTAATCATTGAATAGAAATTTGAAGATACCATGGATTTTTCCCCATTTCTTTGTTTAAAATTTTGTCAAGATTAGTATTCTATTAACTTTGAAAACAATGAATTAAAGGATAGAGAATGGAAACTGTAAATAAACAAACAAAATATGATGGGCATCTTACATGCGATACAGAAGTGGCATCGATTTGATTAGAGAATTTGTTTTATCAAAACTATCCATTTCAACTTCAAGCACCTTTTAATTCAGGAGCACTTATAAAGTAGTAACAAAATTAGATTGAATGTAGATTACAAGCATAATAATTTTAGATGTTGAATAATAAGTGGAAAGTAGATTACAAGCTTAATAATTTTAGATGTTGAATAATAAGTGGAAAGATAATGTGGTGGTAGTCTCGCTATCATGTCAAGATGTGAGATAAATTTTATGTTGTATTCATTATCTAATTTGACATAAATTTTATGTTATATTCATTATCTAATTTGTTTGGTTTGAAAAATAAATTTATATAAATAAGGAGAAGAGTTTCTCAACTTATAAGATTATCATCTTCTTCAAAGATCACATTAACTTTAAACAAGGTACCCATTTGATTTGGAAGTCACTTGAGTCTCTATTTAAAAGACACAGGTTTGTAAAAAATTTATAGAAATATCACCTCCAATTTAATTTTGTATAACATGATGAATGACAGTTTATAATTCAAAGATAATTGTTTCAATGATAAACATAGGCAAGTATAAAACATTCCACCCTTATGGATTTTGCAACCAAATTTTATGCCAATTTCAAAAATAGAAAATTGTGTTTATAAAACTTTTTTAAAAGCCAGTAATAACTTAAGGTAAAGATTGAAATATTGTTTGAAATATATATATTGATTGATTATGTATGTTTATTTTATATTTTATGTTTATTTTATATTTATGATAAAAGAAAGTTTCATATTTATGATAAAAACTGTAAAGTTATATTTACAACATGTTTTTAAGATATATGAGATTTTAAAGTGGATCATTTATTTTTAGAATTATATCTTCCAAAATTAATTTTTTGAAAGATTTTTTTTTAGTATATGAGTGAATTTAATATAAACGTTATTTATCATTCTTAAATAAGTTTTAGAATGTTATTTGAGGATGTGTGTGGAGGATAAGCTCAAAAAGTAGGTGGAATGGTTATTTTTGATCGAGTAATTAAACGATACTATATACAAATTTATTGGATAAATATATCATAGTTTAATATATTTTATGATTTTAAATATTTACTACCTTAAATTATAATAAATAAGGAGCAAAGTTTTGGTAATCATAGAGACAATAAAAGATATATAGAGCATACTTAAATAATTAAAAGATAATTTAATTATAAAAATAAAGTAAATAAAAGATAAATCAAATTAATATATAATAAATAAAAAATTTGAATTAGGGAATATTGAGTTTGTTTAGTTACAACCATATAATAAAATCACATTGAAGGAGAATAGAAAGCATAAGCTTCAACCTAGATATTATGGACCATAGAGAATTGGGCTAAGGTTATGGAAGTGGCCTATGTAATGCATATCTTGAATTGAGGGAGTTTAGATATCTTTTCGTTGATAGATCATAGAGAATTGGACTAAGGTCATGGAAGTGGCCTATGTAATGTATATCTTGAATAGAGGGAGGGTTAATTATCTTTTTCATGTGACATATAAATAGAAAATTAGGTCCTGATGTAGTCCATAAACAAAACTTTTAACCCCGAACAAAGAATGGATTGAGTGAAAAGGATTTTGATGCAAGATGAAATGTTAGAAAGAAAATATTTTATTGAAAATAATTTAAATCTATTTTAAAATTTTAAAAAATATCTTAAAAATATAAAAATATTAGAAAAATATATATTTTTCATTCATAATTTTATTTTTGATATGTCAATTTGAGTTATATTCAAGAATTTAATAGTTATAGGTTCAATTTTTAATTTTTATGTAAATTTTTTTATTGATTTTAGGAATAATTTTTTTGAATGGAAAAGATATGTTGTATTTTTTGACACAATATTTTATTATCTATAATATTTTCTGCATAAATTCATATTTTTTATTATTTCATTTTAAATTATATGTATCTAAAATAAATGAAAGGTCAATTTAAAATTTAATTTTAAGGCTTTCCTTGTTATTGAGCATATAATGAGGGGAAAGCCTAAAATAATGTATGGTTTTATTTTTATTTTTAATATAATAGATAGATTGTATATTGTGTGAATATAATTTTATGATTTAGATTTATATTTACAAGTGTAATATATTTTGAGTAAATAGATGTCTATATTTTTCTAAATATTAATTCATATATATATAAAAAACATATTATATTTAATCTCTGCCATTATTTTTTCATATTTTTACTATTTATTAATGCTTTACCCTTCTCTTACATATGTATGCCATTATTTTGAATAACATTAATGAAAATATTTGATATAGACATTTCCATCACCTCAAAATTATAAAAATATATTATAAAATATTCTTATTATTGAAATTTTTATTTTAGATTCATTTCTGAACCTTTTAGCTTCAAATAGATATAATTTATATATATTCTTTATATTTTGAATTTAATAATTTTAAAATATTATTAATTATCAATAAATTTTTATTTAAATATAATTTTTAAATTAAACAATTAAAAATTTGATTTTTTATATGTTATAAATAGTGGAAGAAATATTATGTATAGTATTAATTATTAGTGTCAAAGCATAATATTGTATTTCATTGAGTAGTTAAAATATATTTAAAAAATAAATAATAAATTAAAAAAAAATGTAGAAGCATTATATTTATATATAAACTAACTTAAATTTTTAAAAAAAAGTGAAGAGGTTGAATTTGTATATTAAAAAATAAAATACAATATTATATTCTTAATTCATTACAGTAATTTTATCAATATATTTTATTTAAAAATTTGTATTCTACTTATAGCTAATTTATGACTAAATAACATAAAATTTATTAAACATTATTTTTAGTTTTATAATAACATATGTAAAAGTGAAGAGGTTGAATTTGTATATTAAAAAATAAAATACAATATTATATTCTTAATTCATTACAGTAATTTTATCAATATATTTTATTTAAAAATTTGTATTCTACTTATAACTAATTTATGACTAAATAACGTAAAATTTATTAAACATTATTTTTAGTTTTATAATAACATATGTAGGACAATTAAGTATCTATTTTATTATTTTATTTTATTTCTTTTTACATAAATTTTTATTTTGTATGTAAATAAAATTATTTAGATTGTAAATATTATTTGTAAAAATTTTGAAATAAATTAATTATAAAATAAGAAATAAATTGATATTTAATTTTCTTATAAGACTTACATAGTTTTTATTATATTTAATATGGTTTGAGAGCTAAAAACATAGGGCTCCTAGAGTATGACCTCTTGCATCAATTAAAATTTCATTTGGGAATGGCCCTTACATCATGAGTAGGGTTATTTTACATGGTGCTAACTTTCCCAGATGTTCAAACAATCAAGGGTTGGACCATATTCATAACCCTTTAGTTTTTATCCCCTTTTCTCTAACATGGGGTAAGGGGTAAGCTCTCCAACCTAAGGTACGGAAGAGAATAAAGAATATATTAATGATTTATACATTAAAATATGTGGGAAACAACTTTATAATGATGATTCATAAGTTAATTTTATGGTTGTTTGAATGATATTGATCGGATTTTTAGCTCTACTAAGGTTTTCTTCATACATGCCATTGAGTCGACTTTTGATTTTTTGCCTACTCAGCCTTGTATCATATCATGGCCTTAGTCACCTATGGGACTTACATTTATTATTATTTTAGGGTTTCTCTCCTACGAGTGAGGCTAACCTATATAATGACTTCTCCTCATTTTATCCTGACTATTTTAACTGTGGAGAAGAATGGTAAAGCATCATGCAATGCCCCCCTACAAGTGCCCAAAGAAGTTTGTCCTAAAGTTATACCACAAGGTAATGCTTTAGAACTTGATGTTATATTGCCTATTCCTAAATTTAATTTTGCATGTCAATGATTAGAGAAATTATGTTTAATAGGTTATTTTTTTGGGAGAATCACCTCTAAAATTATGCTTTGGTCTTGGGTTCAAACTCACTGGGAAGCTCATGGCATTAAGATAGAGAGCATCCAAAACAAGACTAAAGGATTTTTTCTCTTTCACTTCTCCAACCCTTCCCATGCAGGAGGAATCCTCCATAGGTCTTCCACTTAGTATGTCAAGAACTCGCTTATGGTTCACTCCCCATAAAAATGAGACTTTGTGGTCTCAGAGCACACTGCTCTTAAATTCTTAGTCTAGGTTCTAGGTTTCTCACTCCCCTGTTGGCACTTTATTCACCAAATAACATCCTCCATAAGATGTGTGGTTTATCATGAATAAAATTGGTTCTACTTAACTAGACCACAAAAAAGGGTCTGTGTAAAAGTAGACTTCTCCTAGGACCTCTGAGAATTTATGAAAATCCAAGTTAGGGATGTCAAGCACTCTTAGCAAGTCCTATATATCAACTTGCCTCACATTTACTTTTGATGCAAAGCCATAGACCATAAGATACAGGATTGTCCCCTTCAGTTGGCTCATAATAATTCATCTAATTGCTCATCCTCTCCCCCCAAGCCCTCTTCTAAAGCTAACAAGAAACTAGTTGAGGACAGATGGACCACAGTAGGGAAGAAGAATACTCGCTCCAAAGTCATAAACATAGTTTTTACTCCCAAAGGAGGCAAGCCATCTTTGATTAATGGCCGACAGGAGTAGGCTCCTATTGAGAAAGATCCCTCTCTGATTGAAGCCCCAAAATTAGTAGAAAAGCCCAAGGTGTTCAACACCCCTCTAGCTACTAGTGTCTTATCCTAAGGTTTTGAGGCCTCTATGCCTAATTCTTCTAGATTTTTAGACTCATATCCAACCACTATTCTACTCTTTATTAATGAGATACATCTAAATGCTCTCGTAACCCTCTTTTAAAAATGATAAGGTGAAGGAAGGAGAGTATCAAGTTGACCCTGTTATGAGGAAGCAATTTGATGATTTCTTAAGTGCCAAGAGTGGGCAATTTTTGCATAAGAGACATGATGCCCTAGAAGGGATAGACTTAAAGGACATGTCCCTTGATACCCATCATCTATGAATTATTTTTCATGGAATGTTCAAAGCCTCACAGACCTAAAACATAATTTTTTTGTGTGTGATTTTAGAAGGAAATTTCCCAAGATGGATATTTTATGTCTGTAGGAAGTCAAGGTGGCAATTTTTTTATTGATAGTTGTTAGTAATTCTATCTAGCATGATAGTATCATTCTTCATAGCAACTATGTTTCTAGGCGTGGAGGGGTGATCATAATCATTTCTCTAAAGTGGTAGCCACACTTAGTGCATTATGGCATGGACCCCACCAACCAGTTAATATAGACTCTTTTTAGCACTAAAAGCCACTATTTTAGTTTTATTAATATTTATGCCTTGAATGATGCCTTGGAGCATACCCATTTATGGCAATGCATAGTGGATGATCTTCCCAATGCTCATTGGGTATTATGTGGTGACTTTAATATGGTAGCATCTCTTGAAGACAAAATAGGCCACTTGCCTATGAGGTGGGAAGCTAATAAAAGGGAGGCATGGTTTTACATTTGTAATAAATGGGGCTTTTATGACCCCAATTTTTACCACCATCTTATATATGGAGTTTGGTACACCTTGAGTAATTTTAGGGAAGGCCCCACTTGGATTCTAAAGCATCTAGATAGGGAAATGATGTCCACCCAACCATATTTCTCTTTTGATAACAATTTTTTACCTCTAGTGCAAGTGATACTCGATTTTGGGCTTTTTTATCACTCCCTTATTCGATTCTAAATGACATGGTAGTTCATGAAACCCAAATTCCAAAAAACTCAATTTTTCCTTATCACCTCCTTGCTCAAACATGGGCTCATGGTGGTTCACATTAGAAGGGTTTGGAATTTAAATCCACATCCTTCCCAAGAAATTGGTTGGATTCTCTAGTGAGATGATGTCATCAGAAGGACCTCCTACTTTCTATCGATCTATGGCCACTAGCTTGCCAAAATTTAGAGACAGTCATATTTTTTTACTTCCTCAAAGCTGAGCCACACAACTCTAGCCCTAGAAAAAGATCCCTTTAATGAGATATTTTAAGTGAGAGTTGCATCCTTGTGGCACCAAATTTAAATTTTAGATAACTACAATGCTTGAGGAGCCCAAGTCAAAGCTAGGCTTCATTGGCTTAAGATAAGGGACAAAGATTCTAAGGAGTTATTCCAAATGCTATGAGCCAAGAACTCGAAGCAGTAAATACAAGTCATTTCTGAGGTTGGCAACAAACTCTTAGAGACTCCATCAATTGTACAAGATTTTTTTCACCATTATCAAAAAGTTTTCAAATCTCAAGCATCTTCAACTGAGTGTGAAACTACCTTTTATTAATGTCTTTCAGTGGTGCCATGCAAACTCACTCCCACCCAGTGGGTGTTTTGTGACAAGCTCCTCACTGTCGATGATTTTCATGAGGCAGTGACTCACATGGCTAATGACAAAGCTCCTGACATTGATGGCTTCCCCTATCAATTATATAACACTCTTTGGGACCTTATGGGTAGTGACTTGCATAAGTTTTATCAAGAAGTGTTTTGCAAGCAATTTCTAGGTAAAAATATAAATAAAGGAAATATCAAATTCATATCTAATTAGGGAGATCTTGCTTTGATCTGCAACTAGTGACCCATCACCCTCTTGAATGTCTCCTATAAAATCATTGCAAAGGCTCTATAAATTTGGTTGCATAATATGTTACCTCTCATTGTGCGTCCAAAACAAGTGGATTTCATTATAAGCCATTATATTTTAGATAACATCATTATTGCCTAAGAAGGGATGGATTGGGCCAAACAGTCTATGCAACAGGTTATGCTCATCAAAATTGACTTGAAAAAAGTTTATGATCACATCAAATGGCCATTTATTCTAGCCATGCTTTGAGCTCTAGGCTTTGAGCCCATCTTCATCCAAACTGTCTAGATGCTTTTCTCAGATGCCTCGACTATCCTTTCCATTAATGGAGTCACCTCTAAGCAATTTAGCTTGTTTTATTCTATTCGTTAAGGGTGATCATTGGATCCCACCTTGTATGTTCTTGTAGCTAAGGGTTTTAGATATCTTCTTAGCAATGCCCAAGTTAGGGGCCTTGTTAAGGGAATTTATCTCCCTCTTGATGTTGTGAACCCACATGAAGATATGCATCTATTTAATGGCCACTTTGTGGATGAATCATTCCTTACTCTCATTGAGGATGAAACCAATGTGGACAATGCCTTATAATATCTCAACACCTTCTACCTGGCCTCTGACTTTAGCATCCAATGGTAGAAACTCATTGTTATAGATAATCTTACCTCCTTCTACTAGTGTGGCCTGCTAAATTTGGTTGGAAGTGGATCCAACATGATAAAATCTTTAAATTTCTTGGCATCCCCTTTGTTTTTTATGCCTAATCACCTTTGTTGTAGAAATATGTTATTGATAGAGTTGCTAAGAAGATAGAATAATGGGTGACCAAGTCTATTTCATTAGCAAGAAAATTTCAAATTTGCTCAAAAATTCTTTCCTCCACCCATGTGTACTACTCATCATGTTGGGTGCCTTCTAAGAAATCTTACCAAAATTTGGAGAAATTTGTCAGAGATTTCCTTTGGGCTAATTCCCCTCAAGGTAATGGCTTCCATAGGGTGGCCTAGGAATATTTTTGCCTCATGCATGACGCTGGAGGGATGGGACTCACTGACATAGCTTGATAAGGAACTGTGTTATGTGTCAAATGGATTATGCATGCCATTGAGGGCCAAGAAGCTTGGAAGTTGTTGTTTAAACACTATATCTCCTTAGGCTTACCTAAGGTCAAGAAGGCTTGGAAAAGGTTCAACTTCCCCAATTTACTCTTCATTTGATACCCATCCAATTCATTGGGTCCTTTATGGCCCAATGCATCTAGAAGTCTTAGGAAAAGATCAAGCCATGGCTACTCTAGAATGGCTCTAGTTTCCATAATGGGCTCTCTGCTAACTCTCATTCTCTCTGATGGTCTCCTATTTTTTCTCATAATGAAGTGCCCCTGGAAGAATTCCCTTGGGTCAATACTCTCAATATTTAATGCAAAATAATTCATACCATCTAGGATATCTTTTGTAATATTTCTCCTTCTTGGCTATCCTAGGAGGAGGCAAAAGCTAAATTTTGGTTAGCTAATATGGACCAGGAATCCTACTAGGAGATCCTCAATGCCATCCCAACTTCCATGCTCCATAAAATCTTGGTTCACTTTACTTGGTCATGGTGGAAGGATTGGAAATGGTATGTTGAGACCCCTTTCCACAATTACACCCCTTGACTTGGCTATGCATGGCTTACCCCCCATTTGCCCATGGTTGACAATCTTAATGCCTATTGGAGGCTATATTCATCTACTAAAATGTGGAGCTTATACTTTAAAATTATTTGGGGGGATTGTGTAGACCCCAATCTTGCTCATTTTGCTTGGTATTTATTATACCAAGGCTTATTTATTGGTAGAAAACTCATCCATCTTAGAGTCTACATGCCTATTTGCCCCTTTTATGGCCACCTTGAGATGCTTCCTCATCTTTTTTAGTATTATTCCAAAGCTCAAAGGGTCTGGACTTAGATCCATGATCTTTTTAAGCCTTTCCAGCATGAATTTTTTATTTCGTAGCACATCCTCCTTGGATACAAACCCATGATGACCTTAAAATACACACAAATCTGGCATACTTTCAAAGTGAAGATTCTCTTCTGGATTTAGAAAAAAATAAATAATTCTATGTTTAATAATGCTTCTATTGATTGTAATATTTATGTTTTACACAAGTCTTCTATCATCTCCAATGTTATTTTACATATAAAGTGGCTATGGAGCTTCGACATCTTTAAGATCTCCTCTCCCATTAGGGAGATGTTCCTTGTGTAATGGCTCAGGTTTCACCTTCTCCACCCAAGTATCCTAGACTGGATGATATAGTGCATCGATCACCTTGTGGTGGGCATTGTTATAACCATTCTAGGCACCACTCTCATAGCAGTACCATGTACTAGTGTATTTCCCCTCCTAGGTAGTAGTGAGGGTGGAAGTTGACACCTCCTTCCCCTGTTAGGTAGGATGATTGGGGCACTCCTCTTCCTTTTCACCTAGATGTTTGGGGGGCACCACTTTGAGGCTGATCAAATGTGTTGGATAAGTTCCCTAGGTTTTTTTGGCCATTTCAACCACTCAGACACAAGTAGAAGATTATGATAGGGACACTTCTCAAGTTGTTGGCTGGGAGCCTATTCTAGATGGCAATGACTTTTTAAGCTTAGGTTGGGGTTCTAATGATATAGATCCTCTGTCTTCTAGCCCTTCTCTTGCTACATAAAAGTTATCTTTTTCATAGACTTTGTGACTTGTATCTAGGCTTTGCCTAGTTTGTGATGCTTTTGATTTTGTTCCTAGGCTTTGCCTAGTGTGATGTGGCATGCTTTCATACCACCTATATTTTTTTGTGAATTATTTTTATAATTTTGTTAAGTTAATATATGGATATATTTTATCAAAAAAAATTGTGGTTGTTTCATAAAAGCAATTTACATTTTTTATTTTTATTTTTTATTTTTTAAATTTTTTTTTTTTATTTTTTATTTTTTATTTTTTCAAAAAAATATAGCATATAGTTATTTTATATCAGCATACCTATTACTTCAGTGGGGCTTATGTAGATTTAAGCTTTGTTGAGTTCCTATTAATTATTTTGTCCTCTAAACACCTTGTATTTAGCATAGAAAAAATGGGATAATGGTCTTACATACACTTAGGATAAGTTTGATCTTTGATTGGGAGTATGATACTTTTAATTTATAGATCTATTTTCATCTAATTGTATAATTTTTTTATTTTTCAAGTTCAAATCTGTATAATAATATAAATCATGGGTGATGATCATATTTATTTATTATATTGTGTAAACAAAAAAGATGTTATTTTAAATATTTGTTTGTTTATAATTTTAATCTTTTTTAATTTTTGTAAATATTTAGAAATTATTTTTTGGTTTTTATTTAATGTAATTTTGTGAGTGTTGGTACATATATGTATATGGGTGATTTAGTATCAATTAGTTATTATTCAACTATTTTGTCAACCTTCATACCTTGAAATCCTCTTTCTTGATCTACATGTGATTCACTTGAGCTAATTTTAAATTTAAATCTCATCCCAAGTATATTCCTATAGACATGACTACTATCAAGAGCATTTTTATGTTCATGGCACTTTTCTTTTTGCCCCATTTTAATGGATGAACCCATCTACCCTTTACATTTTTCCTATTTCTAACAATTGAAAGTTGATATACATGAAAATATTGCTAGATTTTGAATTCAACTCATCTATAAATATACAAGTGATTAAGTTCATTTGATAATCAAGTACAAGTAATTATAGACAAGCACTTCTCAATTTCTATCTATCCTTCTATTATGATACACTTTTGGCCCACATGTTGGAGTTATTTCTATTGTGTAATTTTTGTTTATTGATATCTTGATTTCAATCCAATAAATCTAATGAATTATCAGATTTCTCTAACAAAGAGTGCTAGTTTTGTTTTCTTTAATAGTCTAGGTCCAAAAAAATTAGCTCATTACAAGAAGACATAATTCATATCATGTGAAATTAGGGAAAGGAGGTGAAAGAGTATAATAAAGTGAATAGACCCAAAATATTATATTTCAACTTGTTGTCTTTTACCATGACCATACAAATTCATTTAAAATCTAAAATTACTTCATTGTGATAAGCAAGGAAACATAGGATGTGTGTTTCTAAGTTCAAATTATAAACATAGATATAATGAATGCATAAACAAGATAAAACATTTTATTTCCTTTATTTACTTACATATTGGATTGATTATTTAATTAAGCATTATTATTTTGCTTTAAATGGAGGTAGTTTATTAATATTCATACCTAAAACAAGACATATAGCCTTCACTTTGAGTCAAAGTGTATAACATATCTAGGTCAATCTATCAACGACATGTTAATACTTTTTCCCTATCTATTTGAACCTCTAAAAATTCTTATTCTAAATCTCAATCATTTTTTTAATAAAATATTAAATAAAAATTATTTTTTTCAATGTTTATTAATAATTTAGATATGATGTGACTTATTTAGGTCTAATTTCCATTAAATTTTTAATTATATAAATCTATAATTATACCAAGAAGTGTAGCTTATAATGGTAGTAGGGCATGGATTATCATGTCATGACTATGTGCATTAAACTTAAATATAGTTGACATGACTTCTAAATATTCTTGATAATGTTAAAATGTACTTCAAATGTTAACCATGTTATATGATACACTTAATATTTAAGGATAATAAATATTAGAATTACCTTAACTTTTTTATAAGGATCACTAATTTTCCTTAAGATATTGATGCAATCACATTCAAGGGTCCCATTGAAGGGATTCCTTAACAATGTAGCCCTTAGATTTCCACACAATGGACTAATGTTAGTATATTATTTTATTAATTAATTTTAGGCATTATATGATATTATAAGATCACAATAGTGCATTGAAATATCATATCTACTTAGTCCAACCCTTAGACATGGATCTATTTTACCTCTCTCTCTACTATGGCATCCTTAGATTGTCATGTGCTCAAAGCTATAGGCCTTCACTTGTCATGTGAGTCTCTCTTTTTATTTTTATTATCTTGTACATAGTATCATATTCCATCCATGAGATCACTCTAATATATTATCCTCTTATCTTATAAGTGTTACAAATGTTCATCCAAGACCCCTATTTATATTTTCTTGAACTCTATTTTCTTAGTTAGATTCCCATCCAAATTTTTGATAGTTGTATTCAATGTGTCTTTGTGTAAATTTGTAGGCATACTCTAGAGGTAATATATCCTTTTACAGACCTCAATCCACACAATTATAATTATTAATTTATATACATGCTCCCAATAAAGACCATGTGATTACATAATGTAGCTGCAAAATCTAAGGTAAAGCCCTATATAGACTTAATTTTTTATTTATTTTTTAATGGCACTTGCACTAGAGATTTATTGAATCTTAGAACATGAAAAAATGTAGTTTATTATGTTTATAAATGAGAATTTGAGAGTTATATTAGGCTTCCAGGGCCTGAAGTCACTTATAACTAGATTTCAACCAGAGTATGGATGGAACAAAATACTGTGTAAGGAAAATTGAAAAAATGATTAGTAAAAGGGGAGAGATTTTATCCCAAGGGAGGTATTTCCTCTAATGGAATAATTAAGTTTAATCTAGGAATTAGGGTATTAATTTCACTTTTGAATAAGTTATATGGCTTCCCTAATTTCATTTATGTACAGGTAAAATGGGTACCATTATTGGATATTCTCTCAATCTCAAAAAAAATTGTAGCACTAGGGGAAATTATCAGTGTTAGATTAAAGGGGTAAATTTTCAAAGTATAAAAAAGGCCAGTTGACAAAAAAAATTATATGATGTCTTATTTGTTAGATGTAGTCATAGGGACAGTCCACAAAGATGATGGGGAATGATGAGATCCATCCACTGAATATATGAATAATAAAATTTGTGATGATTATTCTTTCTTATATGTTTATGTATACAGGAATGAAATCACTAAAATTTATGAGGACGTTTATACTCAAGACTATCAAGGAATTTATGAAACCCAAATTCCCAGACTATCCAAAAACTTAAGGAGCATCTCCAAAATGGGAGATTACTAGTATTATTTGGACTGTACCATTATTATATTTAAAGGGACAAGGGCCCCCCCTTGTATTTTCCATGACACATCCCAGATAAGGTGGAAAAAAATAAATTGCACATCAAATATATAGTAATGTGGAAGAGGATCTTAGTATCAAGCACTAAGCTTATTATCATAAGACTACCCTAAACATTGGACAACTTTATTCTATAGTAAGGGCACATCTCAATCAAGTAGGAAAGGTTAGGGTTCATTATAACTTAAAGTGGACCAATATAGAGAATGGGACCCCATGGAAAGAGTTAAAAATTATATTAAGTACCTCAATGAGAAAAAAGGGTTACCATTAGGTATGGTCACAAGGCATATGAGCATAATGCTATATTTTTGAATGCTCAAAATGATTCTGAAGTTTGGATCTACATGAAGAATCATAATATGTGAATTATCATTATTCAATAAATATAACATAATAATAAAATCACTAAGAAGTAAACAAATGAAATGATGAAAGAAGCATAAATAACTTGGGCTCATCAGTGGCCTCAACCATAATCCCAAGGCCTAGCCGATTAGGATCAACCTCCCTTTCCCACACAAGAGGAGACTAATGTATCAAAATGAGAGCCTAGTAGTCAAAGTGAATAAAATATTCATATTAGAAAAGATATTCTTAAATGTCTCCTTTGTCCTCATCTTTTTTTTACCACTTTGGACTTTACCTCCTCTAGATACATAGACAAGATCATTTTCTTGGGCACTATTGGCCCCACTTACTACAGTCACACAAGTAAATCTCCATAAATTTATATAGATCTCATTTTCATCTCTTCCATCTATTCCTATTTCCCCTCAAGCACTTCCATTGAGTCCCTCTTCACCAACTACCACAAGTGAGGGAACACCTCCTCAAACATTTACTTCCACTACCCATTCCTTCACCATATACAATAGTAGTTCATACTACTATGGCTATTATATTAGTTTCATCTTCCCCTTCATATCCTATTCCCCTCATAATTACTCACCAAGGGAAATCTAGAATTTTTCCAACCTCTTTCAAAACTCAACAAGTGGAATAAAGACCATCATCAAGTTTAGATACCCCAGGAGGACCCCTTGATGTGGAATTAAAGGAAGAACATGAATATGTAATTTCATTAGTGGATTAACCCATAGATTAGTAAGAAGAAAATGTATAACTTATAAAGTGAATAAAGTAGGAAATGAGTGAAGCCAAAGCACATAATGAAATAGAAGAAGAGGTAGAGCAAGAGAAGGCAAAATAAATAAGGTTCAGAAGTTTGGATGAAGAAGAAAATCCATCTGGAACACATGACCATAAATTTCCTACTAAAAAAGAAAGGTTCTCCATTATTAAGGTAGTTTCTTCTCTTTATTCTTCCCTTTTAATTATAAATACTCAGGTTGTTAGTTTACCACCTACTAGTCTTGGGCCATAAATTTCTAGTTCTATTGATCCTTCCATTATTTACACTATAAACCAAATAATGGCTCCCAAAAAGAGGGTATATTTTAAGGATTTGGTATCCATTTCCATTTTTGAACCTCAAGGTCTACCTATTCCTCCAAAATATTCATCCTAATTGGAGTTACCATTGCCACAATTAACATCTATATGGTTTGCTATAATGACAAATTCAAAAAACCCAATCAAAACAAATTATAGTGGAAAAAACTACTCCTCATGTAGAAGTATCAATATGGAAAAGGATCATTCATCCACCTCTCTAGTTTCCCATTCAAATAAGTGAAAGTCAATTCCACCCTCAATGATTACTTCACCTTATACCTCTGCAAATCTCAACCAACCTAAATAATAAAGGGAACTCATAGTACCTCAATGGGTTAAAGTGTTACAAGGCCATAGAGATAATAGGAAAAACCTATTTCTCATAGATTTAACCATAATATTCACTTTTTTTGACAAACAAATTAGTGAAATTTAGATAGTGAGAAAGAGGAAAAGAGTGAACACTAGAATAGGGGAAGAAATAGTGCTAAAATAAAGAGAAACCCTATTCCCCCTGGCTAAGAATACCAAAAGGAGTCTTAATAACCCAGATGAATTTATAAATTACTTTCTCTCTTTCATGGATTCAACAAGGGAGGCCATGAAATAAATGTGTAAAATTTTAGAACAAGCACAATAAAGGATTTTTTAGATACAAGTCATTCAATCCCCTTAATAAATTATAGACAATTTCCAAAGTATACCACTATATTTACAACATTTTGAATACAATCCAAGTCTCTAGGGGTGAGTCCCAGTTTGAAAGAGTAAAAGTGCTAAAACTTTGGCACCAATTGAAAGAATTTGAAAAGAGACTCAACTTATTGGCCAATGCATGAGGAATAGTCCATATAATAACCTAACTCTGATGTTTGTCCAGGACACAACATGGGATTTGAATTATGTGATTTCAAAGAGAGATGGTGCCTTCAATTAGCATACACAAATGAAAGCCTTGATAGAGCATTTTACAGGCTAAGAAATGGAGGCCATGGATATCTTAAAAGATATAAGTGTCACAGATGTGATAACCTTTTCTAGTAAATTGGTAAATATGCCTAATTTTGAAGCACTTCTTAAGGAATCTTCATATACCTTCAAGAAGAAAGTTAAAGGGACTATTTATAAAATCAAAGAAGAAAATTTATAGATGATGAATTTTGTGAAAGATAGGGTAACTAAGGCAAAAGCCCTCAAAGAAAGGTTCAAGGCCTATGAAACTGAGTATGTAAGGTTGATGAGTGAAGATATCAAAATAATTAAACCTTTTATGCTTAATTTTGACATTATCAATAAATATTTTGAAGTTATTTATGCATTATTTAAATAGCTCAAGGCTATAGAGGAGGCTCCCGGGTCAGCATCAAGCACACAATTGACAATAATTATTACCACAATAGCATAAGGCCATTAGTTCTTAGGATATGCAGTAATTCATTCTCTACTAGGACCAATTTTGATTCCTTGATGGACTACAATGGCTACTAAAATTACTTCAATCCAAACATCTATCATGTAACTATTTTCTTCTCCCAGTGGTGCCAGATCAACACCACTGTGTGTGTGTGTGTGTGTGTGTGTGTGTGTGTGTGTGTGTGTGTGTGTGTGTGTGTGTGTGTGTGTGTGTGTGTGTGTGTGTGTGTGTGTGTGTGTGTGTGTGTTTTCATGTTTTAAATCAAGTTAGTATTAGTGGTCCCATATTTTATTGGCATATATGTATTATATTTTGGTTGAAGATATTTATTTCTATACACACTTTTCATACATGCATGTTATGCATGAATTTTGGCATACAATTCTATAATTGGAAACATAAAATTAGGATTCACATAGAGGATGAGCTATCCCTTCCCCAAGCCTATCTATACTTGTGTCCTTTTGATTCTAAGAGGATAAAAAATCTGGTTTTTAGGATTAACAATAAATTTGAAGGATTGTTCTACAATTGGTCTTGTTGTGTGAATCTTGTTCTTCTCCAAATTTGTGAGTTTTAAATAAGTTCTATCAATTTGGTATCTTATTATTTTGGTTTTGCATGAACATTATTTGATACAGTTATTCATATTGTGCAATAGCTAATTTGAATGATTTTGTGAGATAATCATGATCTCCTTTATAGATGTGCAATTATAATCTCACAAACATAGAAACCTTTGATTATGTACACTAAATTTAATTGTATTCTTATTCCCTTGGACTCTTAACTATGTTTGACTATCTATGTGTTAATGGTAACTTGTAGCAAGCATTGGTTCCTAACTTATCAAACCCATAATTCAAGATCCATCTTGGAAGGGTTTCATCTTGTTTGATTCACAAACTTTATTTTTTTCCCTACCCTTTCTTTATTTTTTTAGTTTCTTCTGATCTTTTCCACCTTAGGTTAGACTCATCATCAATCCACCCATCTCAAGTATGTAGAGACTCATGTCATAGCTAAACCATCTAAGGTAAACAACTACTCCACTCACCGCTATTCTACCATTAGGTTATCTATAAAACCCAATACCTTACAACTTGTGTCTAAGAGTGAATATTTATTTATTGATCCTAAAATGTTAGAGGTTACCTTGTAAGATTCCTTGGTATGCATAAAACCCATATCAATAGTATAAATCCACCATTTTGTAACAATATTTCAATTGATGAAGCTAATGTAAGAGATCTTGTCTAAATTTTAATTTCCAAAAAATAATAATTGATTGAAATTTTTGACTCACATTAACATGTTATTTTTTTTTATTTTTTTTTTTTATTGTTTAATATTAATATACAATTATTTTTACTTATAAATAAAAAATGAAGGGATTATAACTAACCCAAAGTAATGGGATGAGAGATCACAAGCGATGGATTGGTGGATGAGTAACAAAATGGATTCCTCAAGGTGGTGGGTTGAAAAAGATTATATTAGTAAATAAGGAAAAAAGAAGAGGCCTTGGAAAGGAATTCAGGCCAGACTAGCACTGTTGATATTTAAGGGTAAGAAACAAGTTGCTTCCACAAGGAATGGAATAACAACCATTGGTTCAAAGTTAGACCCAATCTTGATTGAAAATGAAGATTTCAAATATTGTAAAATCATGTGTTAGGTCAAAGGCAGAACATTGACTCTAGAAAAGGTAAGGAGTGATATTAAAACTCTCTGAATTGATGATGAGGCCCAAGTTACTTTCAATCCTAAGAAATGTTTTGTTGTAACTTTTTCAAACTTAGAAGCTATAGAACATGTGTTAGATTATAGTCATAATTGGTTTATAGGACAAAGATGTATATGTATTAAACCCTAGTTTAAAGGTTGTAATCCTCTAACAAAAAAACATTGATGTTATTCATGTATGGGTTAACATATACGCCCTTCCCATAGATTTTTGTAGTGAATGTATATTCACCAAATTTGGGAACTCCATTGGACATTACCTGTACATGGATGATCAAATAGAGGAGAATCTTAAACTTAACTCCAACATGATTAAAGCCTAAAAAGTGGTTTAGATGAATGTGATACTTCTAGGCCCTCAAAGCATAACCCTTAAAGAAGCAAAGATAAATGGGTCCAACTGATAGACTATGAGAATCTCAGTGTCTGTTGTTATGGATGTCAACAAATGGGTCACCTCTAAAGAAAATGCACCAATGTAAAATTTCATAAAGACTTAGTTGTTAGAAAGATAAAAAAGAGTATATAAACATTGATATTTGAGGAAGAACATAGAATACAATGTGAGGATTCAAATCATAATAAGGAATAACAACTTCCATAGAGTATTCTTCCTTCTATAGAGGACCTTAACATGAAAAAAGGAGAATACCAATCACAATGTTTAGTCATCAAAGGAGCTCTGCAAAGAAGGAATTGTGCAAGACATTATTCCCTCAGGACTCATGTTTAGTTAATTATGAGCAATTGGAAGATTTAAAGGCTAGAATATTCATATCCAAAAGTTAATGAATCTCTTAGTTATTATCTTCAGAGTTTAAATTGTAAAAATGCATTCTTAGACCTTTCAAATCTGTATTTGGAGGAGTCCCAACTTCTTAGGAATGGGAAACACAATAAATGTAAAGTTTAGCTTTTGGTTCATTATTTTCATTGATCGGTAGTCTCTTATTTGGGTTTGTTCAAAGATTAGTTATTTTTTGTCTAATTGTCAATTTGATATTGATCGTTTTTTGTTTTGTTAGTTTGTTATAATCCATTGGTGGTTATGTAATTATGTTGCTTTCTTTGTTTTATCTTTTTATAGCACCTTCTATAAAGGTAAGGACCCTTTGAAAACCCTCCTTTTACCCTTATTATTTAATTTAAAAAAAGAAAACCTTACCATTTGAAAAGCTTATGTTAATTGATTTTTTCAACTTCTAATTATATCTTACACAAAAAAATTACTCGCGCCTTCAACTTCTATCAACATTTGTCCATCACTACAATATCCTTAAACTATGATATTAAAAGATTTGATTACTTCAACACAAAAACACTAATTGGGGTGCATTTTTTAAGTTGGATTGTTGTATTGTGTATTTATTTTTTTTAAATTTAATTAGGTAAACTGTTTTTTATCAAAGTTATGAATTAGCATGGAATATAATCGGAGTCTATTCTCTAAATTAAATAGAAAGAAGATAAAAGACAAGGAACACCAAGGTATCACCTCCCTAAAGAGAAATAAAAATGGAAACCACTATTTAAAGCAAAGAACGCCACAACAAGACAGTGAAATAGCATAGAATAACCAAAAGAACCCCAAAAATGAGGACAAAATAACACAACACTCAAGGCAAAGCCCTACTAATCATCCACCAGAGAGACCTAACCACAAGTTGGAACTAGACGTCTTTCTCGCTTAGAAAGGAGGTCTTCCAAGGTCCATTGAGATTCATTAGAAATGAGGGAGTGCACTTTCACCCTTAGTAGCTCTGCCTTTGATCTACATCCTTCATTTTTCAAAAAGACACCGACATCCACATGACACTTAGAAACTTGATAGAGAAAACCCAAGAAGGGACCCCTTAAGAAGGGACTGACCAAGTAGTCAGATTCCCTGTAATGAGGCTTCCATGAAAAGGAAGGTCCAGGGCGAGGGGGCGGAGGGGGCGGGGGACCGGGGCGGGGGGGAAGTGGGGGCAGGGGGTCTTAGCAATCTGAGGGGGGAGGGGAAGGGGGGCAGGGGGCGCAGAGGGTATTATGTATTTTTTTTGTTGTGTGTATTTTGGCCAAATTATTGTGTTGGGTTAATATGTGATAGTTTAAAGCTTTTCAAATCAAAGTGTTCTCTCTTCAAATTATTTAAGAATAATTAATCATCGAACTATCAATAAATAATTAAATAGAGAAATTATTTATGAGATGAAACTTACTTTTTCCTTCGACGAAAATCAAATGAAAAAATTAAATATGAAAAAGACCAACCTTCTCTATAAAAAAATATATTCCATCATCCATTAAAAACCATCATCTATAAATACATATATAATTAATTATCTTAAAATAATTAAATAAAATGAATAGATGAAACAATATTATGTTGATTTTAAATGTCATAATGACACTAGCAAACACAATTCTATTATGAATGGTGCAAACAAAAACAATCACCAATTCAAAATAATTGTTTAATTTAAATTCTTATAAAATTTATGATTATGTAAATAATTATGTGGTTACAAAACAACCCATTATTCAATTACAAAACAACCCATTGTTTAATTTAATAGAGATTTATTTTGATAGATACATATAATCCTTTTTAATATTTTTTTTTAAGAAAATTAAGTGTAGGTTTGGGCGATATGACACGAGATGTATTATTGACCGAAAAATAATAATAGAGACACACTTTCAAACATCTCTCTCCTCTCAAAACGTCTACTCAAGACAAGTAAGACAGTATAAAAGTGTAAAAGATAAAATATTTTAATTGTAAATTTCTTGTATAGAAGTAATCAAATCTACTTATATTATATATTTTAGTGTTTTTGTCTTGAAGTAATCAAATCTTTTAATATCATAGTTTAAGGGTATTGTAGTGATGGATGAATGTTGATAGAAGTTGAAGGTACGAATAATTTTTTTGTGTTCTCAATTATGTTAATAGAATGTTGATAGAAGTTGAAG
The DNA here is from genome assembly GCA_037957365.1 of Torreya grandis. Classification (NCBI taxonomy): domain Eukaryota; kingdom Viridiplantae; phylum Streptophyta; class Pinopsida; order Cupressales; family Taxaceae; genus Torreya; species Torreya grandis. Next base: position 958,720 of record JARHVA010001208.1, read on the forward strand.
GTGCGAGTAAAAAAACCTTACCATTTGAAAAGCTTGTGTTAATTCTATAGAAGTTGAAGGTACGAATAATTTTTTTGTGAGTATGTAATCGATAACTTTGTCAATGTTGGTGTTGTGTTCATTAGTTATCAAAAACTTATGTTTAAAACAAAAATACAGTTAATGAACACATTGCTTCTATTTATTCCCTACAACACATACATCCATACCTTTCACTTTACATAGTTTATATTTTATTTTCTCTTTACATACCTTTATATTTTATTCAGAATTTCTCTATGTATACCTTCCCCCTATCAACATTTCCATTGTATCCTTTAATTACTAGTGAATATAAATTTCCATGTTGTCAAGACTACACCTAAACTCCTAATGCACTCGAACGGGCAACTAGACAAAATATAATTTGCATGTATATCGGATGTGTATCTCTAGAAATAAAAATCAATCTTAATGTGAATTTGTCTCTCTTCTATATATAGGTATACACTTTTTTTTTGTTCATCATATATAGGCATCGTTTTTATTATTTTGAATTGCAAAGCTAAGTAAAGTGGGGAAGACTGTAGAAAAATCTAAGAATTCCAAATAATTTAGTAAGATTCTCTCCCCAAAAAAAAATGAATTTGTGTTTTTTCTTTATAATTTATTTCATTCATATTTTTGGATGGTTGAGGGCAATAATTCATTAATGAGATTCTATTTGAGAAAGGGACCTAGTGCAGTCTATGTTTATTATATAATTAAATGGAAAAATAGATTTTAAATTTATTTATTTATTTTTTAATATTTGTGAATAGAATTTTAATGTTCATGTATTTTATATGGTATATTGTGATTGGGTCTTATTTATTTTGAATAATTATTTATTTTATTTTAAAATTAATAATTTTCCAACAAATTTTATCATATTTATTGGATATTATCACAAGTATTAAGTCATTTTTATTATTGTCTTTGTATGGTTTGTGTTTTATTATCTTGACAAGCAAGATAAACTATATAATGTTAGTGCATTTACCCTATTGAATTTATGTCTTTTAAAAGACTAAATTATTATCTTTTATAGTTTAGTGTCATATTTTACAAGAAATACACTTAATACATTATTATTTTGTGTGTGTGTGTGTGTACACACACGTACGCAACATCATTTAGTTGGGTAGGAAAAACCCTCTCGTTAGGTACATAGAAATTAAGTTTTATTAGATACACATAAAAGTAGTATTTAGAAAAGGGTGGCCTACTCTCATGTGTGTTAGATAATTCCTTGGGTCTCATGAGGTCACATGAAATCTAAATGTAATATAAATGGCGGTGCATGCTGGAGATGGTGAACTGCAGTGTCAACACAAGGATCACTTTGATGGTTGAGGTTAGAACTAAGAGGATATTAAAAATGTTGCATGTGTTGTGCCCTAAGTATCACCAACTAGAAAATAAAAACACTTATATACAAGATATGCACAAACATATCGACAATTATAACCTCGGTTTATGCACTAGAAAAAATTAGGACAACCAAATTATATATAAATATTTTGTTTAAAATTTAATTTTTTTTTGAATAAATAATTTATATAAATTTTCAAGGTTTTGGTAGGTATTGTAGACACCTAAAAATGGCCTCTAAGAATCTATTAATTGTTAAATTGCATGATCTTAGGATGTTTGTGTACTTGTATATTATTAGTCTAAATTAAAAATTATTATCGCATTTATCAACTTTTAGTGGTCTTTGTACCTTCTCTTAACACCCTCTAAATGCCATGTTTCTCTTCTAGACCTTTTCTCCTATGAGACTGTGTCTAAATTATCCCAACACTTTGTACATTCTACGAATCTTTAAGAAGTTCTTAGGCTCATTAATTTTGTACCTTCCAACACTTTTTCATATGACCCTTGTTTCACCTTTTTTCTTTTTCAACTATTGGATGTCAGTTTAGGCACCAAAAGGGTCCTAATTTATTTAAAATTTCTATAAACACATGTGCATTCTAAATAACTTATCAATAATCAATAAAAAAAGTACATTAAGCATTATATAGATAAAATTGTTATCACTTAAAGCATTCGTTAAAAAATAAAGCAATCATTAGAGCATTCATTGAAGCACACATGTTTATGTTTAGACACTCGCAAGAAGATAGTGGTTTGCAACTATTGGAACTATTCCAATCATTGAGATTTCATGTTTTTTTTTTTTTTTTAACTATCTAAGAACCTGAAAAATATCAAGATAATTTAATTATTCTTTGGTTCTACCGCAAACCTTAAAATATATTTTTTCTCGTAAATCTTCATATATATTTTCCCAATTAAGACATAAAGAAGAAAATTATTTTTTAGGGTATGGGAGTCAAAGCGCATGAAATTAAGTGTGGTTATTGGATGTTAGAACTAGGGTAACACATTCATCAAATTAATTTTTTCATGACTGAATTTTATCTAAATAATCCCTAACACTCAATACTATCAAGAGAGGAGAGGACACTCCTGGCAGACTTCTCTGGTTGATGCCAAATTTTTGGGTCAAGTCCCTGTCACTTTTGGGTGTGTATGTCCACTATCACATATTGATGAGTTTGGCCATATAATGAAATAAAATTAAATATTTATAAACCCTATGTTTTTAATGCTTCTAAATTTGAAATCAATTAACTAGGCTTTTTTATTATTTTGCAATGTATGTTATCTATCCTAGTTAAAAAATAATAGGGTATTTGTGTCACTTTTGGGTGTGTATGTCCACTATCACATATTGATGAGTTTGGCCATATAATGAAATAAAATCAAATATTTCTAAACCCTATGTTTTTAATGCTTCTAAATTTGGAATCAATTAACTAGGCTTTTTTATTATTTTGCAATGTATGTTATCTATCCTAGTTAAAAAATAATTAGGTATTTGTCTCACAGTTTAGTGAAAATCCATTTATCTATTTTCTGTTTATTGCATGTTCTTATATCCAATATCCCTTGCTTTCTTGTATTCATCACAAACCCTATATTTATTTATTTATTAATTTTTCAAACCCTATGGTACATGTATGTTAAATGTGTGATCTCAATTTATGCTTCCAAAATTAAATAAAAATAGGAAGAGTGCTAGGATTACTCAAAAAACCTATTTATTTTGTTGAAATTCCTTTGGTCAATTTTGGATCTAGCTTTAAAAATAAATATGGAATCTGAGAAGATAGCATTGCTCAAAAAATTGTACCTTTGTTGCAAATCATAGGAATGGTGTTCCTTTGAATAATACTACTAAGAATCATTCCATGATCAATAATATTTCTTAAATGAACAATATGGGGTTAACAATATTGCACATTAAAAAACATTTCATGAAAAACCTTAATGAAATAGTTGAATTAACGAAGGTATTATAAGAAGTTGCTAGTCAAAACATAGATAAAGGCACTCAGTATAGGTATTTGATGATATACCCTATAGATAATTGATATAGGAGTGCTCATAATTATTTTTATGCTCTTAGCTTCTTTACAAAACATTGAGATCAATTTTTTGTAATAGGTAATATCATTCAAGAGTTACAACATGTGCCTTCTCATGTAGTCATTTCTCAAATTTATTATAAACCTACTAATCCTCAAGTTTGTATTGCTTATAATGTTGCTTCTATTGTTCCTCATGCTTCTCCTACTTCTCAAAATTTTAGTTTTTCTCAACATGCCCAATTGTTTCTCAAGTTCTTCCAATTTTATCATCATTTTTATATTGCTTCTCAATATCCTCCAATTTTTCAATATGTTTATAAGATTCCTCTTGTTTATCAACCACCTCTTGATTATAATGCTTCTCATTTTTATTCAAATGTTGAACACCCTTATTCTATTCCAACTTATGCTACTTTTAATTATATTCCAAATCATGAAATGACCACTATGATGCATATATTGCATGACTTGAAAAATCTAATCAACCCCATTTGTAAATGCCTTAAAAAATCAAATATTTTGGTGACTTATAATGATATTATTATAAACCTCATATCTTATAAATTGTTTACATACCCATCTCCAATGGGAGTTTTTACTCCAAAGATTGAATTGTTTAATGGAAAGGGAGATCCTTCTCATCAAATTAGAGCCTTTAATGGCTCTTGTCTAGAATTTGATCATGATGATAGATTATCGACTAAGTTATTCTTATGAAACTTGAAGGATTATGTAATTGATTGGTTTTACACTTATAATGTCGATTTGTACACTATTTTACAACATTAATTGATTATTTCATGGCACATTATCTAGTCAATATTGGTATGAAATTCAAATTTCTAACATTAGCTAAAATCAAATAAGGAACAAATGAGACAAGTAGTGAGTATGTGCTTTGATAATGAGATTACTTATCAACCACTAGATTTTAAACTTAAAAATGTATTTGCCAATAGTTTCCTCTCAATCATTAACGAAATAGTGGTCTTCAACACTTATTACTATTTTGATGAACTTTGTCATGATGTTAGAGTTTTTTAATTCAAGATTTTAGATATAAATGTGATTATATACCCGCATAATTAGAATCAACGAACCTAAAAGACCCATCTGATTTAGATGGACAAAATTATTATATCAAGATGGAACATATAACTAAAAAAGAGATGTAAATTCCCTTACATCAACTCATGTTGATGACACATTACAACTCGAATCAACATCGGGGTCTGCTAAACTGCAAGGGTTCTATTACAACCCTTTCCTAAAAAGGAAAGATTGTTATCATTTGGCAATGATGAATGTAAGTCTAGGAATAATCGATACGAAAGAGGAAACATAAATTGATATTCTTACGTACAATTTCATGATAAGTCACGAATGAAACAAGAATTATAATGTTTCGATGAGAATCAATTATTTGGGGGGGTAGATGAGTGATGTCTAAATTGACAATAAAATAGAGAAATTATATCTATTTCATAGGAGTCTATTTATGTTTATATTTTCTGAATATGATACTTTTTGGATATATTTAGTAATATCCAGCCTTATACCAATTATGGCATTCTCGATTTCCATAGCTTTGGCCCCCATAAATAAAGGGCCGGAGAAAGCCACTAGTTACGAATCAGGGATAGAACCAATGGGAGATACTTGGATCCAATTTAGAATTCATTATTATATGTTTGCTCTAGTTTTCATTGTTTTTGATGTGGAAACAGTCTTTCTCTATCCGTGGGTGATGAGTGTTGATATTTTGGATCTATATACATTTATAGAAGCTTTTTTTTCATGCTTATCTTAATTATTGGTTTAGTTTATGCATGAAGAAAAGGAGCATTGGAATGGTCTTAACTTCCAAATTTTTGGGTGGTAGAAGGGAAGTATAAAATTACATAAAGCCAGCGATATATCCTATAGAGTCACCTTTGCTTGATCAAGCAATTCCAAATTCAATTATTTCAACTACTCTAAACAATCTGTCAAACTGGGCGATACTCTCTAGTTTATGGCCGCTCCTTTATGGTACTAGTTGTTGTTTCATCGAATTTGCTTCATTAATAGGTTCATGATTCGACTTTGATCGTTACGATTTGGTACCGAGATCTACTCCTAGACAAGTCGACCTCCTTATAACAGCTGGAACTGTGACCATGAAAATGGCTCCTTCTTTAGTGAGATTATATGAACAAATTCCCAAACGAAAATACGTAATTGCTATGGGAGCATGTACGATTACAGGGGGAATGTTTAGTACAGATTCTTATACTACCGTTCACAGAGTAGATAAGTTAATTCCTGTGGACATTTATTTGCTAGGTTGCCCTCCTAAACCAAAAGCTATTATAGATGTTATAATAAAACTTCGTGAAAAAATAGCTCGAGAGCTATCTGAATATAAGACCGTGTCTCAACAAAGAAAGAGGTATTTCTCTAAAAAGCATAGGTTTCATATTGGACCCGGTATTCATACTGAAATGAAGAGGAGAAGTTTTTCCATCAATATTATGAATATCAATTTGATTCGACTTTAGAGATACCCCCCAAAACATCTGAAGCCATTTCAGAGCTACCCCTTGAAAAAGTTGAAAATACGAGAGTTCGCTATCTAATTGGCGAATGAATAATCATTAGTAGAAAGTAACGAACAAGAAAAATAATTTTAAATTCCATTGTAAATGTTAAATATTATACAGATACTTTGACAATAAATAGTTATCAAATGCAAGGTCGACTATCTGCTTAGCTAGCCAAGCATAAATCAACTCATAGAACTTTGGGTTTCGATTACCAAGACACAGAGACGTTACAGATCAAATGTTCCACCTTCCAACGGTGTAAAATTTCCTAATAAAACAAATTTTAAGACTAAATATAACGAAACAGATTTCAAACTAAAAATGTGGCTAATGCTAGAGAACAACCTTATATAAAGCTTGTATTACCTCAACAAAAGGAACATAAGAAATTCACTAGGTGTCGTCAAATTCTAAATAATGTTTTTGTTCGTGATCAGATTATCACCATGTGTCTATGCCATTTTCTGAGCAAATGGAATTGGAATTGTGAGCCACGTGGAGGCAGAGGCTAATGGAACGCAGCAAAGTTTGAAAATGCAGCAGGGTTTTCAAAGCATGCAGCTGGTCAGCATTAGAATGGAAGGTGTAGCCATGTCAAAGACCCGTGCCACATGGAAATAAGGGAGCGGGATAAAACAAAGTTTTAATTTATGTGTGGAATAAAGGGAAAGGCGTGGAATATGGCAGAACTGGCAGCATTGTCTGGAGTTTGAAAATTGCAAGTAGCACCGCGGAGTTCCACCGAAGGGGTAGGGAGTAAAAAGCAATTGCAAAATGCACCATGAAGTTTTGCTGGAAGACCAAGTAGCTAAAAACAATAAAGAAAATTTCTATAGAGGTGGGTAAAGTCCGCTGGAGGTGCACGGGTCGAAATGCAATTGTAAAAAGGGTTCGGAGACTCCACGGAAAGCACATTTGCAAAAGGCAACTGCTCAAAAGATAAGTTACAACTGCATATCATCTTCCAAATTCTACAGCAGGCCGTGTGTAGCATGCAAAGGGACAGTGCATTTGCAATTTGACAAAATTGCAAATTGCATTGGCCCTTCCGGATCCCGCAAGGCATGAAAGAATAGGCGGGAAAAGTCAAAAGGCCCTGTAGACTTAAATGGGAGCTTTAAAAGGTTTGAAACTTGAACCACGTGCCACCTGAAAGGCCAGCAATGAACAAAGATGTGGTTGAAGATTTGATTAGTTGAGATAGTCAGGTTGCAGGTCATGGTGTGAGACTCATATGTTGGGGCTGACCAGGCTGGCAGTGGATTTTCAATAGGAAGTGTGTCGCAAAGTAAATGCTCTCTGATTATTGGGCCAAGTGCTGGTTAAAATGAGGCATCAAATCCATTACCAGATGGAGAAAAAAACAATATAGAGCATGATAGTTTTGTTGGTGGACAGTCCAAGAGAAATGCCAAAATCCTGGAACAACTTCATGTTGAACAAGAGACATTCCAAGCTGTATTTGATAGAAGACATCATCACATTACAGTAATGGATAAAGATGATGAATAGTACTAGATTAGTGTATTGACTCTTTGATTATTTCATGTAATATTATGATTTGATACCAGTTTCATGTGTTGATGACCTGCTTTCCTATCAATTGTGTGTTTGCTTGCACTTCAGTAGTTGAGATGTAGGGTTTTCTAAATACATCAAGTGCCAGTTCTAAAGTATGACCCTAATGAATGGATGACAATGGAGGGCTTGAAAACATAAAAAATAAATTTGTTGATCTTGAGCAGATAGCCATAGAGGAGGTTTTCGAGCAACTAAGGTGCACAAAGGATGGTTTGTTGGGGGTGAAAGGAGAGAACCGTCTCAAGATCTTTGGATTAAACAACTTGAAAGAGAAAAAGGAAAGCGAGGTTCTCAAGTGGAACCCTCTTTCATGGGTTGTGGAGATGGTTGCAATAATGGCTATTGCATTTGCCATTGGAGTCAACACTTTCTTTGGCAAGGCTGCTCATTTAGATGGTTCTCATGGAAATTAGAAACTTCTGTATTTCTTTCATTACAATTGAAATTTTAGTGGAGATAGTTGTGATGGATCCCATTCAACATAGGAAATACGGGGATTGGATCAAAAATCTTTTAGTTTTTTTTATTGGTGGTATTTGTATTGCCATGCCTACCATGATTTCTATGACAATGGTTATTGGCTTTCATAGCCTCTCTTAGTAGGGCACAATTACAAAGAGAATGACTGGTTATTGAAGTAAGTAATGGAAGGAAAAGTTATGTTTCTAGAAAATCTTTTATAGGGTATTTTGCTGAAACAAGCAAGAATGGAGTTGGGTGAAAAGAAAGAAAAGTCAAAAAAAATTGCAAGTTCTAAAAATTGCATTTGAGGCTCCCAAAGTCCCTGGGAAATTTGTGTGGGAGAAACAATTTACAAAATGCAAGTCTCTGAAATACAGTTACAAACTGTGGTCAACTCTCCCAATCCACTAGTCAAAGCTCGGAGAAAAGTTAACTCAAGAAGAGCTTCCAGGAGATCTTGAGAAGAAATGCAATTTTGCAATTTTGCACTTGTGCAAATTACAAAGTGTAGTTAGGTCTCCTAAACCCCTAGTCAACACCGATCAACATGGGGTCCCAGTGCAAATGGGAACTTTCAAAGCCATTTGCAATTTTACAAATTTACAAAATTACAAATTGCAGTTGGAGTTCTCAATTCCCTCAAGGAAGCCTTTCAGGGAAATGGGAACTCCAAGTGAAATTTTCAATTTTCTAGTTTTAAAAATTGTAAATTGCAGTTGGAGTTTCTATTTCTCTAAAGGAAGCCTTTTAAGGAAATGGGAACTCCAAGTGCAATTTAAAATTTTGTAGTTTTTCAAATTGTAGATGGAGTTCCCATTTCCCTAAACGAAGCTTTTAAGGGAAACAGAAACTCCAAGTGTAATTTGCAATTTTACAAATTTATAAATTGCAAATTACAGCTGGAGTTCCCATTTCCCTGAGAGAACTTTTCAGGGAATTATAACTGTGAATTGCAATTTTGTAATTTGCAATTTGTAAAGGGAACTTTTCAAGGGGACTACAACTATGAATTATAATTATGCAATTTGCAATTTTGTAATTTAAAAATTACAAAATTGCTACTGAGTGCCAAATTTTCCCAATACAAAGGAATTAAAAAATTGCAAATGGGACCCAGGTTTCTTCAGAACAAGGAAAATTGCATATTTGCAAAAGTGACAAAAATTTCTCCAAAAGGTCAAAAAGTGAAAATTAAGGCATTTATGAATTAAAAATGTGGGGTTAGCCCTTAAAAAAAAATTAAAAAATTAAAGGTAAAAATTGCAAAGAGTTGGAAAACAAGTTAGAGCCAAAAAGTAAAAAAGTAAAATGACCTAAGTTTTGCATTTTTCATTGCTTTGTTTGTTCAAACACTTCTATGGGAGAAATATTGTAGGTTTACAAGATTGAGGTGGGCTACGCCAAAAAATATTTCTCAAGTAGCCATGGGTCTAGTGTATTCAAATACAATCATTGCAAGAGCAAGGTTGTTCTTTGGTGTGCATATGAAGAAGGGCAGTTATCCAAAAGGTTCTAGTTGTGCAAGCAAGTGGTCAAAGAGCATCTCCAAGAAGTTTCACAAGAAGACAAAGAGTTTGTTTAGTCTCTAAGGTGATTTTTTCCTTCCATATCATGTAAAAGGCATTTTCAGCCAAGCATAGCAAAGAGTTATTGCAAATCTTCATCATTTCTTATAAAGGTAGTTAGAACAATGATTTTTATTGTAAATGGATGAATATTCTAGGCATGGTAAGGATGGGAGCATCTTGGTGGAACTTGGAAGGCTGTTTTGTAATTTTGCAATATTCCAAATTGCAGCCCCTATTCCTAGATTTGCAAAAAATGGTAAAAATGTATAAATAGAGGGTGTGTCCTTTATTCTAAGATTGTTGTTGTTGGTCTTTATTTTTCATAAGTATAGGCTCTTTCAAGTTTTGGGATCATTGTTGTGTGTATTTTGTCTCTCTTGCTAAGTTGGTTGTAGTTGTACAGCCATTAACAAGCTTTGAGAGCATGTTTATATGTCTCCCCTTTCTAACATGGAGCAAATCCACCATGTTTGTCCCCATGGCAACATTTTGAAACTCTAATGTATGTAAGATTTTATTTAAAGATAACAGAAAATACTTATGGTTATTACTCTTTTCTATTGATTAAATGCAATAATATATATTACAAGTTTTACTGATTCGATATCTAGTTTTATGTTCAATATTGGTTGTCATATTGAGCATGAATCTGGGTTATAAATTCCTTTCTACATAGTGATTTATAAATATGTTGTTGAATACCTCTTAAAGGCACCCTGGGTTTATGGATTCAATAAGAAAAAATATTCAAAATGTTAGTTGTAGTGTATGCTTTTAGTCTTTCAAGGATCATTTGGGTATTTGCATTTCATTGGCACCAATAAATACAAATCACTCCTAGTAGTTCCCATTAGCTTGCATTTGAGTTTTATGCATCTTTGTTATAAGTGATGTCATGAATGTTGAAAGAATCCTTGCTATTTGAAAACCACCAACACACCACCCCCTTTTTTACAAATATCTAACATGTCCTACCCTAAAAATAATACCCATTATTGCATACTATAAGTGTTATTTATTTCCAGATGCATAAATATTTGCATACTTAAAATGTGTCTACCATGTGTGCTTTAAAGACCATCATTGCATTCTTCCATTCAGCCCTTTGTTATTGAAAATTATTTATAATGAAGGTTTCAATCACTTTCCCATCTCTCTTCAGTAGCTTGTATGTGACCTAGAGCATTTGTTCATCTCATGTGACAACTCTTCTTAGGTGGAATGAACAACTTTGGTTATGCCCTGGTCATATTTATTGTTCTTTGTGCCAAAAATCCCCATGGAGATTGAATTGCATAATCACTCTGTGTGAGCAAGCTACCCCTTAAGTCCTCTTACCTTGGTTCAGGTAGAACCAAAAGTAGCAGGAAGCTAACCATACCCTCTATCAGTGTCTCTGAGTCATTATCTGTGTTCAGTCCATTCTTGATGCCAAACCCTTCCCCGACTATAATGACATATCATTGGGTTTTTTCATCTTTGTTTGCCATTTTTTTTAAGTGTGCAACGCTAAGTGAAAGAGGTGTACAACTAGGAACTAATAGTTTTAAAGATATTTTTTGAGTGTAACATAATTATAGTGTCTTTAGTGAGAGAATTTTATCATTCAAGACCATTACCTAGTAAATATCCATTATAACCATCACATAACGCCTAAAATAAAGAACCAACCACCCTAATAAAAATATGATGAATTTGTTTAAAACAAAGAATGGTTTTCCACATAACTAGTATATTAAAAAGATATTTTGAAAATAGATACAACCTTTGCCTTATAGGACAAATTTAATAAAAATATTAAAACCCTATTTACAAAAAAAAATGTATATAATTTTGAAAAAATAAAATAATTTTTGATCCAACCAATACGACTAACAAAAAATTTGATCAGTTTAAAAATACATTTACTTTGAATTATATATGATCTGAACAAGTAGGAGAACAAGTCATAAGCCTAGGAGAGGAAACCATAATAGAAAAATAAGCATGAAACCCTAGGGCAAAAATAGAAATTTCATAGATGCCTGTTTGATGAGGGAATTCAAAAATCATGTCTAAAACCCTAATACAAAAATATTAAATCCTAGAAAAAGGGAATATACCTTAAGGGGGACATAGGGTTTTGATGTGGTTGATATAAAGAAAGGGTTCTCTAATATTTTTATCTTATTTTGGATTAATGAACCTAAAAAATCATTTAACTTTTAAAGTATTCATATTATACAATGTATAACAATAACACACAAATATAAATAGTACAGTGGAGTACGATTAAGATACTTAGATTCTTTTGTCTATGCAAGACTAAGATTGTGTGAAAGTGACAAAAAGGGATTTAAATAGACCTCATATCAAGAAACTAAGTATTTACGTTTGCCTAGATGAGACCATCGGGATATAGATGTCTACGTAAGGATGAATGTTTTTCTCCTTCTTTCAAATTTGTCCCTATATATTTTACCTCAATATTTTGGCATAGGTAGTTGTGCCTACTTTTAAACTATCATCTTGTGTGATATCAAATGCTCATTATGTGTACAAATCTAGAAAACTTGTCTACTTCACTTTGAAGTCCTAGTTTCGCTTTTGACAATAGGTTTACCTATTAAAAGGGGGAAGAATGATGGGTTAGGTTAACGTTAACCACTCATCAATGAATGGTTGAGTGATGTCTATGTATCCAATACTCCAATGAGGTAAATTAAACCATGCATAGTTATTCTATTTAAGTGTATGTGTGCAATCATGATCCACTAATATGTATGCATCATATAATATAGAATTCAACACTTAAAAAAGGAAATTTTAACTTGACTTAAGTGTTTTACACCATCTACAGGCTTACTCCTTCTGATTCAGTTATATTTTTGGAAGTTTAGGGTGGTCCTTCTCAATTTACTGATGTTTATATATGTCTTTTTTATAAGTGTTAGACATATACTAATATGGAAAAGGGCTTAGACATATTGTGTATGAATAGAGGACTCTTTTAGAAACTCCCAATGCTACCAACATACAAAACATATTGGCCAATCCATAAAGATGATTTTAATTTGGAAAATAATGGTCACTTGGCATGTGGATGAGTCTGACAAAGGTGGATAGTTTTAAAAATCCCAATTCATCTAAGTATTATTTAATGTGTCTATAAAGACAAGAATGATGATTTTTTGATCATGATACAATACAAGTATGATAGTAATCAGGTTAGACATAGACTAGGGGATTCATATAGGTGAGTGATAGCAAATTAGGAAGGTTTGGCCCACATAAGTTGAGAGAATAGGAGAGAATCATGTGTAAGATCCATATGTGTACCTAAAAGTCATATGAGGTAAATATATTTCAAGAATAATATTTTTGAGTGTCTAATATTATATTTTAGTATCTACAAATTCACTCCCTTGTATTCTAGTACTAAAAATAAAACAACACTAAGGTAAAGATGTAACTTAGTGTGTAAACACACTTTGTCTATGGGAAAAGGTTCCAAGTGTCCACCTTTCTCCATTAAAAATTGTAATGAAACATGTATAAATCAATGTCCATGAAATAAAATCTAAAATAAATTTTATCAATGAAACATTTTAAATTTGAAGATCAAATAAGAAATACATATGTAAGTGGGTGAACCGCATTGCCCTATGAAGTATTATATATGTTATTCCTTCTAAAACATTAGAATTTTGGGGTGATCATTCCCTAAAGGATAATATCATGATATGATTATGTCCTAATTCACTTTCCTTTGTTCAAACCATGGGTTGGGAAAATGAATGCTCCTAACCCTTATGAAGAGGGAGTAGCGCTAGGTTGTTGAGCAATGTAAAACCTCAATTGCATTGCATATATAACTAATCTTTGACCTCAATATGAAATGGGGAACCTATATTAGACTAATGTTATGTGAATCAACTGCTACATATGGACTTATAGACTCAATAAACTACCTTTGTTACCTTTGATACCATCAATGTCACTTAAAAATAGAAAAACAACCTATAATAGTGGTCCATGAACAATGTTCGTGCTACATAATTTGACCAACTATCCAAATATAATATATAATGTTTTTTATCAAAATTATCAAATTAAATAAGTGTCAACCTAATCATGAAAAATTGTTGAGTAAAATCATAATATGTAAGATATACAATAAATACACATTAGTGATTTAGAACTTGTTATTTACAGAAAGATGTTAAAAAGGGAATTAATAAAGACAAATAACTTAGTTGGCACTTGAATATGATGGAATGCAATAGAGAGTATGTGATCAATTATGAGAGTCAAGAATAGAGCTAAATCTAGGACAAGGTCACACTATTCATACAAGTCCATCATCCATTATCATCTATAGGGTGTGTTGGCATCTATCAGAGTTTTTACTTTATATGTGAAATTAGTTGATTGCACCTTCACCTATAGGTTGTGTGTGATCATATTCTCTTGATTTTTTATGAGATTTGTTGTTTTCCTTCTTCATTTAGAACCCTAGCTCAATAGATAATGAGGAACAAATATAATAAATGTGGAAAATGGGGTTATGGATGAAGTTTTTATCAACCTCAACAACCCATGTGTTGATTACTACCTACATACTAATACTCTAAAGAGGGATAAAACTCCATTTATTTCTCCCTTGTCATGGTGGTGTGTGTGAAATATTGGTGTAATGTTATATATTGTTCAGTCATAGTGTAATTAAGTGCTTAAATAATGAATTGTGACCATGATAGTGTATTCAAACTTAGGTCAGTGATACTTGAGCTATGTGGAATTATAATTATAAATAATAGGTACTTTCATTTCAATGTGCATTTAGAATAAATTTGATATTTGTAATATGGAAGCCTCTTGCCAACTAGTGAACAAATGAATATAAAATGTGCTTATATAGTGGTTTTATGGGGATCTCCTCGAATGAGACTTTTTAAACATTTATTTTGACCTATTAGGTGGGTTTTAATTTATTAAATTAGCCATTATTTGGCATAAGGATGAGACCAATGGCTTCAAACACTATTGACTAGTGGGATTATCATGAAGGAGCGACCTTGTCTAAAGAGTAGAGATAGCTAAATTGAAAGTGTGAATTAGTCTAATAGTGAGTTTAGGATATTTGAATTGAATAATAAGAATTTTTAGTTTCATAATTTCTTAAAGATAGAGGGTCATTCACATATAGGTAAAGGAATAGTGGTTTGAAACTATGAAATTGAGCATAAGTTAATTGTGTATAGAGGATGGTCACAAGTGAATTATTTTAGAATTAAATGTTAATTTGAATTAATATATTTCCTCCCCTTTTATTCTATTAACGTATTAAAATGAAATTACTAGATTAAAATAAAGAGAGATATACCTAAACTTACCTATATTGAGTAGGCTTAGATGTAGACCACACGATGAATTGTGCTTCATGGAAACCTGAAATAAAACATGTATAAATCAGTTCTTACTTGAGAAATAAATATAAAACTAAATACAATAAACTTATATATAAAATTACAAGGAATGAATACACATTTTCATGTATGTGAATTATTATATTTTCATGTGCAAAACTAGTGACTAAATAGAGTGTAACCCTTAAATATTTTCTTTTCATTGAGGCACTTGGATTAGACTAGGCATGCCTCAATCCTCATTTGAAAGAGATTTACTTAATAACTCAAGGTGAACTTGAATCCATAATTTCAAAACTCAAAGTAATAGAGTAGCTTGGAATCCTTGTATGAATTCTAATAGATCATTTTAGTGCAAATGGTGCAAAATCTAAATTGATCATTGTATATAGATAAGATTAATTTATGGTGAAAAATTGGTTTAAAAATAACTTGATCTAAGACTTGTGTATACAACACATAGAATGACATGAATTTCCATTCTTTCTGTAGAAACTCATGCAAAAACTGACAAATAAAGTGATCATGTGTTGCGCACATGCCCCAATCTAATATATGAGTATATTTGATTTAGATGACTAAGTAATATCATCTCAATTTTTGAGTGAACCTTTGTAAAAAATTTCAATACTTGTCATGCATGATGCCCCCAATCTGAGTAAAATCTATGATAACCTATGTATAAATTTGAAAATTGTTTTTGAGTTACCACTAAAAACTATTTTATAGACTGAATAAAACCTTGATAAATCTAGAAAAAAAATTACTTCTGGGATGAAAGTGTGTTGTTTTGGATAGCTACGGTCTCCATGGTTGTCCAAATGGTGTGGTATTTTTTGAATATGTTTTATTAGAAAAAATTGAGTATGCATCGTGATCAACTAAGCAAGTATTATTTTTTTATCTATGCAGTGGACTATTTTAGCATAGTCTCTAATATAAGTCATTAAGTATGCCCCCTCTTTTGAGGTGAGTTGTGAATCATAGGCAATAACTTAGCTTAAAAGAATAAATTTATGCAAATAATGTTATATAAAATATTTAAATCTAAATAAATACTGATAATATTGGAGATCATGGCATCATAATGATAGTCTAATTAATGGATGATACATGTAGATCTAATCATACATAGTGTCATGTCTAAATACATGTTATTAATTAGATATGCAATGAATAAACGATCAATATTAAGTACTTAAAAATGATATATAACTACTCAAGTAGGAGGAGATGCATGTTATTCATTAGGGCATTAAAAATTTGAGATGATACAAGATATACATCATGACATCAAAAAGTGAACAATAATAGCTAACAAGAGTCATGGCCATGATGCATACACAAAGATCACATGTAAAATTATATAAACAAAGGAATAAGGTTGAGGTTTTGCATACAAGGGACATGTTCAAAGGTCACTTGCACACATAGAAACACACAATAAATATTAGAGGCACAAATAAAGACATGTTTAAATGTCTACAATCCATAGCAATGAATGCACACAAAGCATGAAGTAAATAATCAAATATGATAAGCATTCACGAATAAATTAAATTGATCTATATAAACCATTTTTAACATTAGTATATTTATCAACTTAGTTATCCATTATGATAGAAATGAGGAAGTGAGAAAATATATAAATATTTTATGCAATGCACTATATTTTAGTAGGAACACAAATGGATAGTCATAGAGTGGTAAAACATGAGTAAAATATGTCCCTAATGAACTTGGTGTGATGTAAAAATGTTTTAGAAGGCATGTGACTATTTTGGATCTGATAAATTAGATCTTATGTTTACTAGGACAATTATGCTATAATTGGACAAAATTGTAATGAGTTACTATTTGGAATATATCAGTTTTATTTATGTAAACTTTATAGGTCTAAGATAACATCACCACTTATAACTACATTTGAAAGTTTCATATGCATGTTATGACACTAAATCAAGTACACTTGTGAAACATATTTTATATAAAATTGGATATAGAAAAGTATTGCATATATTGAATCACAAATCAACTGATGTAAATGAACTACACATATCATGCATAAGTCCTAATTTTTAAAAAATTATTGAATATTTGATTTTTTTATATATTTTTCAATGTACATAACTAAAAAAGGATCATACTAACTAATGACTCCCGAAAGAGTCTCACAATCAACGGGTCATGTATCTAACATTGGTATGATAACCTCTCATGAATGGAAAGTATCATGCTATTATGAAGTAATTGGTCTCAAATTAGAATCTCAAAACTTATATGGCTCTATAACATAAGTGCCACTATCATGATGATAATTTTTATTATTTTGTGTATGTTTTTTAGTATTGTGAACTATAGGACTCTTCAGAACCCATCATGGAGAATAATGTTTTTTTGTTGGTGTTCTTTGTAGAACACTCTTAATATCTTTAATATCTACCTTGTAATATCAATATAGGACATGATAGAGTAGAGAATGGATCTCTAGAATCTATTATAAATCATTTATTAAGTGGATTTTTAAGGATAGGACTTCTTGGAAAGTTAACTACTTGCTTCTAAATTATGTAAGTAGGTTGAACCTTTATAGGTTGTTCAACTTAAATTTCCTATGTAGGAACAATGACCTTTTGTTGTAGGGGGTATTCAAATAGAATATCATGAAATATGATAACCTCATTAGTAAAAATGTATTTCAAACATATGTGTATTGTATAAGGAACTACATAAAGCTTGTAAATCCATGGACATCCTAATAACATATCAAAGACTCTTTCACTAGGTACAACTATAAACTTGGTGGCCACATGTGTTGGACCAAATTGGTAATGTGATCTCACCAATAAAACTCTGAAATTGTCCATTGAATCCTTTTATTATTGTTGTTTTAAGAAGTATATATTGATTTATGTATCCAAAATGAGATAAAAGTGTGATAGTGCACATATTCACACTTAAACCATTATCAACCATAACACTCTATATAGATTGGTGACTAATATAAGCTCGAATGAACAAAAATCATAGGTTAATATCATCATCAACAATCTCATGCTATATGAGTGTGATAATCAATCTAGATGGCACTGAAACATGATATGTACCAATGATTTCATTCAAAATATGTTGTGCCTATGTATGAGAATCATAAGAAGCTGGTGGATGATGTGCATTATATGTGTAATTCACTTTGTATTTACCTATTATTTTTTGAGTTTTATTCTTAAGGAAAGGATCACTAAATATCTTGATTGTTCAACTCTTACTTGGTTGTGTTTTTCTACATCAATGGCATTCTCATCTATCAAATCATGTAAATTATGTCTCAAACTAATGCATATGTTGGTAGTATACCCTAATGCTCTATGAAAATAATAAAAATAATTTTCATCAAATCCATTTGGAAGAGGTTTACTCACATCAACCTCTTCAATGAGAAGGAGCAATATGAGGTTACATTCCAATAAATTTTGTAATACCTTGTAGGGAGATTTTACAAAGTTGGTAAATTATCTCCTTGGAGGAGCTACTAATAAAATACATGGAGGAGGTTCTAAAATTAAATTCACTATTATATTTTTATCACTCTTATTTTCACTTGGTCTCACCTAATATGTTTTCTTACTCGGGTTCTTTTCATGAGAATTAGAAACTAGGTTTGTTGCATACTTTAGCCTATTCATTCTAACAACTTAACCTCTCTTTCCTTAACTATGTTGAATAAACCCATGAATAATAAAAAATTCTTAAACATAATATATTCATGTAGAGGTGGAAGTAAACCCTATTTTAATGTCTCATAATTCCTTATCTACCATATAATTTTTCATCTTGGATAACGTGGTATTATACTATAATAATTATTATAAAATAGGTTCATTAGATTCGTGTTTGAGTTTATCAATCTAATCAATTGAAATATTTTCACTTATATCGATTGAGAAATATGAATTAAAAAAATCTACCAAAGGATTGAATGCATGAATTAATCAATGTGGTAAGTTGTAAAACCATCTACGAATGTACTCTTTTATACTTTTTGGAAATAACTTCATCAACAACCTATTATTAGACTCATATTCCAAACATGTTGCGTTAAATGCTCTCAAATGTTGCTCAGGATCACCTTTTCCATCATATAATGTAAGATTAGGTGTCACAAAACTAGTTGGTAATGTGTTGAAATGTGATGATCCAATTGAGTATGTAATAAATTTCATGAATTGAGTGTTTGATTATATTTTTAAGCATTTTTTTAATTTTAAACACCTTAGTCTATATAGCTAAAATAATCTACATAAGTGATTGTGCATCAAGAATAGATTGTGTGCTAACCCAAGGTAGTATAAAAAGTGTTGAGTAGAGATTGGCATATTGATCTACTGAAACCTTTGGATTTCCCCCATAGGATATGTTGGTAATAAATTTATATTGAATGATGTATAAAAAGGTAAGGAATCCATAGTGGTGGATGTCTCAAATGATTGAGCCATATTTGCACTTTTTATTTACAAAATATTTTATAAAATCACATGATAATCTTGAAGTTGTTCAAAAATTATTTTGTGAAATTTTTTAATAATTTTCACTTTATTAAGCTTTGGTTATTCATCACCTATATGTGGTATTACATCTTGATGCTCATCTTGAGAGTCAATGTTGTCTTGTTTATATTTTTCAAGCCCTGATGTATTGTCATGCACTTATACATATTCAATTGGTTCATTATTATATGAAGGTTTTGATATACCCTTGTTCTTATCCATATTATGTACCTTATCAAAATAAATATTAATATCCTCAACTGAGTACCACTTAGTCTATCACTTCTTCTAAGAGAGGTAAGAACAACTTTCTTAGATTGCATAAAATATGAAATAGAAACTTGGAAGATTTTTGTTAACAAAGAATTTACCAAATATAAAAACCCTAATACAATAATTAGAAATAATATAAATAAATAAATATACTCTAGCAACATGGATGGTTGGGGTTTGAAATATTTAATCAATAGACAGGTTCACTAATAGGTTTTATCAAAATTAGTGATTTAAATAAGTATTAATCTAATCATGATAGACTATTGAGTAAAATCAAAATGTATAAGATATAAAATAAATATACATAACTAATTTGGACCTAATGGACTACAATAGAGAATATGTGATCAAATGTGGGACTGTGTGTGGCCACTATGAATTAGGAAAATGTCTTCATTTAAATCTAGGACAAGGTCACACTATTCAAACAAGGTTGGTTTGCATTGTCATTTTTAGGGAGTACCAACATCCAATAGGGTTTTTTCCCTCTGTATGAACTTAGATTAATGTGCCTTCACTTATAGGTCATGTGTGTGTGTTCAAATTTGCTTGATTCATCGTGGGAGTCATTGTGTGTCTTACTCTTCACTTAGAACCCTATCTTAATAGACATTGAGGAGAAAATATGATAAATGAGATAAATGAGTTAGGTTTGAAGTTGTGTTTGACCTCAACACCCCCTATGTTGAGCATTGCTTACATACCAATAGTCCAAAGAGGGATCAAACACCAAGTATTTCTCTCATATTATGGTGGTGTGTGTGAAATATTAGTGTAATGTTATATATGTTGGTACATTCATGATATAATTAAGTTATTGAACAATGACTTGTGATTTTATTGATATATTTATTCTTAGTTCAAGTCTATTTGAGATATGTGGACTCAAAATTGGAAGAATAAGTATTTTTCTCTCAATGTGCAATTAGAATAATTATGGAATATGTAATATGGAAGCCTCTTGCCAACTAATGAAAAAATGAATAAAAAATATGTGTATATAGTGTTATTTTTTAGATTTACTTGAATAGGACTTGTAAAACATTTGGGATGACCTATTAGATTAGTTTTAATTTGGACAATTAGTCATTATTTGGTAGGAGTATGATAGACTTCAAACACTCTCGATAAGAAAGATTATCCTGAAGAAATGGCCTTGTCTGAAGAGTGGAGAGAACTAAACTAGAAGTGTGAATCAATTTAATGGTGAGTTTAGGTTGCTTAGAATGAAGAATATGAATTTTTAGTATCATAATTGCCTAAGGATATAGGGTTATATGTATAGAGGTAAAAAATAGTGATTTGGCACTGTGAAATTAAACATAATTTAAGTGTGCATAGAGGATAGCCATAAGTGCATTTTTTTAGCATTAATTATTAATTTTCGTGACTAAAAATGTCATAAAACTTATATTCCACTCTTATCCAAACCTTAATATATCTAAAAATTTGTCATTTATGTTTCTGTAAAATATCTATAAAAATATCTACATATGCATTGTATATGCCCTAAAATGTCTCAATTTGTAAATATATGTCTCATACTCTTAACTAAACTGATAATTTAAACCAATCTAAACCCTCTAGTTTATGTGATTTGTCTCACAGTATTAATTATATGTGTATGTAGGTTTGAATCTCTATGACAAGCCCACTATATGCCCCAAATTTGAGGTGAGTAATGTAGATTGAGATATTACTCATCTCAAAATAAAAGAGTTAACAACATCGTGTTATTTATAAAGATGTAATTGTTTAAAATCATGTGCTTACATGTAGATAATATATCATCATAATATGAATATATCATCAAAGCAAAAATTAAACATTTACTGTAAGACATGCAAGTGTCATGTCAAGATAGATATAGCAAATAGGCACGTATTAGTAATCATATATATAAGTAGTGAATATTAACTGACGCATGAAGGTGCATGATATGGATCATGTCACCACATACAAGAAATAAGGTGTCTAATATAGATCATTCCACCACAAATTTATCAAAAAATTATAGATATATTCACTCATAAGCACACAATGTCATGGCCATGATGCACACAATAAATCGCATACAAAAGCACTCAATGGCAAACAAGGAAAGAACCACACATAATAGACAATCAAATGTCACCCAATGTATGAGTCACACTCAATGGATAATTAAATGTCACAAAAAGAAAGATACACACTCAACAAAAAATAGAATATCACAAAACAAGGAAAGATCCAAACAAATAAATTGTCATAAAATGAGAAACTCAATCAATCAAAATTCGTATAAGAAGGCATGGACCCAAATAAAAACTCATACAATGAATAAATCAATCAAGAAAACATCATACAATAAGGTAAGGCCTTGAATAAAAATTCATGCAATGAAAAATTAAATCAATTATTTTCATACACTAAGGAAAGATCCTAAACAAATCATAATCAATGACTAGCCTATAGGAAAAGAAATATAAACAATTAAGCATAGAACAAATCAAACTAGTCTACACCATTAGTTTGTGTCAAAGTCACAGAATATAAAAATAATATATCCATGAAATGTTACAGTATAAATAATATAAATAAGAGAAATATATGTGTAAGCAATCAATGTAGCTTAATGTCAACACCTAAATTTCACCACACATAGTGTCATAATTAAATTTGCTTAATATCGACACACTAACTCAACCACCACCCTAAATTTGAATTCTATACTAAGGTTGACTAACATTATTTCCTCCATATTTATAATAAGTTAATTAATCAATATTAATTTATTTATCATTCACATAATTCTATAGACTAATTAAAAATCTATAATTTTGAAGTCACCAAACCACTTCTTCATTTCTTTCAACCATGTGTTGATTCACTCAACCATTTCCTTAACTTCTTCAATCAATTGTTAATTTATCATTCAATATTTCAACCAACATGGTGAGTCATCTAACTACTTTGACTCATTAATGATAAACTTTTCACTACCAACTAACTTCCCCCTTATTTCTTAAACACATGAGGAATTGGTATCTTCCACTTCGATGAGTACTCAAATCCAACTATTCAAAATTAACATAATCCAATAAGAAAATAAAAATCAGTCATCCAATCTTCTCACCTAAAAACCTATAAATTAAATTGTCATCCTAAATTGTTATCATTCATCATCAAGCTATCAAATTTCTATCAAAAATTTCTTGTGCATCCAATGATAATCAACAAAATTATATCCGCACATTGTTAAACTTTCATTTGCATTGGAGAATGAATTGAGCATCCACATACACATATGTAAGAGTAAATTGAAGTTAATCAAAGGAGAAGGCATTCACTTTTATTGGTAAGATAAAATATAATTTATTTACTGTCTTATTCTTTTATTTTAGCTCTATTTGATATTTTAGATTAGTCTTAGAATAGGAATTTTTTTTTTTTTTTTTTTTTTTTTTTTTTAAATAAATTTAATTAATTAATTATTAATTTAGTATTGTATAGACTTGTAATTTTTAACTATCACATTCTGGAATGCCTAGTGGGAATTTTCCTAAATCTTTTCCATCTTATATGTTTTATTTAAGATTTTGAATTTTCATAGAGTGCATAACAACTTAAATCTTGGTCAGGGGTTTTCTTTATTGTTTCAAGTTCAGATTTTGTAGGTTTATGAGTTTTCTATATTGTTTCTAAAAAATTTGGATGATTTTTGAATAATAGTTGTTTTGTTCTAAATAATGACAATTTTGTTCTGAATAATATCAGATTTTTTATGAATAATGATATATTTTTTATGAACTTTTATGGTTTTTTTTTTTTTATATAGATAACAATAAAATTGTTATCTAAAATAGTGAATTCATTTCCAATTATTTCTAGTTTTATCTCATTTCTGTTTTGTCATCATTTTCATTCAATTTTCTACTATTTTCTTGTTTCTATTTTTTTTTTTCAAAATGGTGAAACATGTCGCACTTCAAAAAATGTGTTATAAACTTTGACGAACTTGTTATGAACTTTGGCAAATTTGTTATGAACTTCGGTGAATTTGTCGTAAACTTTGACAGATTTGTTATTAAATTTGGTGATTTTGTTATGAAATTCATTGGTTTTGTTCTATGTTTCAGCATTTTTTCTAGGGAGTGATTTTTATATTTTTTTATCTTTCTCATTTCTATTTTTGGCTAATTTATGGAAAAAAATCTGTAGCAATTTTTTTAATAGTGAATTTGTTCCAGATTGTTTTATTTTATTATTTTAGTCTTCCTTCCTTATATTTTAGGCTAAATTTCAAGTTTTCATTTTTCAAAGTCATTACATATAAACTAATCAAGGTTTTTTATAGGGCCGTAGGCCAAAGACATAATAAAATTAAACCAGAGTGTAATTTTATTTTCAATTTCAATCATTTTTTTTATTTCAAGTTTTTGCTTAAGGTGGCTAATTAATTAATTAAGATTCACTTTTTTGAAAAATAATTTTTTTTGTGCTATAAGAGGTTGTGTATTTTTTTCCTCGCATCACATTAGTAATGACCCTTGGAAATCAAAAACACTTCTTATTAAAAAAATTAGTCCAAGAATTGAATTTAATTATGTTCTTTCTTTGCACTATATTGGTGGTGATTCTTGGAAATAATAAATGATTTGAGTATTTTTATTTTATTTTTGTATGGGCTCTATCGACTGTGGATTACATTACCACATGGTAGGCCAAACTTCATGTACCAAACACGTATATAAATTGAGGATCAGAAGTTTCATTTGCCTAAGATTTTAAGCACATTGTGACATGACGGGGTTTCATCCTCCAGTAATCAAGGTTCTAAAAACTACCTCAAAGTCTAATTTTCTTAGGACACTCTACAAAAACCTACAAATGGAGTGGGCACATAGGGACTAGACCTTATTATATATCCCGTTAATCAACTTCTTCCATGGTCTTAGGCCTCATCATGTCAAAATTTATATAGAGGACACCCCTTAGTTAAAATTTTAAAAATCATAATCTTTAAGAATCCATTCACCCATTTGACTTATGGTGCACCTAAGATGATCATATGACCTACAAAAGTTACTCTCAACGTACCCTTGAAATTGGGTTTTATGGGATATAGGTATGGCACTACCTCCATATTCAATGCTCTAAAATATAGGGCCAACATTATTCAATGGGAAAGGAAGTATACATGAGAGCCCACAAATCACTCAAGAATATTGCCTAGTTTTATCTTTTTTGTGTGGTTTGCATGTTATATGTCTAGTTAGAACTTCTTTGTTATCTTTGATTTTATATCCTTATGAAAAACTCATAATTTAAGCTCTCTTTTTTGTTGAAAATCAAAGCTTTAAAATCTAATTTATTAGTTTCAAAGAAAAACCTTATTTTTCAAAATAATCAAAAATTTGTCCAAAATAACTAGTCAAAAACAACTCATTTATCTTTCAAAATAATTAC
This sequence comes from Torreya grandis, assembly GCA_037957365.1. Lineage (NCBI taxonomy): Eukaryota > Viridiplantae > Streptophyta > Pinopsida > Cupressales > Taxaceae > Torreya > Torreya grandis. The sequence goes on from JARHVA010001208.1 coordinate 984,056, forward strand.
AGTTTCAATTTGGGCCATAATCTAGTTTGAGTCAAAATCCAACTATACATCCTAAATCTAAAACATATCTATAATCTAAGCATAATATTTATTTAAACCATCTTGAGTTATGAAACCTAAAACCAATCTCAATAGATACGTATTTGCGAACAAGGATGATCTCCTTCTACACTTTTTAGAGATAGGTGCATGTCTTCCTTCCAAATTTGATCCAAAAACTTAGGCCACCTCATTAATATATAATCCCAAACCATTCAATTTCAACATAAACTTACCACTAGTGACTCTATTATCTAAAATCAACCAAATCTCCCTTCCAATAGCTACAATCCGAACATCCCCCATGACAAGTACGAAACAAAATCAGCTCTAACATCCAAATCCTAAAATCCAACTATCATTGAACAACTCCAACAATTAACCCAAGAGTTGGAAGTTAAAAAAATATATCTCAAACCTCTTACATTAATATACTCATCACTTAATCAATTTAATGACCTATCTAATCCACATCCAAAAATCCTAAATTTCCTACCAATCAGGCCATTAAGCCATCACCATCCAAACTAGTCCCTGATCCATAGGAAATATAACAAACCAACTATGTCCTTACATCACCACATCAAGGACCATCATTTGAACAAGCATCAAATCAATCCACATCTAAAAAAATATAATATACTCCTCTCAAGGATCCCTTAGATGTGATCTTTCATCAACTACTTGTTTCAAACATGATTATGTATCTACACACCAAGCCTTTTTATAAGAGACAACCAATGTTTACTTAGAATAAAAAGGTGGATATTGTGAGTATCATAGGATTGAGGGTCATTATATTAATATATGCTTGAAATTCAATAATTATATTCAAGATTTTATTGACAAAGGGGATATTGAAGTAGAGCCATGTTTATTCACATCTAAGAATCACATCTTGGGGATATGCCAAAATTCCTTTCATGATATTATCAAGCTCCTCTGATTCCAAAACAAGGTCATGACCTATATCTTCAAAAAACCTCTCTTTGATGCATTCATTTTTTACCACCCATCTTTGATCACCATGGCTTACCACCAATGTTCAATGAACCTATCTTTGATTATCCACCCATCTTTGATGAGCCCCTCATTGAAGACCCTATCTTATACCAAGAGCACATTTTTTACCAAGAGCTTATCTTCACGCAAGAGCCCATTTTTTACCAAGTACCCATCCTTGACCAATCCTCATCTAACCAACACAACCTACCACGCATTGGCTAATCACCCAAACTACTATTGCACATTAAATCCCCCATCAACCCATAATATACACCTCAAGAAATAGAGGTACTTGTAGACAACTAAATCTAAATCACTTTATACATGCCTAACCTCCCTACTTCTCTTGGAAGCATTGGCAGGCCTACCATAAACAATAAATCTGCAATAACATCCTATAATTTTGGTACCAAATCATTTATCAAATCTAGCATATTCACATATGAAAACATAAATGGTTCCAATAATCCCTTGATGATAGCTTAACATCCTACTTCTAAAGTAATAAATATCCTATAGCAAGAATAATCCTCAAAATCATGAACTACTGAAGAGAGGTCTCAGCTTTTATGAGTAAGGAATCCTAGAACCCATCTATTTCAGTATAAACAATGTATCCTATGGCATCAAATACAAACCATTTGTAAATAAATGTAAAAATGTTGGTGTTAAATATTATGCTTTCTAAGGAAGCATCATCTGTAATCAAAATAAGATCCATTCATGGTCCCTAAGAGAACCATGTTTCCACCAATCCTTCTATCAATACCACCAATCCTTCCTCCCACTTGACATTCAATCCCTTGTACCCATTGATTGGGATCAAAAAATCACAACATCCATCATTTCTCCCATCTTGACATTCAATATATCACACCCATCAATTGGGATCGACAATCTTATCTATCATCAGCTTAATTTCATGATAATAAAATAATCATAGAATTCATGACTGACATTTGGCCAAAAAACATAAAGCAACATTAGAATATTCCAATGAACAACATGCATTCCTCAATCAAAATGAATCCTCCTATCCAACAAATCCAAATTTGAAATCATCCCATAGTGAAAACCTCTTCAAGGCACTGTTGGACAATCAAAATCAAATTTTCATTCCAAATAATCACAAAAATATGAGATCACAGTCCCATAGTGATAACTTCTTTGAGCCGCTATTAGACAATCCAAATTTAAATCACAATAAAAATAATTAGGAAGACTCCCTTGTTGAAAGCCTTTCTAAGGCACCAATGGATGAGAAAAATAATCTACCCCTTGCATCATCATAATTTTAATATGGATCCCCATCACATATTAAAGACACCATTGAAGTAGAATTAAATCCCTAAATCATTTAACTTTCAGTCACTCTTATTCTCATAGAACATGATATTGTTGGTCATAATCACCCTTCACATCATAATACCCACAATTTTTCCCAAAACAATTCCATCCCTCCAAATCCTCCATGCAGTCAACACACATCTTTCATCCAACACACCTTCACTTCACCCTCTTTTGTAATACCTTCTATCATATGGGTTATGATGATATTCTGATAAATTTAGAAGAATCCTACTTAGAAATAAATTAATTTACCTAAGACATCTCTAGCTTACTAACCTTAAATATCACTAGGGATCAACATCTTGCATCTCGAATACTTTCATAATTGAGATGCCCAAAAAATCAAAAAAATAAAATAAATAAAAATAAAATAGAGAGAGAAATAAATTATTCCACATGTGAAAACCATTTCTATGGTACCTTGGACAAGTACCATGATGAAAATGAATTTTTGGCATCATATGTAAAATAATCAATTTTCTACAATTACCTTACACATGGGGCAAACCCATTCTGTCATAACCCTATGCATTCTAAATCATCCCTCCATCCTTACCCATCCTACACCTATCCTAAACCATCCTTATTATCCTTACCTATCCAAACCCATCCTTATCCATATAAACATTATACCATCATTACTATCCTTACCTATCCAAACCCATCCTTATCCATATAAACATTCCTTCATCCAACCCTATCCTTACCTATCCAAACCCATCCTTATCCATTTAATCCTTACCCATCCAAATCCCATCCTTATCAATTCAAACCTTTCTATTATACCATGATCCTTATTGCCAATTTTTACTTTGATAAGGAAGTGGATATGTATTGAGACATGTTCTTAGAAACATCTTGGTATATCCTTACAATGGTACTTTGATGACTAGACACTTGTTTTTTAGGCAATGTGTTTCTCGGATTTCTCATCTTAATTCCTATCCATTCTTAATATATCCCTTTCATTGACTATCACTCCCTTAATCAATGCCAAAACAAGATTTCCCCTTGATATTAGCCCTTGTATATAAATTCTAACAAAATCTAAAAACATTTAAAATCTACAAAATCCAAAAAAAATTAGAAAACTCAAAAATTTAAAAACATTACACAATCTAGAAATCATTTTGTCTTAGCCTATATATTGTTAAAATCCTTAATCAAATAATCAAATCAATCATATCACCATCAATCACTATACAAAAAAAGGTTTTTTAATTGATGTAGAACATGCATTTGTTGTTGGATGTGTTTTTACTTGCTTTTGTCTATGTTTTATTTGTTTTTTTTCATGTTTTATCTTTTGTTTTGTCTCTTCTTCTTTGTTGCTTTGAGTCAATTTACTATGTGCATTACAAATAATGTTATTATTATCTTTCATACCATCATTAATTATCACATGCACTTATGACTATGTCAGTTCTTATGTATGGTAAAAAATAAACATCATGGTTTTTCTATACCATTGGTGCATATTTTCATGCACAATATACAAAATAAGGTTGATCAAATCATATTCATAATTATGTTATAATTTATGTTGTGACTTTATGTAAAGACTACAAAAATTAAATATTCACCTAATACACATAATTACCTCATCAAAACATACATCACATCCTTAACACACATCAACCTATTCAAATCTTAACTATATAACTTCACCATACTTCCCATAATCATCTCTATCAACCAACAATAAATAAAATCCATGGTATCCCATCATGTGATCAACAATAATTAATTAATGTAGTCATTTAACTTCTTGGGTTATGTTTCCACATTAATCAACTAAATCAAACCATCCATCTAATCCAAACTTGCATATTTCCAATAGGATATATCATTCCCACATCCACCCTCTTGCATATATCATTGTTTGGGGCACATCAAAGTGTGTAGATTATCTTTGGATATATCATTCACAATCCACTCTTTGCATATATCATTGCTTGGGTCAAATCATTATGTCATCAAATCCAATAAAAATGTACAAATATTAGCTCAAATGTGTTAATAACATCAATGGTTTAATCTCATTCAACTGTAGCATTCATACCCTCATCTACATCCATATCATCCTCCTCCTATCCTTTCATTACATCATATTGTATCCCAACCATTTTTCATTCATCACCACCCCTTGATACAGTCCATATTTCTTTTCTCACCTCTCAGAATCAAGCACACTATTTCAATCCTAGGTAGAAAATCAAATAAATGAATTTCGAACAATGATTTTTTTACAACCAAATCATCAGAATACTATATTTATTTATACTTTGCTTGTAAATCAATCTAATAAATTTAATCACGACTCATTAGAAAATATACTTCTCCTTTTTACAATGCACAACTCATCAATAGGATATATCATTGCCAAATCTACCTCTATGTAATAAAATTCATGGGGGAAAATCCAAGTGTGCAGCTTATCTCAAGAAATATTATTTCTCCAATTGGTTCCTTAGCAACTATCCACTCAAGGCAAATCATTTTACATATGCCTACAAGAATACAATCATTTTATCGAGAATGGTACTTTTGTTTATTATGGTATCAAATACATCATTTTTCATATACCCTTCCTTAATTCATTCATTTCAAGCACTCATCCACATCCATTTTCCCTGCACGACCACTTGAGGGGAATCATTCATAATCATTTAAATCCACTTGAGGCATATTTTTACATACATTTCCACTCTACTTATCTTGATTATTTGAAAATGTATTACTTATTCTAGTCTCAACACCATTTCAAAGAGGGACAAATGTAGACACCTAGATTATGCTAAATTTAGTGTCGTAATTATCTTTGCTTAAGATCGACACCCTAACTCAACCACCACCTTAAATTTGAATTATATCATTAGGTCCACGAACATGATTTCCCTCCCTTTTATAATAAGTTAATTAATAAATATTAATTAATTTATCATGTACATAATTCCATAAATCTAATTAAAAATCTATAATTTCCAAGTCCCCAAACCACTTCCTTGTTTCTCTCAACCATGTGTTAAGTCACCAAACTATTTCCTTAACTTCATCAACTATTTTTAGTCATAATTGAATATTTCAACACATATGGAGATTCATCTAACTACCTTGAATCATTCATGAAAAACTTTCAATTACCAACTAACTTCTCCTTATTTCTCAAACACATGAATAATTGGTCTCTTCCACTTGGATGAGGACTCAAATCTAACCGTCCAAAATTAACATAATCCAATAAATCCAATTTTTTCCAACCATTCATATTCTCACCTAAAAGAATATAAAATGAAGTTTCATCCTCTATTGTGTTCATATCTCATCAAAATATTGAATTGCTATCAAAATTACCTTGTGTATCCATTGATAATTAATAAGATTACATCCTTACAATGCTGAAATTCCCTTTACATTAGAGAATGAATTGAGCATCCACATACATAATTTTAAGATAAAATAGAAGTCAATAAAAGGGTAATGAATTCAATTTTATGGTAAGATGTAAGGTAAGAATTTTATTGTATTGCTCTTTTATTTTAGCTCTATATGAGATTTTAGATTAGTCTTAGTATAGGAAATTAATTTTTTATTTTTTTCTTAGTATAGACTTATAATTTATAGCTATCATGCTCAACATGATAGTTGTAAAAATTCATATAAATATATAACTTGTAACATTATGACATATGTAATGAGATTCCCCAAATAATTTTATGGACCCCAGGTGTAGGAATGTCATGCATATGTGCATTTATGTATCATGTATAACATATATGTCATGCATCTCACTCATATATACCATGAAATAAATGTGTGTATGAAAAAATATATGTAATCTACCAAAATGTGCTAAATAAATTAAATCAAATTAGTAATTAGTAAAGCATATTATGCTTAGGTCCTAATTTTTTATTTTTTAGATTACTTTTATTTTTTTATTTTTTTAGATTATTTTAATTTATTTATTTTTAGAAAATTTAGAACACATATAGAATAAATTAAGAATAGTTGTCAAGGATTTGAAAGATAAGAATGGAAGGTATTTGAAATTTCCATAGCACATATAAAATCATAGTTTTCATCAAGTGTAATAGAAATTTAATGTGGAGGAATTTAAAGTAAGAAACACACTCCCAGTGTATATGTGAATTGCAACATCGTAACTCAAGAGAGTGTGTGGGAGATATAAGGGGATGAAGATGAATTGATTTATATACCCATTTAATATGTAGAAATAAATGTGTGTGATCATGTAAGCTCAATGTAGGCCATAACAAGTATAGATATTTAATATGTAAGGGTGAAATAGTAGTATACCACAAAAAATATGTACTAGAATGAGATTAATATGAAAGATGAATCATCATAGGATATATTTAATACATGTCTAGATCAATATAAACAATCAAAAGGCCATGGCCAAGCGAAAAAAATTCTAGGGACTGAAAGAATGTTAAATTTAAAACATTTGTACACATGTATAGCAAAATGGAAGAATAGAGTGAATCAACAATCAAGTAATCATAAAGAAGATATGTACTAAAAATTATGTGTTTGATGTGTTTGGAATCATCTAACTAACCATGCTCAAAAATTATAATTATGCATCATATTGATCCATGTTGTAAATGTGTTGTTTCACTCAAAGGGGCACTCACACTTGCATGATATACATTACATTTGATATCTATTACAACATGTGTATAATAAATTACACCATGTATTGGAATTATTTTTAAAATTTAATCATCCTGTGTATCATGTATATCATCTTTATTTTAATAAATGGTTTCTACTTTCTTTTCTTGTTCTAATGCGTTTTGCTTTTCTTTCTTTAAATAGTAACAATTTCACATTCATAATCACATGTAATAGAATCATGATTCTTACTGAGTTTTTATCTCATTGCTTTTATCCATGATCTTCCTAGTTTAGTTTTATATTGGGCCAAAATATAGATAATTTCAGATACAACAAAATATGTGATTTGACCAAAGATTATAGGTAACTCAATGGATCTAATGCATAATCTAGATGAAGTAGCCTTATTCAATTGCTTCTTATCATATCCAAGATATTTGAGGATTGTCATAACACAAACATTAATTTCATGAGTGTTATCAATCACAACATTGGTACATTCATTTCCATCTACAAGTGGGTTAGCAATAAAAAACACTAACTATGATGAAAACTTTGTGATTTCCCCCTTGGAAACCATGCTCATAAGATTAGTCTTCTTAGATAGAGGTTGCTTTGAACGTCCTTCATAATAACCTTTTTCTTACTGAACCATTATTTATTAAATTCCTCTTTCTTAATCAAATATACTTTATTAGGGGCCTCTTTCATTACTACCCTTTCTTGTTTATCATGCACTTCTTTTTGCATATTTTCTTTTAGTAATTTTTATATTTGTAACTATTCTTGTTACAAATTTTCTTATTTTAACCTTTCTTATTGTAACTTTTATTTTTCCAATTTTTCCTTATGTAATTATTTTTTATTTAAATTTTCATTTTCCAATTGTTTCTTATGTAATTTTTCCTTTTCTAATTTTTTCTTATGTAACTTTCCCAGTTGTTCCTGAGAAAATGTAACCATAGTTTGAGTAGGTTACTCAATTATAGATGGTGTGTTTCAATATGGTGATGATTTAATGGAAGTATCTAATGTAGGATATCACCACTATCAATAATATTTATATTTTGGTATTCAAATCCCAACACTTATTTGTATGATGTCCATGCATTCTATGATAAACATAGTAATATTTAGATTTCCTTAGAGGATGCATAGGAGGAAATGTAATAATTTTTTTCCAAAGCATATCCCTTAAAGTTCACTTGGTTTCTTATTAACCTTATACAAAATATTTAAACCATTTTTTGAAACCCTAATTGAAATGAAATATTTTTAGTCACAAAATTTTTGAATAGAGAGATAGAAATGCAATTAACACTTGCATACTTAGGATCATCTACATGTGTGATATTATCCTTGAGTGATGTAACCTTTAGACACATTTTATTTTAGGACATATATATAGACCCCATCATTTCAACTATCTTATTTATAATAGACTCATTAGACAAACTATTGCTCAAATTTTTAGAAGATGTAGCTTTATAAGCACAAACCTTAGGCTTCTCAAATTCGATATGCATTTAAATTTTATCAATAGGAGGCACCATAGTTATTTGTATAGTAATATCATGGACATATTATGATGGATGGTAGCTAACACAACCTTGAAGAGTGATAAAAAAAGTCACATATGGAGGTTATTTGAATTCAACATTCATACAAGATGTATTACATAGAAGATTTAACAATTCCTCATTAGTAACTTTAGCCTTAGTTTTTTTGTACATAAATTCCACCCATTTCACTACATGGTCAATAAATATATTGCACTTTTTAGGCCATAAAAATGAAATTATAATAATTATTTCTTTAATTAAAAAATATAAATAATGAATATCCATTATAACCATCACACAATGCTCAAAATAAAGAACCAGCCACCCAAAAGAAACCATGAGGAATTTTTGAAAATTAAAAAATATTATGATATAAATAGTAGATAAATGATACCAAAAAAATATTTAAAACAAAATACACCCTTCACCCTTCAGAACAATTTCAGTAAAAGTAGTAAAACCTTATTTTGAAAAAAGCATATATACTTTATGAAAAAAACATATGATTTTTTATCCAATCAATATGCCTAACAAAGACCTAGGGGAATTGTAAAATAAATTTATTTTGAATTAGATATGAGCTATATAAGGAGGACAAGCCATTAACCTAAGAGAGGAAGCCCTGATAGGAAGATAAAAATGAAATCCTAAGGTAAAAAGATAAATTTCATATATGTGTGTATGATGAGGGGAACTCATAAATGAGGTTTAAAACCCTAACACAAAAAATTAAAAGCCTAAAAATAATGAAAAAATCATACAAGGAACCAAGGGTTTTGACATGGTCAATATAAAGAATGGGTTCACATATATGCTTTATCTTATTTTAGATTGATAAAATAAAATAAGCATAAGACCTTTAAATTATTCATATTGTATAATGAATAAAAATAACACATACATATGAATGTTACAATATAATATGATTGAAAAATTGTAATTTACTATTTATGGAAAGCACTAGGAATATTAACATATCTTGTTTTGGGTCTATCTAGACTTAGATTGTTTGCAAGTGATAAAGAGAGCTATAAATGGACCAAGAGCTACTTAGATTAGAAAACTAAGTATCGAGGTCTACCTAGATGAGTATGTTGTGATCTTGACACCTGCATCAAGACATATGCATTTTATTTATGTCAAAATTATCCCTATAAATTGTGTCTCATTATTTTGGTATAGGTTGTTCTACCTACTTGTATTTCATCTCCATGTGTGATATCAAAAACTCAATATATGCACAAATATAGAAAAATCATCTCCTTCACTTTGAAACCCTAGTTCCATTTTTGACACTATATTAACCTATAAAAATGGGGAAGAGTGATGGGTCAATCTGACCTCAACCACTTATAAATTAATGACTAAGTGTTACCTACATATCCAACACTCTGAGGAGGGAAATCAAACCATGCCTAGTTATTCCCTTTAAGTGTATGTTTACAATCATGATCCAAGAGTATGGATGCAACATGTGATCTAATAATCAACACTTTAAATTGATAAAATTTACTTGACTTAGGCACTTCATAAAGGCCTACTCCTTGTGACTGATTTTTATTTTATAAATTGTATGTCAGTCCTTCTCAATGTGTGGATGTGTATAAGTGTCTTTTTGATAAGTGCTAGATAGATGCTAGATAATGAAATGGGCTTAGACCTATTGTGTATAAATAGGGACCCTTTAGGTAGCTCCTCATGCCGTTGACATTAATAAATCATGGGTTGACCCATAAATATGATGTTAATTTTGAAAATGACCAATTTTTGGCATGTGGATGACTCTAGTGGAGGTGGACGGTTTCAAAAATCCCAAGCTATCTGAGTATTATCAGAGGTGTCTGGAAATAAAATAATAGTGATCATATGATTAAGATATGGTCTAAGTATAATAATAAGTAGATTAAATACATACTAAGGAATTCATATATGTGAATGATATAAAATAGATAAGTTTGGACCCATACAAGGAGAGAAGGATGTGCAAGAGTAATATGTATACCCACAAGTCATGTGAGGTAAATATAAATCAAGACTGACATTTCCAAATGTCTAATACCATATTTTAGAGTCTACAACTTCTACTTATTTATTATAATATAAAAATAAAATAATGCTAGTATAAAAGGATAAATTAATGTACTTTAGTGTGTAAACGCATTTTGTGCTTGGGAGAAAGATCCAAGTGTGCAAATTGTTCCATGAAAACTTGGAATGAAACATGTAGCAATCAATATCCATGAAATAAAATTTGAAATGATTTTTATCAATGAAATGTTTTAAACTTGAAAAGTAAAGAAGGAATACACTTGTAAGTAGGTGAACTATGCTTTCCTCTAAAGTATTAGAGATATGATTCCTTATAAATAATTTTATATTGGGGGTGATCATTTCCCAATGGATAATGTCATGAGATGATTATGTCTAAAGGTAAGTAACATTGTTGGAACCATGGGTTGGGAAAATAAATGCACCCAACCCTTATTAAGAGGGAGAAGTGCTAGGTCACTAAGTGATGTTGAACCTCAACTATACTACTCATTTAAGTGATCTTAAACCTCAATAAGGACCATGTGGTTTGAATCAAATGCTACATATAAACTAATAGATTCAAATTTTTACCTCTATTACCTTTAATACTATCAATGTCACTTAAAAAATAGAAAAAACTATAATAGTGTATGCTTGAACAATGTTCACTTAGTCTATTATTAACCTTATACAAACTATTTTAACCATTATTTGTCGATGTATTATTTTTATAAAACCCTACTTGAGATGAAATCCTTTGAGGCACAAAATTATTGAATGGAAAGGCAGAAAAGTAATTGACACTCGCATACTTAAGATTATTGACATGTATGATCTTATCCTCGAGTGATGTAACCTTTAAGACACATTTTATTTTTAAATACCTCTAAAGACTCCCTCATTTCCACTATATTATTTATAATAGCCTCATTAGACATAATACTACTCAAAGGTTGGGAATATGTAACTTTATAAGCACAAACCTTGGGCTACTCAGATTCAATATGCATATAAATTATATCAAGAGGAAGCCCCATGATTCTTTGGATAATGATAGAATTGACCTACTATTATGTATGGTATCTATCACAACATTAATGAGGGATAAAATAAGTCACATACATAGGTGCTTTGGATTAAACATTCATGCAAGATATATTACTTAGAAAATTTAAGAATTCCTCATTAGTAATTTTAGCCTTAGTTTTATTGTACATAAATTTTATCCATTTCATTATATGGTTACAAAATATATTACATATTTGAGGACAACAACATGTAATTATAACAATCATTATTTTAATTAAAAATTATGAGTAATGAATATCCATTATAACCATCACATAATGCCCAGAATAAAGATCCAACCATCCCAAGAAAAACCACGAGGAGTTTTTACAAATAAAAAAATATTCTAATATAAATAGTAGATAAAGGAAACTCAAAAAATATTTTTTAAATAGATACACCCTTAACTCTCTAGGAAAATTTTAATTATATAGTAAAACCTTGATCTATAAAATCAATATAGAATTTATGCAAACAAAAATAGGTTTTTGATCTAATAAATATGCCTAGCAAAAACCTAGGGGGATTTTAAAATAAAATTATTTTGAATCAGATATGAGCTAAATAAGGAGAACAAGCCACAAACTTAAGAGAGGAATCCCTAATAATAAGATAAGCATGAAACCCTAGGGTAAAAAGAGAAAGATCATATTTGTGTGTATGATGAGGGGAACTTATAAATGAGGTTTAAAACCTTAACACAAAAATATAAAGTCCTGAAAAGAAGGGAAAAAACCCTAAGGGGAACCTAGAGTTTTGACATGGTCAATAGAAAGAACATGTTCACCAATAGATTTTTTCTTATTTTAGATTAATAAACTCAAATAAGAATAAAAACTTTAAATTATTAATATTGTATAATGTATAAAAATAAAACATAGATCTAAATGCTACAATATAATATAATTGAATAATTACATTTTACTAGTTATGGAAAGCACTATGAATATTAACTTACATAGCTTGTTTTGGGTCTATATAGGATTAAGATTGTGTGCAAGTGATATATGGGCTATAAATGGATCAAGAACTACTCATATTAGGAAACTAAATATCTAGGTCTACTAGATGAGTTTGTTGTGATATTTATGCCTACATTAGGATAGAGGCTTTTCATTATGTCAAATTTGTCCCTATAAATTATGCCTGACTATTTTAAAACAAGTCATTATGCCTACTTGTATTCCATCTTCATGTGTGATATAAAACACTCAATGTGGGAACAAATATAGAAATGAAACCCTAGTTCTAATTTTGACACTAAATTAACCTGTAAAAATGGGGAAGAGTGATGGATCAAGATAACCTCATCCACTCCCTAATGAATGGTTGAGCATTACCTACATATTTGATACTCCAAGGATGGAAATTAAACCACATCTAGTTATTCCCTTTAAGTATATGCTTGCAATCATGATCCACTATCATGGATGCAACATGTAATTTAGCATTCGACACTTTACAATGACAAATTTTATTTGACTTAAGTCCTTCATACATACATATGGCCTAATCCTTTTAATTGTTTTAAAAAAAAAATTATGGTAGTCCATCTCAATATACATATGTGTATATATGTCTTTTAGATAAGTGTTAGATATATGCTAGATAAGTAAATAGGATTAGACCTATTATGTATAAACAAAGGAATTTTTAGGTAGCACATCATGTTATCGACATGAGAAACATACAGTCTGACCCATAAAGATGATTTAAATTTTAAAATTGGTTATTACTTGACATTTGGATGAGTCTAGTGGAGGTGGATGGTTTCAAAAATCCTAAAATTTATAAATATTACTATAAGTGTCTATAAAAACATGAATAATGATATGATGATCAGGATACAGTATGAGTATAATAATAATTAGGTTAGATATAGACTAAGGCATTCATATAGGTGAATGATATAAAATAGATAAGTTTGAACCCATATAAGGAAATAATAAAGGATAGAAGGATGTCCAAGACAAATATGTGTACCCACAAGTCATGTGAGATAAATATAAGTTAAGACTGACATCACCAAATTTACAATACTATATTTTAGTGTCTAAAAATTCCCCCTATTTATTCTGATATTAAAATTAAAAATAATGCCAGAGTAAAAGAATAAAGAGGTGTACCTTAGTGTGTAAAGACACTTTATGTTTGGGAGAAGGCTCCAAGTATGCATCTTGCTCCATGCTAGCTTGGAATGAAACATGAAACAATCAATGTCCATGAAATAAAATTTAAAATATTTTTTTCAATGAAACAATTTAAATTTGAAGAGCAAGGAAGGAATGCACATGTAATTAGGTGAACCATGTTGTCCTCCGAAGTATTAGATATGTGGTTCCTTCTAAATCATTTTATATTGTGGGTGTTCATTCCCCAGTGGATAATGTCATGATATTATCATGTCCTAAGGCAAGTGTATTGCTCAAACCATAGGTTTAGAAAATGAATGCCCCAACCCTTATGAAGAGGTTAGTGTTAGATCGTTAAGTGATGTTGAGCCTCACTTACACTACTCATTAAAGGGGAAGTGTATGTTAGGATCATGTAGTGTTAATTATCCAATACATATGTATTTATATATTTAAATTATTACCTTCAATAATATCAATGTCTCTTCAAAAATAGAAAAAAAGTATAATAGTGTGTGCTTGAACAATGTTCATGCTGAATAATCTGACCAACTAACTTAATATGATATAGAATGTCATAAAATATTTATGCCATTCTATCCAAAAAAATTGATATATCTAAAAAAAATCACTTATTTTCCTATTAAATTTCTATATATGATTTGAAATATGTCTCAATCTATGAATATTTATCCCAAAATCTAAACCCAAATATAAACCCTCTCATTCATATACTTTTTTCCAAAATCTGAATTATCTGTGTGTGGAGGCTTGAATCTCTATGAAAATCCAATTATTATTCCCCCCTTTTATGGTGAGGAGTATAGTATGCAATATTACTCATCTCAAAATAAAAGAAATAACCACATCCTATTATATATAAAAATGTAACCATCTAATAGCATGTGGAGAGTATGTCAACATAATATGAATATATAATTAAATTATATATGAAACATGTAGTGTAATTCATACAAGTATCATATCAATAAAGACTTAGAAAATTAGGAATGAAGTGGTAATTGTCATAGATATAAACAGTGAAAGGTAACCTATACAAGAAGGTACATGATATGGATCATTACACCACAAATAATAATAAATGTGTGAAATATGGATCAAAACACCATAAACTCAATAGACAATCTTATATGTGTCCACTCATAGGCACACAATGTCATGGCCATGACCCACATAACAAATCACATGCAATAGCACTCCATGTCACACAACGAAAGATCTACATGCATAATGGATAATTAAATGTCACACAAGGAAATATCCTCACTCAATGGATAATTAATTATTACACAAGGCAATAGCCACACTAAATGGACAATCAAATGTCATATATTAAGGCAAGATCTATGCAAATAAAATTCCATAGAATGAGAAACCTGGGCAAAAAAATTCATAGAAGAAGGCAAGGACCAAATGAAAGATCCATATAATGAATAACCCAATCAATCAAAAGTAAAATATATGACAAAGTCCCAAAGATAAATTCATACAATGAAAAACTCAATCAAGAAATGTCATACACTAAGGCAAGATCCAAAACAAATCATAATCAATGATTAACCTATAAGAAAAGAAACATAAACAGTGAAACATAAAATAAGTTAAACTAGTATACACCACCAATCTGTTTCAAAGTCACAACATATCAAAATAACATATCCATGAAATATAGCACTATAAATAGTATAAGTGAGATCAAGTCATGTGTAAGTAATCAATGTAGCTAAGCTTGATATATATAAAAGGTCATAAAAAGATATAACATGTGACATTGTGACCTATGGAATGAGATTTCCCTATCATTGGCATGGCCTTTAGGTATAGGTATATATTAAAATATGTGCATCCATGTATCATGTATAACCTATATATCTTTCTATCACTTATATATACCATGAAATTCATGTGTGTGTGTATATAATAATATGTAATCTATCAAACATGTGATAAATAACATAAATCAATGTCATGACTAGAAAAACATGTTATTCTTATGTATTTATTTAATTATATTTTAATATTTTGTATTGTTTGAAAATTTAAATCAATTTTATAGAACAAAATAATGCCCAATGGCAAGGATTTAAAATATAATAATGGAAGGGATCCAAACAATCTATATCATATGTCAAATCATAATGTGCATCAATTTTAATATCATGTAAATGTGGAGGATATGAAAGCAATAAACATAATTCAATATATATGTGAATTTAAACATCGTAGCTCAAGAGATAATGTGGGAGATGGAGGGGGATGAGGAGGAATCAATGTGTATGCTCATATAATATGTAGACAATATATGTATGTGATCATGTAAGCTCAATTTAGGCCACAAAATGTATAGATAATCAATATATAATGGTGAGAAAGTAGTATACTATAAATAATATCAACCATAAGGATAATACTATAAAAGATGAATCATCTTAGGATATATTTTATATATGTCCATATTAGGATAAACAATTAGAAGGCCAAGGTCAAGTGAAAACAAATTCAAAGGATATAATATTGATTAATGTAAAACATATGTACACATGTATATCACAATTGAATAATAGAGTGAATAACCAATCAAGTAAGCATGAATAATATATGCACAAAATTTTATGTTCGATGTGTATGGAATCATCTAACTAACCACTTGAAAACAATAATTATGTGTCATGTCAATCCTTGTAACTAATTCTTGATGTTGTAATTGTGGTGTTTCACTCTGAGGGACACTCACACCTTCATGATATATGGTTAATTTGTTATATGCCTCATAATATGTATAAGTAACCACACTATATATTGGAATTTATTTAACATATGTATCATCCTTTGTATCATGTATCGTATCACTAATTAAATAAAAGGTTTTTTACTTTGTTCTCCTACTTGGAAGGAAAGATTGATAGTCACACATTCATAATCAAATGTAACATAGTCAATGTTATTACTAAGTTTTATTCCATTTCTCTTATTTGTGATATTTATTATTTAGTGTTATATTGGACCAAATAAGGGTTAATTTCATATATAATAGAACATGTTTTTGTACCAAGGATTATAAGCAACTCAATGGACCTGATGCATAGTCTAGATGAAGTAGCCTTATTCAAGTGTTACTTATCATATCTAATATATTTGAGGAGTATCATAATTCAGGTATTAATTTTATGAGTTTTATTAATCACAAAATCAATATACTACTTTCCATCTATAAGAGAGTTAACGATAAAAAAAGACTAAATATTTGGAATACTTTGTAATTTCCCACTTAGAAACAGTGCTAATAAGATTAAATTTTCTTAGGTATATGTTGCTTTTGAACTTTCTTCTTAACAACCTCTTTCTTAGTTAAATATTATTTCTTAATTTTCTCTTTCTTAACCAATCATTATTTCTTATGGGCCTCCTTCGTAATTACACCTTCTTATTTAACATGTGCTTCTTTTTGCAACTTTTCTTTTAGTAATTTTTCTTTTTGTAACTTTTCCTATTGTAACTTTTCTTATTGTAACCTTTCTTGTAGCTTTTATTTTTCAAATTATTTATTATGTAATTATACTTTATTTAAGTTTTCATTTTCCAATTGTTCCTTATGTAGCTTTTCCTTTTCTAATTATTCCTTGTATAAATTTTCCAACTATTCCTTACAAAATGTAAACACAGTGTAAGTAGGTTACGTAATTATAGAATGTATGTTTGAATTTGGTGGTGACTTAAAGGATGTATCTAATGTAGGATCACCACTATCAATAATATATTTTATCTTATCCTTAAAATCCAAATATTTATTTGTGTCATGCCCATTCATTCTTTGATAAACATAATAATGTTTGGATTTTATTAGAGCATGAATAGGAAGTAATGTGATCAACTTCTTCTGAAACATATTCCTTGGAATTTCACTTAGTTTCTTTTTAACCTTATGAAAAATGTTTCAACCATTATTTGTAGACATATTATATTTCTGAAACTATACTTGATATGAAATCTTTTGAGGCACAAAATTCTTGAATGCAGAGGAAAAAATGTAATTGATAATATCATAATCAGGATTTTTGACATGTGTAATCTTATCCTCAAGTGATGTATCCTTTATATACATTCAATTTTGGAACACCTCTATAGACTCATTCATTGTAAATATTTTATCTTTAATAGCCTCATTAGACACACCACTACCTAAAGGTTAGGAAGATGCAGCTTTATAAACACAAATCTTAGGCCTCTTAGATTTGATATGCATACAAATTTTGTTAAAAAGATGTACCCTACCTCTTTGGATAGTGATATCATGGACCTATTGTAAGGGATGGTAATCATAATGACCTTGAAGAGGGATGGAATAAGTCACATGTAGGCACTTGGATTCAGCACTCATACAAAATGTATTACTAAAGAGATAAAAGAATTCTTCAGTAGTGATTTCAGCCTTAATTTTGTTGCATACAAATTTTATCCATTTTTTATGTGGTTATTAAATATATTACATATTTTAGGCTAACATGTAGTTATATCAAAAATTCTCTTAATTAGAAAATAGACACTATGAATATCCATTACAACCATCACATAGTGCCAAAAAATAAAGAGCCACCTCCCACAAGAAAACTATGAGTAATTTTTTTTTAAATGAGTTTTTATTAAAATAAAATAGGTTTTTTTATTAAAAAAACATTATATAAATTTTATATATATATATATATATATATATATATATATATATATATATATATATATATATATATATATATATAATTTTGAAAATATCTACACCCTTTTCCCTATAGTCCAAATTTACTATAAATAGTAAACCCCTATCTCCAAAAAAACCTTACATAATTTTGGAAAATAAAAAATCAATTTTTTTATCCACTCAATAAGACTAACAAAAAACCTTTTTGCATTTCAAAAATAGAGTTTATTTTAATCAAATATGAATTGAACAAGTAGGAGGACAATCTAAAAGCCTAGGAGAGAAATCTTGAATGTGAAAATAAACATGAAACCCTAGGGAAAAAATATAAATTTCATATTTGGGTGTATGATGATAGGAGTCAAAAATTTGGTTTGAAACCATGACACAAAAATCTAAAACCCTATAAAGTAGGAAGAAACTCTAAAAGAAACGTAGGGTTTTGACATGGTCAATATAAGGAACAGTTCACTAATATGTTTTATCTTAATTTGTATTAATGAACCTAAAGAATCCTAAAACCTTTAAATTATTCATTATTTATAATGTATAACAATAACACAAAAATTTGAATACTACAATAGAATATGATTGAATAATTGTAATTTGTTATTTATGTAAATCACTAGAAAGATTAAGATACTTAACTTGTTTTGGGTTTATGCATGACTGAGACTATATGTAAGTGATAGAAAGGCCTATAAATAGACCAATAAACACTCAATTAGAAAACTAAGTACGTAGGTTCATTGAAATGAGTTTGTCAGGATCTGGAGACCTGCATAAGGATGAAGTCATCTATATTTTTTTGGATTCATATTTTTCAACTGTGACTAAATTTTTTGGCATGGGTCATTGTGCCTACTTGTAAAAAAATTTCATGTGTTCTATCAAATGCTAACTATGTGTGTAAATCCAAAAACTCATTTCCTTCACTTTGAAACCCTCGTTACACTTTTGACACTAGGTTAAGATGTAAAAATGGAGAAGAGTGATGGGTTGAGATGACCTCAACCACTCTCCAATGAATGATTGAGTGTAGCCTATCTATCCAATGCTCCAAGGGGTAAAATAAAATGACACATACTTCTTCCCTTTAAGTGTATGTGTGTAGTCATGATCTAATAGTATGGATGCAACCTATAATCTAGCATTTGACACTTGAAAATAGAAAAATTGGCATGCATTAGGTGTTTCATACTTGTATATGGCTTGATCTTCATCATCTATTTTTATTTAAATATTTTTAAGACAGTCCCTCTTAATGTGTAGATGTGTATATATGTCTCTTTGATAAGTGAAATATAGATGTTAGATAAGGAAACAAGTTTACACCTATTATGTATAAATGGAGGACTATTTGGGTAACTTATCACACCACTGACATGAGAAATGTATGGGGTGACCCATAACGATTATTTGGATTTGAAAAATGATAGGTGATTGGTGCATGGATGGTGTTGCAAAGGATGGTGGTTTTGAAAATTTGAAGTCATTTGAATATTTTTAGAGGTGTCTAGAAAGTAAGTAATAGTGATCTGATGATCAAGATATAATCTAAGTATGATAAAATTATAGATATTAAAATCTGGTATCAAGTACTTGATAATGAAAATCTTGATATACATTTACCATGCTTGACTTGAGTGCATAAATATGGTATTAATTCACCATTATCTCACACCTACATGCTACCTTATGAGTTTAATCAATTTTTTTGTTACACACCTAAAAGAACTTAAATGTCTATTTCAATCATGTTTATTATCCTACACAGACATATCCAGACCTTTAGTTTAGTCTACATGTACAAAGGTCAGTAATGTCAAGGTTAGTCAATATTTCTAGTCAATACTAACCTGATACTATCAGTACCAACCCTCTCCTAGTAATAGCTAATTTTTAAAATAAAACATTTCTTTAAGCTCAGACCATCTACCTTGTGTATCACTGGTATGATAAATTACCTAATTAGACTCATATATATCCAAATCAAGAACTTATTTAATATGGGACTTGGCATTTATCTGGTACATATCTATACACAACTACACCAAATCTACCATTTTATTCCCAAATTTTGATTCTATCACTAGGATCAACCATATGTCAAGTTTAAAGCATACCAAATCAAAGTCAAATAAGGCATTATCAAGTATCAAAGCCAAATCATTAGCTACAAAGCATAATTGCACAATCACACTAGGTGGGAGAACTATGTGTGGCTTGATTTCTTTCCTTAGAGTATCAAATTTATAGGCAACATTCAATCATCAAACGAGGTTGATTGGGGTTAGCTTAGACCATCATGCTTTCCTAAATTATTTTCAAGTTTATAGACCTCACAATTACACCTAGGTTTGAAGGTGAGGAAGGTTAATTTATAGAGTTGTGTGTATCATCAAGGTTTGATGTCACATATACAAGTATTTTAGAGATAAACATAGGTAGTCATACAACCACAGTCTCTCTTTTCGACATAGGTCACCACTGACCAACACTAGTTAATATTAATAGTTGATATTGACCCATAACTGATAGATACAATCCTACATAAAAATCATTTCCTTAAGTGAATTTATCATAAACTTGATTTATTATATTTTCCACTAATAGAATATAGTCACAATAAGACATTCAACTAAAAAATATAAGTACTCATACTTTTGTTGTACTTATTAAAATTAGCATATGCCACTTGTCAAATCATTCCAATCAATTTTAATACTTTATGTGTAGATGTATGCTTGAGTGCCACATTTATTAACCTAAATTATTATACTAGTTTATATCCCATTAGGGTTTGTAAAACCAAATTTGGGTAAATTTATTATATTCATGAGGCATAATATTGGTTCATGCACATACACAATAGTACAATTTACAATTGAATGTCAAAGTTTTCATTTCACTTCACACTTATCAAAATTGCAATCATGATGGAGGAATGAACATTTTTCATTCTCTTTCAATCATGCATTTATTCTACATTGAGTGAACTTGAGAAAACTTGAGTGAAATTAAACAATCAAACATGCAGTCATGGTGTGGGCATGAATATTATTCATTCTCTTTTGATCATGCATTTTATTTTGCATGGAGTGAATTGTAGTGAAACTATACAATTGAATTTATAATCCATCTATAATGGTTGATTTAATTTTTAATTTTAGTGAATCCATCATGTAGTTCCCTCTTTCTTTTTTATATAGTTATTTGTGTTAATACATTATGTACTTCTCCCCACATTGGTAAGGTTTGGGACATGTCTTATCATCCCAAAGGCCTACATAGTTACACAAATTTGAGGCAAAATCACCTCAAATGTCCATATGATTTAGAAATTAAACACAAGCTCTCTAATGCTTCAACAACAAAGCATCATCACCAGCACATTGCAATGGAAACATGGTTTTTACCAACACCCAAGTGTACTCCTTACTTCTTCTTTGATTTTCAAAAATTCATATTCATATTTCAAATACCAATCCATGAACATTTAGTACTACATTTTTGTTACAAGTTTTTTTATTGAGTGATCATCACAAATAGAGATTCTTAAAAAATACAAAGTGTGTTATACACACTCAAGTATATATTTCCTTTTAACTCTATAAATTTCATTACTAGAATAAAAGGGTAAAATTTGTAGATACTAAAATTTGGTATTAAGTACTTGATAATGATAAATTTGACACACATTTACCATGCATGACTTGAGCACACAAATATGGTCTTAATTCTCTATTATATCACACTTACATACTACCTTATGATTTTGATCCTTTTGTTATGTTGTTATAAACCTATAATAACCTCACTATCTATTTCAAACAAATTTATTATCCTACACAAACATCTCTAGACCTTTAGTTCAATTTGTTTGTACATGCATTAGTAACATTAGGTTCAGTTAGTAGTTTTAGTTGATACGAACTTGATCTTGTCGGCACCAACCCTCTCCCAACAACAACTACTTTTTAAAATTAAAAAAAAAATCTTAGGGTTAACCTGTTTGTCTAATATATTGGTGGTGTGAGAAATCACCCAATTGGACTCGTGTGTGTGTGTGTGTGTGTGTGTGTGTGTGTGTGTGTGTGTGTGTGTGTGTGTGTGTGTGTAAGCCTCACTTTATAGGCAACTTGGCACTTGTCTAGTACACATGTATACACTATTGCACATTGAGAAAATATGCCCTATAATTCTTCCAAAATTTTGAATCCATCACTAAGAATAGTCATAAGCCAAGTTTGAAGCGTAAAAAATCCAAGTCAAAGCAATCAATTTCAAGTATCAAATATAAATCATTAGTTACATACACATGGCAAAGGAGCATAATTGCACAATCACACTAGGTGGGAGAACTACATGTGGATTTATTTCCCTACTCGAAGTATTAGATGCATAGACAATTGTCAATCATGAAATAGGGGTGATTGGGGTTAGCCCAACCCATCACACTTTCCAATATTTTTGTAGGTTCCTATCCCCTATAAGCATTCCTAAGGTTTCAAGGTGAATAAGGTTGATTTTATGAGTTGTGTGCATTGTCAGGGTTCAACATCATGTATATGTATGTATGTATGTATGAGATATGCAAAGGTGATCATATGGTCACAGTCTATATTTTTAGCATAGGTGACTACAGACCAGCACAATCGGTATTAATAGTCGATATTAACCTATATCCAACAAAACTAACCCAACATAGAGATAAACATAATTCTTGAATTAAATGAATCACAATCCTTCTTTAGTCTATTTTTTACTTACATAATATAGTTAGTCATATAGTCAACCAAAAATCTAAGTACGCATCCCTTTATTTTATTCACTATATTTATTAATTCCACTTGCCAAATAACTGAAATAAGTTTCATTATTTTACATTCAAATGTATGCTTGAGTCCATATTTAGCAATCTTAGTTATTCTACTAGTTTTTATCCTATTAGGGTTTATAAAAAAAATTGGATAATACAGTAGTAAGTAGTTAGACACAAACTAAGGAATTCTTGTAGTGACTAATAGAAAATCAAGGAATTTGATTCCATATAAGGCAAGTGGATAGGAGAGAAGGGTGTTCAAGAGCCATATTGTACGAATAAGTAATGTGAAGTAAAGATAAGTCAATACTGATAATTTAAGTGTATAATCCTATATTTTAGTGTCTATAGGGTTAATCTTAGTTTCTCTTACTATTTTTATACATATTCATCAAAAATGAGATATTCACATTAATCCAAACAAATCAACAAGACATAAGTCAACAAAATGTAGAAAAACCCCAAAAAAATGTAGATGCACGGATAACGCTATAAGATTTATTTGAAATATTTAATCCATTAACATTATAATAGATGTGAGCCATATAAATAGCTCAAGCAAACCATATAATCAAGGAGGATAACCCTAGCAATAAATAACGAAGATAATAATAAGCTTCATATAGCCTATGGAATATCTATGTAGCTAATAACAACTAATAACCTAGAAGCTTTAACTAACCAAGCTTAATACAACACTATGTGTTATATATATTTTATTTAATAAACTAATCTAACACCCTCCATTAATAACTAAAGCAAATGTTATAATTATTATTATAATAAAATTATTAAATACTTATATAAACTTAACCAAGGTGTAGTTTTACTGCTATTGCATAAATGTATCCAAATGTCCCTATTGTCACCAATACATCTTACCAGATTACATGGGTAATGAGTTGTTACAACCGTTAATAGAGTATAAAATAGTGTTAAATATTGGGTTAACTAGATTCTATTGTTCCTTTATTTTTTACCATGTCTTGAATGCATCATGCTTCCCCTATTTGTTTCTTAAAGTGATTAGTTCTAACAAAAACTTAGAATATATATCAAGACTAAATAACATAGCATGTCCTCTAAGGGATATTTTTGTATTGTGCTATTAAAAACCCAGTGCCTGTTGATTTCAATTATTCAATAATTTTGGGTCATTTACTGTTCATAATAATCTTGTGTTATTGTTGTATGCTCCTTCCTCTTTCACCAACCTTCATGGAAAATTTCCATTTAGGTTTGAATTTGGTCTCAAAAAATTGGTTTGGTTTTAATACATGTAAAATAGTGGTAAGAGCAAAATTTACCTACTCTTCACCTTACACCTTTTGTTTACCTAACCTTGTATATTATCCTTCTAACAAGTAAGGCAATTCATCTTTACATATATTTTTCATCATGTTATGGCTCCACTTTGGCCTCTTATGTTCTCTTTATTGATCTAATTATGAATAATGATAAGCACTCTCTTCACCACTAGAGTCCTCCCTAGAGATTGATTCTTCTAACTTTTCTATCTTTGAAGATTGTTCAATTTTAGTAATAGAACATGTTCTAGTTTCATCATCAACAAGTAGAAATATAATACTATAAATAGATTGACAATATTATAAAATAATGGTACTTTCTCATCCAAAACAACATCTTTACTCACCACAATCATGTATGTAGAGACATATATTAATATGTATGCATTCATATGCTCACAATACCCAACAAACATGTACAATTTGCCCAATATAGAAGCAGTGGATCCAAAAACACAAAAAAATAATTACATCAAGTGTTTTACCAAACCATGCTTCTTCTATTATTACATTTTGTAACGATTAAGTGTGGGACTTCAATTGAGAGTGTACATACTAGTATTCACAGTTTATGTCTAATACTAATATGGTACATTTTGGCTATCCACTATACATTGTGCCATCTCCATGATCATGTCTTGCCTTGCCATGACTTCATTTTGTTGTGAAAAATATTACCTATGTATACCTTCTTTCTTGAAGAATTACTTGAATTTTTTAGATACAAACTCATCTCCATTAATAGATCTAGGAGTTTTTACATTTTCTCTCCTTATTTTAGTCCCATAGCTTTTTGAATAACAAAAATTAGAGAAACATTATGACTTTATATGTAGAAAACAAATCCACATTTTTCTACAAAATTCATCTACAATCAACAAGAAATACAAAGCTCCAAATATTGAAGGTGTTTTCATTGGACCATGCCAACCCATATGTACTAAATCCAATGATTCTTAGGCTTTTCATTCATTACCAATGTGGTATGAATGTCGAATCTATTTATAAATCTAACATATTGAACATGCACTTCGAATAAATGAAAGACCATTTACCATGTTAGTCTAATTTAATGTATGCAAATGTTGATAACTAAGGTGACCATACCTCTGACTTAATGTATGAAAATGTTTGTTTCAATCATGCTTAATATCCTACATATACATATCTAGACCTTTAGTTTAGTGTACCTATACACACATCAGTAATGTTCAATTTAGTCAATATTACTAGTTAATACTGGCTTGATCCTGTCAGCAATAACTAATTTTTAAAATCAAACCTTTCCTTAAGCTCAGCCCATCTACCTTATGTGTCACTGGTATGATAAATTACCCAATTGGACTCATATATATATATATATATATATATATATATATATATATATATATCAAGAACTTATTTAATATGGGACTTGGCATTTATCTGGTACATATCTATACACAATTACACCAAATCTACCATATTCTTCCCAAATTTTGATTCTATCACTAGGAGAAGTCACATGTCAAGTTTAAATCATACTAAATCTAATTCAAATAAATCATTTTTAATATTTAAATCTAAATCATTAGCTACAAGAGTATAATTTCATAATCTCACTACGTGGGAGAACTATGTGTGGCTTTATTTCTCTCCTTAGAGTATCAGATTCATAGGCAAAATTCAATCATCAAACGAAGGTGATTGGGGTTATCTTAAGACATCATGCTTTCCTAAATTATTTTCATGTTTATAGACCTCATAATTACACCTAGGTATAAAGGTGAAGAAGGTTAATCTCTAAATTTGTGTGCATCATCAAGGTTTGATGTCACATATACAGATCTTTTAAAGACAAGAGTAGGTGATCATACAATCATAGTCCCTCTTTCTAGCATAGTTCACTACCGACCAACACTAGTCGATATTAATAGTCAATATTAACCCATAAATGATAGAAACAACCCTACATAGAAATCATTTCCTAAATTGAATGAATCACAAACTTGATTTATTCTATTTTCCAATGCTAGAATATAGTCACAATAAGACAATTAATCAAAAATAATAAGTACTCATATTTTTGGTGTACTTACCATATTTAACATATGCCACTTTTAAAATCATTGCAATCAATTTCAATTATTATATGCAGATGTATGTTTGAGTACTACATTTAGTAATCTAAATTATTCTACTATTTTCTATCCTATTATATTCATGAGGCATAATATTGGTTCATGTACATACATAATAGTAAAATTTACAATTGAATGACAAATGTTTTCATTCCACTTCACACTTATCAAAATTGTAGTCACAATGGTGGAATGAACATTTTTCATTCTCTTTAAATCATGTATTTAATATACATTGAGCGAACTTGAGAAAATTTGAGTAAAACTATACAATCAAGTATGTGGTCATGGTGTGGGCATGAAGACTGTTCATTATCTTTTGATCATGTATTTTGTTTTGCATTGATTGAACTATAGTAAAATTATACAATTGAATCTACAAGTCATCTATAATGGTTGATTGAATTTTTAATTTTAGTGAATCCATCATATAGTTCCCTCTTTCTTTTCTGTATAGTTATTTGTGTTAGTACATTATGTACTTCTCCCCATATTTATAAGGTTTAGGACATGTCTTTTCAACCCAAAAGCCTACATAGTTACACAAATTTGAGGCAAAGTCACCTCAAATATCCATGCAATTTAGCAAGGAAGCACAAGTTCTCCAATGCTTCAACAAGAAAGCATCGTCACCAACATGTTACAATGGGAAACATGGTTTTTACCAACACCTAGGTGTAATCCTTACTTCCTCTTTAATTTTCAAAATAATGCAGATTTAAAATACCAATCCATGAATATTAAGTACTACATTTTCATTGCAAGTTTTTTAATTGAGTGACCTTCACAACTAGAGCTTCCTACTAAATACAAAGTGTGTTATACACACTCAAGTATGTATTTTCTTTTTACTCTAGAAATTTTATTACTAGAATAAAAGGGTAGAATTTGTAGATACTAAAATCTAGTATTAAGTAATTGACAAGGACAAGCTTGACACACATTTACCATGCATGACTTGAGTACACAAATATGGTCTTATTTCTCCATTATATCACACCTACATACTACCTTATGAGTTTGATCCTTTCGTTATGTTTTTACAAACCTATAAGAACCTCATTATCTATTTCAAACATGCTTAATATCTTACACAAACATCTCCAGACCTTTAGTTCAGTCTATTTGTACATGCATTAATAACATTATTGGCATGTTGTTGTCATTGATGTCAAGGTGCATCTAGTGAAGGTGTATGGTGAGTGGTCATTGAGGTATGTGCATGGTATGACAAGGTGAGATTGTTAAGTAGTGTCTTCTTTGTTGGTTGAGGTCAAGGTTGATGTTAAAGGTTAATAAATACATATGGTAGTATGTGATATGTCAAGGCACATAAGAGTGTTGCATTGATAAGAATTAACATGAATGGTGTGAGCATGAAAAGTATAGGTCATGGAATATGTTTGAAGAAAACTAATGTCTACATAGGAAGTCATGTGACAAGATGCATTTTAAAGGAAGAGATAATTTTAAGGCAACTAATTTCTTATGATTGTATTAAGGCACAAGTCAAGGTGTCAAAGGTGTCCAAGTGCATGAAAGAGAGATATCAAGTCATATGATGCTTGGTCAAGTGGTTGTAGGTCTGTATGAGGCTATGTAATATTGTTTTCATCAGAAAGAGAATGGTATAGTGATATGAGTGAGATTTAATGTCTTATATCATCTTGATTGATATCATTAAGGTCAGTATGTTTGAGCATAGTAAAGGTGTTGTATAAATCCTAGTTTAGACCTTGTGAGAAGGTATGTGCAAGTAGCATGGTGAAGTGAGTGAGCTCAGGTAAGTGATAAGTTGTTTGGAATTGTATGGGATTTTTAGTTAGGTATACAATCATTTATAAGTGTTTAATGTGGGTCTTTTAGGGTAAGGCATTATGTCTTGGTCTATACTTGGACCCTGCCTGGTCTAATGAGGTATCATGATCTATTGTCAAGGCATGTGAAGGATAGTTGGCAGTGTGTGTTGTGAAAATATTATTATAATTAAATGTATTTAGTGTGAAAGAGAGTATTTTAGTGTTTATGAGTGTTTTTGTCTTGTTTCCATCATTGACAAATGCATAAGTTACAAGTCATTGAGGTTAAGTGCTTAAGTAGCCTAAGCCTAGTCATGGCATGAAAAGACCTTATGAGAAGGTATGAGTATGGTGCTTTGGTGAGATGAGTGAACATAAGCATGATTGGTTGTATTATGTTGATTTATTATGTTAGTGGGGTGGAGAGTGCATAGAAAGAGGCATGAAGGTCAGTTTGAAGGCCTAATGTGGTTTGCAGGTCAAGGTCTAGAGAGTAAAGAGAGAGACAGTGTGGCCTAATGAGGGGTCATGATAATATTTCAATATTTTTGATATCAATTAATCATTTATAAATGTGATTCAATTTTTTTTAGGCATGTTCATAAATTTTGGGGTTCTAGTATGACTGTCAAGGGATGAAAAGTTATTTAGAGGTCGCTTGAGTGCTCCGAATGAAGGGTTCTCAACCTGAGAAGGATTTAATTTTAATCAATAGCTTTTAAAACATTTTCATTGGAACCTAATTAGTTCATGTTAGATGGGGAAGGATCCTATCTCAAAATTTTAGGCATTATTTTTTGGATTGAGGGGCTATGCTTTATGAACGATCATTAAGAGTAGAAACTAGTTTAAACCCTCTTAAAACCTTAATGAAGACCCAATGTTGAACATGTTGCTCAAAAGTGATCAATATGGATTAAATTTATTAGGTGAGTTATTATATATTGTGGTGGAGTCTCCCAAGTACATCCAGGTGGTATTGGTTAGAGAGAGGAGAGATAAAATGTTGAGTTATAGGCTTATTTTTTAAGAAGTTATTGTAGAAGTCAAAAGTTGCATTGGACATAGTAAGAAAATAGATGGAGGAAGAATTTATAGAATCATGTTTCATTTCCATGAAATTTTTTGGATAGGTTCTAGTCTTCAATTATGTTAAATAGGTCATCCAAGTTAGTCAGTCGCTAACAAGCCTAATGGAGCAAACAATGAAAAACCCAAGCAGCATTGAGAAGATGAATTGGAATGTGATTTCATGATATAATGATGGATCAAAGTGCATGAAGATATTTTTTGGGACTAGTATGTCCTATTCATGCTTGGTATAGATTTTGTAAGTTGGGTATAGTGGTGAAAACATTTAACTATTGTGATTGTATATACTGAGGTCAACAAATTGGTCTATAAAGACCAATAGTTGACACTAGACCATATGATGTTTATATTTTAAGATGGTATGGAGATTCCATAGGATCATGTTCATGCATTTTAATTCTTTTAATTTTTTTATACAGGTGTTAGAAGTTCAATGTTTCATGACTACATTTTTAACAGTATTGGCAGTTCTAAGTAAGCAAGTTGTTTTGATGAGTTTTAGGCTTTATGCCCTAATTTGAAGTGTCTAATGCATATGGTGATATTTTCAAGGTCATTTATATTTTTTATAATTGATTTGTTATCGTGGTTGTGTCTAAATGATGTGTTATCTTCATTTATTCAAGACTATTTACCAGGTTAGTATGACTTACTGTATGCAAATGTTAATAACTAAGGTGACCATACCTCTTATGCCACAGTTCACAAGTGATTTCAACCAACATTACTACATGCTCATTTTTTGTGTTGGGATCAACCAACTAATATATTCATTTGTTACCAAGAACAACAATAATGAATTTCTTATCATGAAGATTACTAACCATGCATTTGTTTCCTTTAAACTCTACTCAAAGATTAGGATTTTTTAATTATTTTGCTTACTGAAATAAGATTATTTTCATATCAGGCACAAACTAAACATTCTTAAAAATGTAATTAATAGAGTTTTTCAATGCACTATGAAAATCATCATATCCTCATACATAATGAACCCAACCATAACCTGATGAAATTGACTCATTATAATTATCATCTTCAACAAACTTTGCATACCAGTCTTTGTGACATGTGTAGTGTTGCTTGAGTCAAAGTACCATGTTCTTACCTTTACCAATTGGTTTTGTACTACCACAAACATAAAATCACTCTTTGGTCTTTTTCATCTTATTCAATGATATTTTCAAATTGTGACTTCTTTCTATTATTTTCAAATCATAGTGTTGCTTGTTTTGTACAATAGTGGCATTTCCATTGTCACTTGTTTCGATCACATTTAATGGCCTCATCACTGGATGAACTATTAATCTTATATTATCTTCCTCTACCAATGAAGTTTTATGCACTAAATGCACTTTATAGAACTTGGTGTTGTTCTTTTTGGTTGATCTTTCATTCTTTCTTTCTGAATGAGAAGTGT
Source organism: Torreya grandis (assembly GCA_037957365.1). Classification (NCBI taxonomy): domain Eukaryota; kingdom Viridiplantae; phylum Streptophyta; class Pinopsida; order Cupressales; family Taxaceae; genus Torreya; species Torreya grandis. Next base: position 1,015,164 of record JARHVA010001208.1, read on the forward strand.
AGACAACTTCTCAAAATTGGGTGTCTATGTATTTATGATTATATGTAGTGACTCAAAAAATGAGTCAAATGATGTTAGGAAGTTCTGCAGTGCTAGAGTCATCAAATCTTGCTCATCTATAGGTTTTCAACTACTTTCATATGATCACAAATATCCTTCAGCTGCAATAAAAACTCTAAGATAGAACCAACCTTATGTATTTTAGTGGAAAAGAACATATTTTTCAAATATAATACCCTTATGTCTTCTAAAACCTGGTATTTAATTGCTAAAAAAATTCACAAATTTGAAATTATAGTCGCATTTCAAACTTCTAGAAATAAATTTACCACCACATAAAGTTTTAATAAAATCAAGGCTAATCTATGACATGTATCATAGTCATCAATGTCATAATATGGTCTTGTTTCTTTGGTAAGTACTATTTTATCAATATCTCTATACTCACATATAGTAAGTATCTTGTGACTCTATAAACTATAGTTTTTTCTATCAGTTTTTAAGAATATAGCAAAAAGAAATGTTGTAAACTAGTTATTTTTCTCTAAATTTGTATTAAAATAATTAACCAAGAAAAAATATAAAATATTTAAAAAAAACACTTTTGTACATATATTCTACACTAAAATTGGATAATGTTGTTAGTTTTCAGCTTAAAAATCTCTCTTTTATGAGATGTTGAATTAATAGTGTTCCATTATATTGCCTAAAATGACCCAAAAAAATGAATCTCAATATTTACAAATAGTTTAGCCAAACTTATATTTGCACATGGTTTTAGACTCTTAACAGACAATATGGCAATTTTTTAGATACATATGCCTTTATGTTCACTAGATACATTATTTACACTAACTTTTCACGTCACTTCAATCAATACTTTTAAAAATTACTAAAACTTGTATTTAATGCATAGACTATTTGCCCTAGAAATTTATGATTTGTATAAACTTTGGTTTAAACATTATAAACCTTTTATTGTCAAATCATGTTCAAGTTGTTGCATTGTTAACAATGGTGTTCCTCTATCTCACACCCACACTCTTTCAATAGAAATATCTCTTCAATGGCTTCTTCTTATTCTTGGACTGAGCTAAGTATATTTATGCTTCAGAAGAGAATTTACTAGACTAGAAGAGAATAATATAAAAAATATATATTCCAATATGGTGCCACTTCCAACATAAATAAATTATAATGCCTCCTCACCACGTCCCTCCTCACTAAAAAATAACACATAGAGTTTATGATTAGCAAATAGTGACTAGTTTGGGTAGAGAAATATCTAATTTTTATCACCTCTAGTGCCTCTCTCGGATCAAAACATCACATTATTATAGATTTTCAACATGTAAAAACAAATCAAAATTGAAAATTATATCAAAATGTAATACCAAATCAGTTCATCATGTCATCCTCCTTTCTTTGGTAACACCTAGTTCTTAATGGTTGTGCCCACACTCCTTTTGATTATTTCTCTAAAAAATATCGCAGTAAATAAATCAAAATAATAAACAATAATTTTTTACTAGAGTACTTTACTTATGCTATAGCACCTCTTTTCTTCTTTGTTATGTTGATCACCAACATCAAAATATTACTACTATGTCCTTCACCTAGGTGGTCCTCACATAGATCACCACTCTTTAGTTTTCCACTCTTCCACTATTTTTTCTTCTTACTGAAATGAGTCTTCTATTCTTTCTCTCACCACATACTAGTTTTCCAAAAAAGATAATAACTCATCTCCTTTTTGTCAAGATTCAAATTTCTCCCAGGCTCTGAGATGTAAGCTCTAATACCATATAATATTTATTAGAAATCCTCAAGCCATTAACATTACAATAAATGTGAGAAATCTTACTAACTCAAGAAAACCCTTCAATCAAGGAGGAAAACCTTAGCATGAAATAATGAGATAACAATGAGTTTAATCAAGCCTATAAAATATATATGTAGCTAATAACAACTAAAAACCTAGAAGTTTTAACACACCAAGCTTAATATAACATATATATATATAAACTAATCTAACAAAGATAATTGTTATAAAGTACATAAATTCACTTTGGAAATTAGTCGACAACATATGCATTGTTTGTCTCTAGTCTTACTTTTCTAATTGAACTATAGTCTTTCTTGCATGTTTCATGTCCCCTATATGTCCCCAAACTAGTCTCATATAAGATTTATGTGTGATGATATAAATCCCTATGTATCAGTTATGTCATCATAGGAAAAAGACTTTTAATCATTTCCATAACCAATTTTTTTTACTAGACTTCATTTGGGAATTTTTATCCATGTATACCCCAAAATACATGTTATAATGCTTCTTGACCCCAATTTTGAACCATGTTGCTAATGTCCACCATTAGGTCACTAGTGACCAAATTGGTATCATATTAATGTCATTTTTTTTGTGACTAACACCCTATTAGGGTCAAAATTAAACCTAAACTAAAAAAATGACTTATTTTTTTATGTTTACTTTAGGGGTCACTAATGTTAATGGGTGTTCAATTTTGACCTCCCAATTGATGCCAATATTTTTGATGACTACCATCAATCATAAGATATTTTTTGGCTATGTACTAATACCAACCATTTGATTATAGTTTACTTTAGTGAGAAGTATACCTTGCATGAGATGTACAAATTTTTTATATTGAAATGTGATATTAATAATGAGTTAAAAGGCTTGATCTTACATTGTATCATATATGTTCAACCCCAAATTTTGTATTAATATATTATAAGTGTTTTGAAGCCTTAGCACGGAGAAGAGAGGATACAAGAACAACACGGAGGACCTTGGCATGAGAGAGAATAACATGGAAGAGAATGACATAAAAGAGAGAGACATGGGAAAATAGTGTGGAAGACATTGACACAGAAGAGTGAGTTTTGGAAGACAAGGAAATAGATAATGAGGAACATAAGATGCAAGACTCAAAAAAGCACAAGACTAGGACAAAGGCACAATAATCAGAGATGGTTACAAAGCAATTTGCAAAACCATTAGAGATTAATACAAGCAAGAATCTAGCACTAGTCTATGAGAAATGAGGAGTATGAACATGAATATATAGCATAGAGAGATTATATAGGGTTTTTTAGGCCCGAATCAAAAGGACTTAATTGTAAAAGCTCACCATGAATTCTTTTTCTGAAATAGTCATTGGCTTGTCATCTATATTGTATTAATGATGTATTTTGAGAGGAGTTAGTTTGTGTATAAATACCCCTTAGCTTTGCTTATGAATGAGATGTTGGTGGAGATGTTGTTTGAGTTGTCAAGATAGAGATATAGATGTATGTGTAATAGACACAAAAAATGTTATTAATGAAATATCTTTGTAATCTTATCAAATGAGATCAATGGAACCACTATTTTGTCTATGAATCTTAATGTGTCAATCTTTTTGGTGTTAAATCAATTTTTATGAGAATAATTAAGTACATGGATTGTGTGAATGAATAAAATGTTTAACTCTAAAGTGATATTTGTATTAACAATGATTAAAAGTGTTAACCCAAACACCTAAGTAAGATAAAGTTAAGTATATCTACCACCATGCGGTAAAATCGATGAGAAATTATCTAGGCTACGTGCCTTCGATGAGTGTGCAAGGTCACTACTCGTGTGATATGTCAATGCACTAGCTCATTGGTTTATTCCTTATTCTAGGCATGCAACTAATACTTAGTCAAGTAAAATTAAGAATAAAATAACCCCAACATTTTGGTTTCGTTGTCAGGACTCGTTGCACTTGTTAACATGATGGTAGAAATATGCTCGATTATATCTCTTTAGAAAACATCAAGAATTGGGTTGGTACATTAGAAGAGAACTTTCCACTTCAGTATATTGAACCAGGAGTTTATGTGCACACATGGGTAGAGAAGCATCTATATAATTCTCTATATAAAACATTCTTTGTATAATTACCCCTTCACCTACATGCTTGGATTTCAGCATATGTGCAAAATTGTTCAAGAAATTATGGACAGAAGACTCCCTATTCAGTAGAGCATCAAAAAACCTTGGTAAAGTTAAAATATACTTGGACACATGTAGTGTATGTATGGTGGAAGGGAGGATAAATAGTTATATTTTGGAATATGTTGTCTCTAGATATTCTTGTCCGAAGGAAGCACAGTTCAACTCCCTGAGGGAACTACACGGAAGTTATCTCAATCAATTTCCTTTAGAAATTAAGAAGCTTATGGTTGATTCTGGACTTGATAACTTCCCCATGGATGGATAAACTCTCTCATGCATGACTATCATTACTAATGGGGAAATAGGGGCTATACATTGGTATGGGATTGGTAGTTTGGCATGGATGTCAATCAATGAGAACTATGGAAGCATAAGTATGATAAGATCAGGCGTAAGGATATGAGAGGTAAAGATCCCACAGAAAAATGAGAGGATACTATAAGTGTTGAGATAATCTATAGGAAGGTAGGAAGGCATAGTTAATACTCCCTAACCACTAGTTCATGCCCTTCGTTGGCACAAGTACATGCAAAAGAAGTAAGACAAGCATTGATCATAGCATAACCCAATCCTAATAGGCCTAATTCCCCCACCATAGTGCATGCTCATGCACTTGAGTTTGATATAATTTTTGTAATAAATTAGGACATTGATATTGTGAAATCTGATGTCTATTTTGAAGTTGAGTCCATAGAGGTAATTCTAGGAGTGCAAGTTTAAAATAGTAATTTACTATTACCCTTTACTTTTCCAATGCAAGTAAGACATATGGCTCACCTTGAAATTCCAAGTGGACCAAATGCAATTAGTGGTAAAAATACAATCCTAATAATAACTAATCAACCTCCCTTATCCTCCAATATTTTTTATTCACCTAGTGTTGCATAAGGCATGGGAAGGAGTATTGACGGTGGTCCTACTAGAGTTGTAGGAGGATCAGTAGGAAGCTCAAGATGATTTGGTGGACCTCCACCATAGGCTTTAGGAATAATTATAGGAGCACCACCATAGGTTCCACTTCAACCACCAAGTGAACCTATAGTGTACTACAAGATGACACTTCACCTACCTAAATATCAAGGTGTCAAAAATGTAGTTGAGCATGTTCACAAGTGTGAACTCATTTAGTAGGCATGAGGTATAACTTCTAATGAGTGAAAGGCAACTCAATTTTCCACTCCTTATTGAATCATGTGCACAAATAGTATCAAAATTTTGATCCTCAATAAGTTGTTATAAATTATGAATTGTTGAAGACTACTTTTCTCCAAGAATTTGATATCCTTGAGTTTGAGCAGCAAAGTATTGTTGCCTTAAAATATATTAAGAAAGAGTTCATTAAGAGTGTATGTGTGTATGATATTCATTTAAAAACACATCTTTCAAATCTATAATTTGAGATCAACACCACGTAGTATGCTCTGTGGTTTGTGGGAGGGATATTACTTCTTTTTTGATGTACCTTATCCCACTTTCATTGATCCACGTGAGGCACTAGAAGCCACCCTCCACACTGAAGCCAAGGGAAGAATAGAAATAGGGATCAGCACCTTTATGGAGGCTCATACTACTATTATGGATTCTCATTTGGAGAAACTCATATCCAAAAATGCTCATGACACACACAGTGGCTTGTGGTGTGTTGACTACAAAGTGGAGGGTCATAACAGGAATAATTGTCCACAGAGGAATATGTGCGATGTATTAAAACTATCCTATGAGATCTATAAATAAGATCATGATGTGAGAAATTTCCCCTAGCTTAAATGTGATACCCAATCCAAAGTGTCACAATACTATAAAATATGTGACGCATATACACATGATACTAACAACTATCGGGTCATCAATGAAATTCATGAAGCATGAGCACAATGTATGCACCAAGCTTTTATAGCTAATACACAGAAGACTAGTGGGAGTCAATCATTTAGAGGTCGAGGGAATGGCAATGGATAAGGAGGTGGTCACTTTTCACCTAGGACACATTACAAGTGTGGATCCCTAGATCACTACTAGCATAATTGTATGGTCTATCCAACTTACGCCTTTTGTAAAAATGAGCATCGACTGGAAGAATATATAGATTTATATGTTACCATTACCAAAGAATGGAATAATAAGGGAGATGGGATGATACATGTTGAAAAAATTACAAGTGCTCAGTGGAGACTACATCCTACCACTCCACCAGCTAGACCCAAGGTAAATATTACTACTTGGAATGGCACTCATTCTCAATTGGTTTCAAATCAAGTTCAATGTGAAAAACCTTGTGCACAACACTATCTAGATGCTCAATATAAAAAATAATTGTTACATGACACAATAGCCTTGGTATGCTAGTTACAAGGCCAAATTGAGTTCTCAAAGGATAAGGATGCTACCATGCATGCTGACATGCAAAGAGATATGGTACCCACAGACTCGGAGCATGATGAATTTTGAGATTTTTGAAAATTCTTCCTTAGTGAGGACATCATCCCCCTCCTAAATAATTGGTTATGACAACAAATGACAAAGCCTTCAGAGGATCATCATTTGAACCATGCACCAAAATAAGAGACTCATATCCAACCAAATCCAGAATGTGACAAAGAGGTCCTTATCAATGCATCCATTGATGGTTGGATGATTCATGATATCCCGGTGGACATTGGCATAGAGGTTAATGTTCTAACCAAATATGCCTAGGTAAATATGGGGAGCCCCACTTTGCATCCCTCCCCACATGTTTTCTTCATGGACAATAAGACTCATGCACTACCCATATGCATTCTTAAAGATGCCACCATCAACATCTTGGATGTCACATTATAACGAGATTCTAAAGTAATCAAGCTTGTTGATGTTGATGACTTCCCTACTCTCTTGGGTCGACCTTGGTGTTATGTGAACAATGTTGACTTACATTTCAAGAAGTGTTATATCAATTTTGATAATGACACTCAATGCATAGTTATTCCTCTAAATAACGACCAAAGACCTTCCTTTGTGGAAACTGTTGATGTTGATGATGATGTCAACATAATATATAACATAATTTCCCAAGGACATGAACATGTATATCCTACTCCAAATGACATCTTACAATGGGAAGATGTGTAGTTCATTTCTGACACTACCAGTATTGCTTGCGACCAATGGGCTCAAAGTGCCTATGATCTTACAAGGTGTGTTTATGGTGTCCTTGATATCCACCTAAGTTCTTTCTCTAAGTTAGCTCATCTCCACAAAAATGTTTGCCTCATTCGTCTACCACCCTTGAGGTTGGACCATGTACCTCATTTTCATGGTCAAACTGAGGTCAAGGAATATTTTTAGCAGTTGGAAGACTATTATGTTAATGAGGATGAATGTTTGTGTGTGCTCAATTTTTTTCAAGTAACCACTACTTTATGGTGATCTACTCATCGATACCATTTGTACACATGGGAACAATTACATGTAGCCATGCATTATCACTTCTACCATAACAATTGCATTTGCATTGTCCTGAGTTATGATGGAATTGCTTCCCCAAAAGACCATCTAACAGCCTGTGAAATACTCTAAAACATCAAAGATGCATTTTTACCAAGATAGTTATGGATTCAAGACTTTTATGATACTCTACGTGTCTGGGCTAGAGTATGGTACATCCATCAATAAAATCGTAGGTAAATGGATACCTGGCAGTGTATCACACATGCTTTGCTTACAACATTTTCATTTTCTTCTCCACAAAAGGATTTAAATTTGTATTTGTAAGTAATCATCAAGTAGTCATAGGATATCATACACCATTTAAAGACCACATACGGCACATGCATGATGAACCTAAAGATAATTTGGCCATCTTATAATAACCTGATACTCTTGCCATGGCTCGGTTGGAATTTGACTCTCAATCAAAATATGCACATAGAGAGTAGATCTGAAAATGCAAGTAAAAGGTCATATATCAAGTTGATGAGGATCCCAATTCTAATTTTCCAAATCCAGAATTTGACCACTTAAATATACATATGTAATATGAGGCATGTGATGTCATAGATATTATGGAGTCCAAGTAGAAACCATATTTGTGCCACTCTAAATGGGTCAACATAATATTGAGATGGAGGATGCACCTAAAATGGCCTTTATGGGAAATTACTAATCTGAGGTTAAGTTAACCAAAAAAATTGAACTCTTACAGGAATATCAAGACATTTTCCTTTGAATTTACACAAAAATAGATTGCGTCCATCACTGGGTAAAATGCATATCAATTTAGTTGAAGGTGCTTGACCGGTGAGGAAATGACCATATCAGATGAACCTTAATTTGCGCACTCAGGTTAAAGAGGATTTTGATAGCATGTTGCATGCTAGAGTTATTATTCCCATTGATGAATCTAATTGGGTTAGTCTAATGATTTATTAGCATCAAGAAAGTTGGTCGAACACATATATGTGTGGATTATATGCTACTCAATGTTTTATGTGTAATTGACCCTTTCCTAACACCTTTCACAGAGAAATTTTTGGAGGGTGTTGTTAGGTGTGAGATCTACACCTTCATTGATGGATTTTTTGGCTATCATCAAGTATAAATTACTAAAAAAGGCAAGGCAAAATAACCTTTACAATTGAATGGGGTTCATTTTCATATGATGTCATGATTTTTGGCCTAAAGAATACAGGGTCAGTGTTCTCATGAATTATGGTAGAAGCCTTCAAGGATTTCATCCACAAATTCCTTTAGGTGTACTTGGATGATTGGATTGTGTATGGTTTATTACACGAACGCTATAATAACTTGTACTTCATGCTCAAGCACTATTGTCAACTTCAAATTTCCTTGAATCTTAAGAAGTGCATCTTTGCCACTACATTTGGAATCCTACTAGGACACATCATTTTTTGAGATGGACTACTGGTGAATCCAACTAAATTTGTGTTCATTATTCAACTCACAGCTTCAACCACCCAGTGCAAAGTCTATGCCTTCTTAGGTCACACGGGGTACTATTGGAAGTTTATTCGAGGTTATTGTAACATAGTCATGCTAATGGAAGAAATACTTAAACACAATGGCATATTCCTATGGATTTCTCAACACCAGCAAACATTTGAGGCTCTAAAGGAAAAAATGGTGACAACACCCATTCTCTAGTACCTGAACTAAACCCAATCATTTCATATGAATGTCAATGCTTCAGGTATGGCAGTGGGCACCATCCTTGAAAAACTTGGAGAGGATAACCTTGATCATCCTATTTATTTTTCTAGTCATAAACTCACACCAGTGGAATGAAACTACTCTACTACAAACCATGAGGCCTTGTCCACGGTTTATGTGCTCCAAAATTTTCACCAATACTTGTTGGGCACTCCATTTGTCTTCTATATGGATCATGAAGTGCTCAATTATTTGGTAAATAATCTAATATTGCATGAATGCATCTATTGATGGATTGTCTTCTTTTAGGATTTCCAATTCTATGTGGTTGTGAAACTAGGCAAAAATTAATTTCAGTCCAAACCACCTCTCATGTGTTCAATATAAAGAACCGGTACGTGTTATAGATGATTATTTACCTGATGTACAACTTTTTTTATTTATGCACATCCCTAAATAATTGGAGTAAATTATGGCTTTTCTTACAATAGGCTTAGCGTCAAGCCACCTTAGCACGTAAGAGAAAAAGCAACTGGTTATTCACGCTGCCCCTTTTTAGCTTATTAGAAGAGAATTGTACAAACTAGGATGGGATGAGCTATTATGAAGGTTTGTAATGCAGCATGAGCACACTAAAGTCCTTTAGGAGGTCCATGAGGGTGTTGTAGGAGGACATTATGTTGATGATGTAACAATACAAAAGGTTCTATTAGTCAGGTTATGGTGGACTACATTATTCAAATATGTCAAAGTCTATGCATGCTAATATGATATATGTCAGTGCTTAGGTAAACCAAACTGTAGGGATGTTAGGCCCCTTCATTCAATACTTGATTATGAACCATTTAAGAAATTGGCTATTGATTTTTTTGGCCCCATTTAACCTAATGTGAGTTGAACCGGTACGAGTTACATCATTACCATCACAGATTATCTCACATGTTGGGTTGAAATAGCACCCACATGGGATTGTACTACCACTACCACTACTAAATTTATATGGGAAAATATCATCACATGATATGGATGCCCATCAAGTCTAACAAATAATCGTGGCACTCACTTTCTCAATGAAATAGTGTGCATCTTCTTGGTTGAGTTCATGATTGTGTGCCAAAAGACCACAGCCTACCACCCTCAAGCCAATGGCATTGCTAAAGACTTCAACAAGGACCTAGGTAATACACTGACTAATATTTATAATATTGGGTGTATAGATTGGGATGATTATGTTTCAACAGTCTTATGGAATTATCAAACCACATACCAAAGGTTGAAGAAGAGTACTCCATTTAACCTTGTCTTTGGTGTTAAAGTAGTTTTACCAATGGAGTTCCTTGTCCCTTCTTTGCATATTATGTGTGTGGGTAGATTAGATGAAGAACATTTCCTCAAACCTTGTCTAGATTCTCTAATTTAGTTGGATGAAGTGTGCATTCTTGCACACTAGATTCAAGGGGTTGAAAAACAAAAATAAAAACCCTGGCATGACTGACACATCAAAACCAAAGTCTTTCATCCTGGTATGCATGTCTTGGTCTATGATTCAAAGTTTGTATGCCATCCAAATAAACTACAAATATGGTGGAATGGTCCTTTTATCATTCATTATATCCATCCATTAGGTGCCTGTAAGTTGAAATGATTGGATGGCCAATTCCTTCTAAGCCATTTTAAATTTAGTAAATAATATGTATGCCACTAGCTTAGTTTAGGACTGAGTTTTTTTTATCAAATAAGCAACACATTGTTTACGCATCTTTTATAGTTTGGTTTTAGCACTATTAGTGCTCTTTGATATTTAAAACTCTGTCATTTATCATATTCTTAACAAATGAATTTCATTGTGTTATGACATGGAGGACCACACACATATTTCAATGTGGGGTAAGTTTGGAGGATAAGTTACTTAAGTTAAAATCATGTAAAGAAAAGGTTAGGAGGGATCGTGCATAATCGAATAAAATCTTAGTATAAGGAGGTGCATAAGATGTGGCATGTGAAGAAAGTGCACAAGAGGAGGCACATGAGAGAGGCATGCAAGAGGTGGTATGTGACCCAAGAATATGGAACAAAGATGGAAAAGAAAATGCTATTATAAATATGGGTTAAATAAAAATGCAATTCCCACAAATAAAGTGTAAAAGTTGAATTTTTACAATTGGCATGCACTATGGGAAAGGCACAGCAACTCTTGAAGGAAGGATGGGACATGCATTTATTAAAGACATAATGGCATAAATGGCAAGTGTGTCAAATGAGTACCAATACATGTTGTTTGAAGCATTTTTGGTTAAAGTTATGGACAATGGCATAGAGGATAGTTAATGTAAAAATTGGTTACATCTATAAAAGACCTTGAGGACTCTCATTTTCAAATTTTATTGTTGAAAACTTATAGCGATTATAAAGCTCAAAGAAGTGTGAACAAGTGATAGAAAACGCATTTTCATAGTATTTTTAGTGATAAAAATTGCAGTAAAGATTATGGCAAAGAGAATTCAATGAAATAAGTGACAAAATGATCATAGGAGCATGTGTAAGAGAAGTTGCAAGTTGTAAATGCTACATCTACTATTAGAGGAGGATAAAACAAGAAGCTAAACTATTTTAGATCTAAAAAAAAGAATCAAAACATGTTCATTTGGGAGAATTGGTCAGTCATGCATTAACCTTCAAGGACCCCAATTGGTGATGTGGCCAAAGTATAAAGGAAGAAGAGATCCACTACTAGTCATGCCTAAAGTAGAGGAGCACGAGGGTGGAGAATAAGGAAGTCTTGTTTATATCTAGGAAGAAGGATCTAGTGTACACAATGTGCAAGGGAAGATCCTACAAAGCTGGCAGATGAGATTTATGATCGAGAGGCACCAGGGATGGCATGTGTAGCAAAAAAGGCAGCCACCACATCAACTCCACTACCAATTATGATTGAAGAAATGCAGTACCCTAACATGGTTTTGTGTATAGACAATTGGGAATCCAAAGTTTTCACTTGTCAAGTCTAGGATTATAATCATCGCCAATATGGTAATGAAGGCAACTTATACGCTAACTACTAGGTTGAGCATCAGAATACAATAAATGAGATCACTTATGATTTGATTTAACCTTTTAAGGTTTTACTATATAAATCCTATGTTTGGTTAAAGGGTTGAGATTTTAAAATCAATCAAATAATATGCAATAATTAAGTATTGATTTGTTATAGATTTTTGACCTTATTTGACTTTCTAAAAATAGTAATAAATATGCTTAAATAGAGACTTATCTAGAAAGTGACTGTCACGAAAGATTTGGGTTCTAAAAACTAAGTTTTAGATAGCTCTGAGTGTCGTCAACAGGATTTTGGGATCTGTTTACTCACTGGAGAGTAGTGCCCCATCTAGATAGTAGTGCCATGTTGTAGTGTCCTCAAAATGGTGCTAGTGTCCCCTTTGCATGACTATTCATATTTTATGAGAGCACTATGCCTATGTTTTTAGGTCCTGTTCTTATGTGCATGAAATCTAAAACTCTGTGTTGTGCATAGAAAACTTGATTTAGTGTGCAAACCCTAATCCTATTTGTAAATATGGTATGAGTAATAATTATGTGTTTGTTAGTAAGATAGGATGGACATCCTCAACACCCCACTATGAAGAGAGTTGCCTACATATTAATACTCCAAAGAGGGATCAATATTGATGTAGTTCTCCCACCTGGTGCTTAATGCAAGTGCAAGTGAATGTTAGAATGAGAGTGGACTTGGATGTCTTGAATGTGTTTGAGCTTTGAAATATTTGAAAACTAGGCTTAGGGATATTTTATATGGTAGTATACACAAGTAGGACAGAATAGGGATCAAATACCTTAATTTTGATCAGCTTGTCTTTGGTTTGAATAGGCTTTTGCATCTATTTTGCATCTCATGAATAAGGGTCACATAGACTTGTATTTATAGAGATATGTAGCTTGTGCAGATAATAAAATGTGTTTAGGCCAACCTTAGGAGGGGCACACATTTAAAAAAGTATCTGTTTGGGAGAATTAAAGCAAAGGATAGTAACGCTCAGTTGGGGACACTAGCTCCATGTGGCTGTAGTGTCCCAAATATGGTGCTAATGTCCACCTGGTAGAATGTTGGACAAACTGGGTTGGGATCTAAAAAATCTATCATGAGATTGTGTTTTGGTTGAATGTAGATGTATGTGGTATGCACAATTATTGAAAAAGTGTGGCAAAGGCTCTAGGATAGGTCTAGGGCTAAGCTAAGAATACGCTAATTGAAATAACACTCTTAGCATCCAAATACCACTTTTAGGTGATTACATTTCCCCCCGTTTATGCTAGAAATGCAGCAAAGTAAAATGACTAGTACAAAGGAAAAATAAGCATACATGGACTTACCTTGAAAGTGAAACCTATGTAGTTGAGTCTGAGTATGTGAATCTAGGTCTACGTATTTGAAACATAGTCCAAATCAATGACCTACAATGAAACATGCAAAAATCAGTCCTTAAGAGATGATCAAAAGCAAAAGACTGATAAAATAAATTGAGTAAAGTTGAGTAAAGAGAGAGGAAAGGAATGAATACACCTCATTGGGTATGCGAACCAATGCATGAACTTGGTGACAACCTATGTGTATGAATGTACATAGTGGTCATATCATTGAATAGCTTGGACTGAGTTGATGGCTTGCTAAATCCTCATATGGGTTGCTCAAGAAATCAATCTGGTTTTGACTTCATCATTGCCCACCCCTGCTCGATGGATCATGATCTGTGAATAGCTTGGATATGAATGTAAGTGTGTCTAACCCTCTCATGTGGGTGGCTTAAGAACTCAAAGAGGCTATGACTCCATCATTGCCCACCAATGTAAAGTAGATGCATATGTAATTAAACTGTGTAAAATGTTGAAAGTATCTAAGTAAATTTAACTATGTATGTCAGCTCAATGGCCACTCAAGTATATTAGGCAATTTTGGGCCATTCAAGAATGCCAACCACTATAGATGGAGTAAGGAATGAATCTGGTGACAACCTAAAATGTGATAGAAAATGTATATAGCATAGAGAATGGCATGGAGTTTTCCATTCCATCTGATCAACTTGTGTGTAGTTGAGTCTATGGAAACTATGTGTCGCGCACATGCTCTTAATCTAGTATCTAAGTATATTGAATTTGAACTAAGTATGTAATAACTAAATCTATGTAACTAAACTGAATGTGGGAGTGATCATGCCATGCATGATGCCTCCAAATCTAAGAAACTTATATGAATTGAGTTGTAATGAATGTATCTAAGCAAAATTTGAACATAACTATCAAACTTATGACTATTTTTATGCAAATTTGTACTATTCCTGGTGTATTGGTATGAATAATATGGATTATCCTAAAGCTGGGGCTACTTGATAGTAGTGCCCTGTAGTGGACAGTAGCACCCTATGGTGCTAGTGTCCTAATATAGGCACTAATGTCTATATGGTCTAAAATTTAGGTGATCTAAATTGACTTTTGAGCCTCTGTTATTTTTTGTTTGCCCTGTGATTTCTAAAATTGAGCCTATATGCTAAAATTTATGTGAATATCAAGTTGGAGCTTGATCTCTATGATAAACCCCTATGAATGCCCCCTCTTTTGAAGGTAGTTTTGAAACCTATGTAAGAATTATCTTCAAAACAAGTAGCCCTGCAAAATGTGTTAGCATGCTTATACAATGTACAAACATGCCATCAGAATGTAAATGAATTTAAGCATAAGTAGGTAATGTAAGTTGTATGTTGTAATATAGCATTGCACAAGGGTGTCAAGATATAATAAATGTGTATAGAAGCAAATCTTAGTAACTACCTAGGGGGATGGGACATGATGTCCATCACAACACCCAAGTAGGAAAGGTAGATGCATGAGATCCCTCATGGCATCGAAAATTGATGTGTGTAACAAGTAAATACAAGTGTCATAGTGTAGAATCATACAAGAAAGCATACATACAAGCACATGAGGCATGCAAAAGTAAGCCAAGGGGCCACAATACGAGGGACATGGGCACATGTCACTAAATCTGAGAATGAAGACATATAAGGACATGTTCAAATTTCTACATACACAAGCAACAAGCACTATGGCCTAGAGCCACATAGAAGGACATGTTCAAATGTCCACATATAGAAGAAGGAAATCACACACAAGGACATGGGCACATGTCCAAGAATATAAATAGAGAAGTTGCGTAGATATAAAGAGAAATGGCATATTCAAATGACCTCGAAGATGGAAGAAGCATAGGAACACAATCAAGTATAATCTAGGAAAAACTAGAAATGAAAGCATGTATAATTGTGTAGTACAAATCTATGTAGATGTTAGGATGCATATATACTGAGTGTAACTAGTGATAGTCAACAAAAAATCTGACCAATGAGTAGCAATAATGATCAATATCAAGATGAATCAATGCATAAACTGTAATGTATAGTATGTAAAGATAGAAATTGGTAGTATCAACTATGTATGAGATGCCCCCAAGTGGGTGGATGTATCAAATGTATAAACCTGGATCAATGTAGATGTTCTTAGTAGGTAGATGATAACTCATCTAGATTGGTGTTGTGGATCGGAGTCCTCTATGTAATCTGAAATCACTTGACAAGAACAAGTGAAGCATATGTGTCTGATAAAACCAACTATACTATGATAGATAGCAATATGTAATATTTGGCAAGTAATAGAAATGTAAATGTAGCAATGCATACAATATATAAAGTTTGTGTTTTTGAAATATTTGAATGTTTTTGTATTTTGACATATTATATTATTTTTGTGTTTTCTGAGTATATGCAATGGACAAGTAAATGAAAATAAACTATGTACAAGGAGTGAGAGAGAGAGAAGGAATTATGTACAAGAGTACAAACCATACTAACTAATAAGCCTCATGGGAGACTCATTATCACTGTGACCTGTATCAAATAGGGGAACTATGATCGTGCATGCGGTGTGGAAGGGAAACTATGAGCCCATGATCTGTTGTGTTGTATAATCTATGTTTGAAGTTGCTTGTGTAGTGATGTTATGATGTTGTGGCACTGACTGTGATTCCCTATGAAATGTAAGGGTCTTAGGGTCCCATCTGGTAGAAGAAGTTGTAGGTGATGTAGTGCCATGTGCTGAGAACCCCTAGAACCTAATAAAATTGATCTCGAGGTAAACTGAGTAAAGGAAGGTCCTCTAGAATCTATGACGTATCTTTGACGTAGGGGTCTCTCTAGTAATGGTCTTTGTGGGAGAGTATGCATACGTGTAGATACCATAGGAGTAGATCTAGCCTACACTGATGACTCTATTGAACACTATGATGTATACATGGGAGTTGTACTCTCTCTTCTAATTGATAACCATGTAATAAATGGTAATGGTGCTATAAATATAAATAGTGTATGCATTGGAACTGTAGTTGGAAACTGTGTTAGAACTGCCTATGGGATGGGTAGAGGATACTCATATGGAAAACCCTTAACCTTAACCACTTGATTATCATGTATATACTTTAATCATTAGTGTACTATAGATGGGATGGCTTGATGCTGCTATAACTATGGCCTACCAAAAAAAATATTGAGTACACCTACACTAGGTACTACTAAGAACCAAGTGGCTATGTGTGTTAGTCCCCCCTGTATTTGAAGCACAATCTCTCTGATGGAGCTCTGAATGTGGCCAATAAAACCACTAATGACTATATTTGTGGAGAATATATCTTGTTCTGTGTAACCCAAGTGTTGTAAGAGTGTCGTGGTGCACATGCTTATGCTTGACACATTGTCAAGCATAACACTGTGAATAGGATGGTAGTTAATGTCTGCTCATATGAAGAGTGCATGTAAATCTGTGTCATCATCCACAATCTCCTACTTTGAAAATGTGATAAGTGGTCTAGGCGGTACTATAGTGTGATACATGCCAATAATGTTATGTAGTGGATGTGTCTCCTTTGTAACTATGTCATAGGAATCTAGTGGTGGATGCATCTAGTATGTATAATGAGCACCTGATGTGCCCCCTACCTCATTCAATCTATGCTTTGGGAAAGGATCTAAAAATATATTTAGTGTGTTAGCCTCTATTTGTTGTTGTTTTGGTGCCTCTGTGGGTATGCCCACATCAATAATATTAGCCTCAATGAGATCTTGTATCTTGTACTTTAGGTTAATGCATATGTTTGTCGTGTGGCCTGGTGCCCTATGATATTCGTTGAATGCATTTGAATCATAACTCTTTGGAAGAAGTTGTGTTGTGTCAACCTCTTTAATTGGAAGGAGAGATGTGACATTGAATTCCAATAGTTATTGTAAAACCCATGCTAATGACTCTAGAAGAGTAGTGAAGACTCTTTGAGGAGTGGTTAAAACCAATCTAGAAGATGGCTCGAAAGCTATGTTGATTTTGGCCTTTTGATCACTTTTGTTTTCTATGGCCCTTATCTTATATGGAGGTTTGTTTGAACTCTTAATAGTTGATTTTGATCCATTTGTGTACTTGAGTGTGCCCATTGATAAGAGCTTAACCTCTCTTTCCTTGATTGTAGGCACAAATCAGTGAATGTAGGAAACTTCTTGAATAGGATAGCTTCATGTAGTGTTGGTAATAGACTCTATTTAAATATATTATGAAGCTCTCTATCTGCCATGGGGCTAGTCAATTTGGATAATATTGTCTTATATTGTAAGACATAATCGACGATAGGATCATTTAACTTTTACTTTAATTGTGTCAATTGTGCATATGATATCTTATCACTGATGTTGATAGAGAAGTGTGCTAGGAACATATCTGCTAAAGGATTGAATGTCATGATAGATTGATTTATAAAAACATAAAACCACTGTAGGCCATAATCCTTGAGATTGTGTGGAAATAGCTTTGTAAGAAGCCAATCATTGGACACATAGTCCAAGCATGTTGTATGAAAGGCTCTAAGGTGATGCTCTGAGTCACCCTTGCCATCATATAATGTAAGCTTGGGTGCCACGAAACCGAATGGTAAAGGAGTCGCCACTATGTGATGTGTCAAAGGTGTATGCAAGAGAATGTTGGAATCCAAGGCATGTGAGGGCCTAGTTGCTCCCTTCTCGAGATGTAACACCTTAGACTGTAGAGTATGAATCTCATGCATAAGGGATTGTACAACTAGAGTGGAGGAACTAGCCACAAGTGGTGTAGTTGTCACTAATGGTTAAATAACAATCTTAGGTTGTGTTATCTGAGTTGGTTGAGTTGGCCCCACTAGAGGTGTAACAACATTCTTAATTGGAGGGGTTGAAGATTGACCATTGTTTGTATTATTCTTGATTTCTAGTATGGCCTATAGGATGTGTGCATGATCAAGGTGTTATTCCTGAACTTTATCCCTGAATCCTTGTAATACCTCATCTTTGTTCATAATTATATCATTATTGTTAAGTGGAGGGAGTGTGTCCTGATTCTCAGTGTGGACCTGATCTTGCTCTTGGTTGTATTGTTCATCTTCGGATGCATTGTCATTGAATTCCACATAATCAAGATGTGAAGGATTCATAGCTAAATTTGTAATAGGTTCCTTGTCCTTTTTATAGGTTCGAATAGCAAGAATCTGAGTATGCTCTATAAGAGTACCACCTAGTCTAGCACTTCTTCTTAATGGAAGAGAGTTTTTTTAGATGGCATATAGTAAACAAATTGGAATAGAACTACTAAAATAGAATATATGAATTCTGAAAGATTAACAGTAGCTAATGAAAATAGGAAAAAAAAAAGATACAAACCCTAAGAGCATATAGGGATAAGGTATTTTGAATCTAGGGCTTTTTTGAAGCAATTAAAATTATATGTAAATAAATTGAAACCATATTATTAAATTGATTTAATTTAGCTTGGTTGTCTAAAAAAAATCAAAAGATGCAGCCCTAAATTATTACACCAACACACAAAAAAATTAGAATTAATGCAAGCTAGGGTTTGAAGCAATATTTGAAGTAAGATGGGTTCACCAAATGAGTTAACCTTTTAGAGTTTAACTATATAAATCATATGTTTGGTTAAAGCGTTGAGATGTCTAAATCAGCCAAATAATATGAAATAATTAAGTATTGATTTGTTATAGCTTTTTGACCTTCTTTAACTTTTTAAAAATAGTAATAAATATGCTTAAATAGAGACTTATCTGGAAAGTGATTGTCGTGAATAATTTGAGTTCTAAAAACTAAGTTGTGGATAATTTTGAGTGTCACCAATAGGATTTTAGGATCTGTTTGCTCACTGGATAGTAGCGCCCCCCCTGGATAGTAGCGCCATGTTGTTGTAGTGTCTTAAAAGTGGTGTGTCACCTTCTCAGGCTAATCCTATTTTTTAGGAGCACCTGCACCTGTGTTTTTAAGTCATGTTCTTGCACGCATAAAATATGGAACTCTATGTTGTGCTTAGAAAACCTGATTTAGCGTGCAAACCCTAATCCTCCTTGCAAGTATGGCATGAGCAATAATTGTGTATTCGTTATTAGGATAGGTTGGACATCTTCAACACCCCATTGTGAAAAGAGTTGCCTACATACCAATACTCCGAAGAGGAATCAACCCTGATGTAGTTCTCCCACCTAGTGCTTGATGTGTAACAACCCCATTGGATTAGACATAGAACTATGTGAATTTTTTTATTTTTTTTTAACACATATACCAAAAATAGATTACACCACGAGAATATACAAAGACTATAATAAATACTCAAGGTGTGATAATAGCATCTCTAACATCATAAGAGACTAATGATTAAAATATAGACTAATAATTTGAATTAGTCTAATCAAACAAATCTCACAACATTCATGGCTACATGCAAGTCACACTAGACAAAATCCATAAAACCAAAAAGATATGTTATCAAACCGTAAGCAAACATCTATTTATTGCAATCAACATTAAAGACATTATGCTAACCATTCAAATTATGTATCTAATCATGTGCCGACTAACATGGTGTATGTAAGGTACCGATCGATTTCTCTATCATCCTCTGACATTTCGATCTGCATCAACCTCTCTAATGATACTCTCCCTCCATCACACTCTGAGGGATGGATTATCCTATGTCAACCTCACCACAAAATAGGTAGCTAGACTATAACAGTCATGATATATATTGATCATAAAATATAGCTAAAATGACAAATCAACATGATCAAAAAGTAAACATTTACTTACAAGTTAACTCATAGTAGGGTGATCATGTAACCTAAGCAATACCACGTTGCCCCATATCAATACAGTTTAGTTCAAAATAATCAAGTCTAAATTTGCCAACTATAAATATCCACAAATAATCTAACAAATTTGTTTGGGGAGGAATCGGAATGTAACGTGATGCAAGTGCAAGTGAATGCTAGAATGAGAGTGGACTCAGATGCCTTGAATGTTTTTGAGTTTTGAAATTTATGAAAACTGAGCTTAAGGTTGTTGTAGATGGTAGTATGCATATTGCAGAATAGGGATCAAATACCTTAATTTTTATCAACTTGTCTTTGGTTTGAATAGGCTTTTACATCTATTTTCCATCTAGTGAATAAGGGTCAAATAGACTTGTATTTATAGAGATCAGTAGCTTGTGCAGAAAAGAAGATGTGCTTAGACCAATCTTAGGAGGGGCACACAGTTGAAAAAGTAGCAAGGCACAAAATTAAGCCACTATAGTGATCAACAAAGTTGGCAATGGTAGAGGACCATCTAGTTTGTCACCATTGTCCCAAACATTACCAACATGCAGGTTCATTGTATAAGGTATCAGCTCCCACCCATCATTAGGCTTGTCTTTATTTTTCTTCTTCTTCTATTGGATCGTACCTAATAGATGAAATGGCTAGACCTAGGCGAGGGAACTTCCCTTATTGATGAGGCTTCCATCCACTAGGATCTAGTAAAACATGGCCACTACCATCATAAAAATTAATCAAAGAGGCACGTCGTGAACATGGAGAGATGCTTCGGCACCTATTGCACCAATGGTGTCTACCACGTGAACCAAAGCCATGGCCTTAAAAGATGTCCACCAGCAAGGTGAGTCTAAGGGAACCCAACTAATAGTATATGTGGCACTACCCCAATGGTTCAATAGAGTCTGGAAGTGTTCCACCTTTAGCTGGATTTTTTCCACTTTTAATTGTATCTATAGCATAACTTTGGAATCACTTGAGTTTATTAGTTATGAAAAGACAATTATGTAAATTAACAAGGGTAACCATTGCATGGATTTTTTTCCGTAATTGAAAAAGTATTTTCAAAATAAAAATTGTGCTAAATTTGGTTGTTTGTGTTAGAATCATGGCCAAACCCCTTAAGAACACCATTTTCCACGAAAAAATCTGACCGAAATTGTTGAAAGATGGCATGAATCCATCTCCAGGCTGACTGAACAATGTTGCAAAACCAAAAAATATGCTTGAGATATTTTATGTGTTGGCAAATTGGACATGAATGGTAAGCCACTCTTAATTAATCCAGATGACTACCAACAAACAGATCATATTGTAGAATGCACCAAAGGAAGTGACCATGTTTGGGCTCGATAATAGTACTCCATATTCTTGCAAACCTTTGTTTCCAAACCTACTCAGAAGAATTGAATTTCCAACAAGCACTCAAATTTTCCACTTGAAAGATGATGATGATAACCAAGTCAAGGTTTATACCAACAAAAGGGTGTCTTTACAAGGCACTTCCAATCAATCCACCATCTAATGGGTGATTGAGCTCCTAATTTGTGAAGGTCCTCATAAAAATTGGTTCAGTGCACCTCAACAATTGAGGAAAGGTCATTGCTCTATAACTGAAACTTATCATGTAGGATTGGCCAAGGAATCCGATCATGTGAATGTTTGAAAAAAAAACACAAGATAACCTTAATCCCTTTCTTGAAAATACAAAGGCTTTTATTTAAGAGGACCATGGCAAAAGGAACGCCGTAGCAGGAAAAGACTGGAGACCATTAGAGAGGCTTTAAATTCAAAGAGAGTCCAATTTCAGAACTATCACCATCCCAGGTTAGGTGAGGTTTGATCAATTCCCACGCTTTCCAAATGCTTTGAGCCATGAAGGAACCAACAATCTTGACAAATACATGAGTGAGGTAAAGAGAGTAGCGACCCAAACCATTCCAAGGCTTTCTGCGAAACAAGTCGCAATGTGAAATACAATATCGAAGTAAAATTTTCCAATCTCTATATCCTTCCAAGGACCAAATGATTGGATTTGATCCAATACCTTAGAGCTTGACATCAAAATGCCAAGTCCTACAATATCCTTAGGTTTGCAACAAATATCCCATGCCACCCAATGAAACCCCTTAGAACCTTCAGAATTAGCCCAAAGAAAATCTCTTGGCACCTTTTCAAATTTAGCATAAGCCACCTTCGAGAGAGCATAACAAGAGGAATAATAAACATAGGTCATTACCTACCCTGGAATAAGGAAGAATTAAGGACTTCGGAACAACCCTGGTATTTACTTACCAAGGAGGGGCTTGGTGACCCAAAAATCAATTTTCTTCTCCTCTTTGGACCACATACTTCCAAATACCATAAGAAACAGCTTGGAAAGCAAAGGGAATACCCAATGAGTTGAATTGTTCTCCACACTAAATCCAATACCACTTATACTTCTGAAGGAAGGGCAACACTGCCTATAACATTAGGTTTTCTTCCATTGAATAGAAGAGCACAGGCCAAACAAAAAATATCCAAACATTTCATGGCATTAGTGATGGATGCCTCTTTCTTTGCTAGTGCAAGGAAGAAATCATCAATAAAGTGATCATTAACCATCTAATTTTGGATTTGAGAAAGGACAAAGCCTTTAACCAAACATTTAGTAGTGTAGTCAACAAGTAGATAACTAAAACCTTCAACAATGAAAACATATGAGGGGCCTAGTGGGCATCCTTGTCTAATGGATCTAAACTAACCAAATGGATCTAAGCTAACAATATTGTTCAAACTTAGCTCCATTAATGATGATACATGCACAAGCATCTCGAAAAAGCATTCTAACAGTTTGCACAAATCTTGTCTCAATCCCTAGGGCCTGTAACATTACTTATATCATAGGTTGTCTCAAAATCATTTTTTATGAAAGACTTGGTGGTGTGAAGATTGATCCCATTCCACTCCTTCCTAGACTACAATAACATTGTCCAAGATATATCCATTGTGAATAAAACTACTTTGCTCACGACAAATAATGAGGTAACAAATACTTAACCCTAAGAGCAAGGGCCTTAGCAATAATCTTATAAGACACATTTGAAAGAGTGATCAACCCCCAATTGGTAATGAGCTTTGAGGCCCCAACCTTGGGAAAAATTTTGATGTTACCCTGGGTAATGAGTTGGCCAAGTGAATTGTTTTGAATAGCTTCAAGATACACACTGTGTAAATCTCAACCGACAATATCCTACAGAGCTTGGTAGAATTCACAAAGAAAGCCATCAATACCAAGGATTTTATCCATCAGCACGTTCTTAGTAGCCTTTTGGAGTTCATCAATGGATAAAAGGCGATCGTAAGTCACTCTATATCGACCTATGTTCTCATTTAACTAGAGACAAGTATTTCCAAACTTTTCCTTTCATCATATTTTATCCAAACAAAATTAACTTTTCTCAAATTAAATTAGAAATATAATATGTGTGTGTGTGTGTGTGTGTGTGTGTGTGTGTGTGTGTGTGTAAGTACTTCCAAACTTTTCCTTTCATCATATTTTATCCAAACAAAATTAACTTTTCTCAAATTAAATTAAAAAAATAATGTGTGTGTGTGTGTGTAAGTACTTCCAAACTTTTCCTTTCATCATATTTTATCCAAACAAAATTAACTTTTCTCAAATTAAATTAGAAAAATAATGTGTGTGGGGGTGTGAGAAAGTACTTCCAAACTTTTCCTTTCATCATATTTTATTCAAACAAAATTAACTTTTCTCAAATTAAATTAGAAAAATAATGTGTGTGTGTGTGCTTCCAAACTTTACCTTTCATCATATTTTATCCAAACAAAATTAACTTTTCTCAAAGTAAATTAGAAAAATAATGTGTGTGTGTGTGCGTGCAGACGTGCACCCAATGTGTGTGTGTGCGTGCAGACGTGCGGGTGGGTGCAGGTGCAGGTGCAGGTGCAGGGGCAGGTGCAGGGGCAGGTGCAGGTGCAGGGGCAGGTGCAGGGGCAGGTGCGGGTGTGCGGGTGTGTGTGCGGGTGTGCGTGTGTGTGAGAGAGAGAGAGAGAGAGTGTGAGATT
This sequence comes from Torreya grandis, assembly GCA_037957365.1. Lineage (NCBI taxonomy): Eukaryota > Viridiplantae > Streptophyta > Pinopsida > Cupressales > Taxaceae > Torreya > Torreya grandis. The sequence goes on from JARHVA010001208.1 coordinate 1,039,616, forward strand.
GATTAAAATGGAAACAACTTATTTTAAGAAAAAAAAGCATCTGTGCATTCCATCTCTCTTCAATTAAATTAAAAAATAATCATATTATATTTCAGCAGAACATTATCAAATTAATAATTTAAGTGCTTTTTTTAATTAGATTTTTAAAGAAAATGGACTAAGGACTTCTCTTCAGAGATCTTTACCCAAAAAAATAATAATAATATTTTGTATTAATTAAATTAAAAATAACTTCTTTATCAAGTGAATTAATAATAATTTATTTTGGAAAAAGAAACCATATATTCATATTATATTACTCTTCCAATTATAAATTTTATAAAGATTAGTACAGATATCTTAAATAAATCTGTCAAAAATACCAAAAGATTATCAATCTCAAAACACCTATCTTAGATTTGTCACATACCACATGGATTAATGACGCTATTACCCTTTCCTCAAACATCCCATTCACTTGTGACATGTAACCTATATCTAGTTGCAACAGTGTCCAGCTCAAGAAACAAATCCTGAAAAAAAGAAAATCCAAAGTCCACCGTATGCCCAAGATACTACAATTTTTCTATTACTTCTCCTAACAAGAAGATAAAACTTCTCTATAGCGATCAAATGGACGTCAAATTTAAAGTTGAAACTACCCAGTAATGATCAAAATGAAAATTGAAACTGCCTTATTACAGAAAATAGTGACAGAAAAGATCAAGACGTTTAGTCAGGCACATAAAATCTGGAATTATCAGAATGGAACAATCAAGTACAGCAAACTGATAAAAATCTTAAATTGTAGTAGTTTCATTGGATGAGGAAGATACATTCGCCACCTCAATGAAAGGGCTCCTACGCACATCTATTTGTAAGCTCTGGACGCTGCATAATTAACTTGCAATATTCTCTAGCATTTTTTTTTTTAACTTTTTTTAAAGAGCATCCAGAGAATACATAGGACCTCTACAACATTAAAACCCCTACAAAGTTTATACAAAAGCTAATAAAGAATTCAGTGTAAAACAATCTAGTCACTATCCGGTCCATTATTAGCTGCACCACCTCTGTAATCAGCCATTGCTTCCTTGTATCTTTTCTGATCAGCCTTGGCCTTTGATTCATAAGGTTCCTTCTCCTCAGCTGTAAAGCCATATAATATACAATCAGAAAAAAGTACCGTCCACTGGAATAATAAAAGAGAGCTAGTGGCCTTAAAGAAGAGTTCCAAATCCTGCTAGACACTTTAATTAAACCTGAGTTACCCAAACATAGTGAATGCCATACGCACCTGACATCTTTTTCCATCGTTCTCCGAGTGTCCTTCCAATATCAGTAAATGCCATTCCAGGGTTGCTCTTTTTGACATTCTGCAAAAGTATTTAAAAAATCAGATCATCGTTAGAGGAAGCTTCACATCTCATCGCTTAACCTAAAGAGAAGCAACCTATTATACAGTTGATTTTTCCTGAGTAATTGTGATCCTTGATCGTGATTGTACTCATCCATTTGCGTGAATTAATAAAATCTTGCTACAAACTTCACTATGAAAAGGCAAACATATATCAGAATATACTAGATTCAGGTCAAAACGTTTTGGCCATCAAAAATATGGCAAAACAGAAAACGCTGCAAAAAGGGTGTGAAGCTAAAACATCTGTGTGCATAATGTTTTACAGTGCATAATGTTTTACAGAAATACTTGTCCATCACTCACTCGAGTGGTTGCTCACTCCTCCCCCTCTCCCTTTCATATATATCTCTGTCAACCAGATCTCTACAAGAGGGGGTGCGGCCCATATCCATATCCATATATATAGAGAGCGAGGGCGAGTGCCTTTCATTATTACAAAATATAAAGTGTCTTTCTAAAGTTGTTTTCCCTGGCATAGACTTTTTCGCTCCATGAGTTCTATGTAAATAGTAGATAAGGGACTTGAGAGGCCCAGCAAACAGCCAACGACCAAAGAGAAATTAACAAGGTGCATCTAGACATGTACTTCGCATTAGATCTACAAAATGGAAGACACAGGTCATGAGAGGAACTAGCAACAGCCAATGATGCAAGAGGATACGTTATACCTTGCTCTGTCAACCAGTACTACGTATGTAACATCATCTATTCAAGTGAGAATTAATACCGCCAGCTGATCCACGTCGTTGTACGGTTTACCAGCTGGTCCTACATCTATACCAGTCCAAAATTTCTGTCAACCAGTTGACCATCCATGCCATGCATACCTGCAAGGCCAAATCTTGTGCTAGAATCATAAAATTTGGCATCAGCATGTCCTAAATGTTGATTGTCGCTTGCCAATCGGACAATACCTAGTGAACCGAATCTGTTACCATCACGTCAACACATTTGACCATGCCTCCAACCCTGATTTTTGTCAGGTAAATTCTTTTCCCAGCCCACGTGCTATAAAAACCATGATTGACATAGTGAATATTTAGTGGTAGTGCAGATGCATTGGAGCAAGTGTTGGCACTAGTTGTATTATTAATCATAAATTAGATAAAGTCGTAAAATTTTATTTTGAAGATGTTTTACCAGCTGGTCCTACATCTATACCAGTCCAAAATCTATTCTGTCAACCAGTTGACCATCCATGCCATGCATACCTGCAAGGCCAAATCTTGTGCTAGAATCATAAAATTGGTATCAGCATGTCCTAAACGTTGATTGTCGCCTGCCAATCGGACAATACCTAGTGGACCAAATCTGTTACCATCAATTCAACACATTTGACCATGCCTCCAACCCTGATTTTTGTCAGGTAAATTCTTTTTTTAGTCCCCGTGCTATATAAACCATGATTGACATAGTGAATATTTAGTGGTAGTGCAGATGCATTGGATCAATTGTTGGCACTAGTATTAATAATCATAAATTAGATAAAGTTGTAAAAATTTATTTTGAAGATGTTTTAATTTTCATTTTAGAGACAGAAGGCCCAAAGGGCAAGTGCCAATCTATAAATATTGTTAGATAGTGTGATCTATCAAATTTTGAAATACTGTGAACGTTGGGCACTGAAATATTTCTTTTATATATCTTCATATTATATTTCCTTTTTTTAATTCCAAACTTGGGTAAACCTTTCACCTTCTCGAACCTACTGTTCCAAATTTTGTTACTATTATGAGGGACTTCTGCAGACTGAAACATTGTCTCTAAAAAAATTCAACGATGCATCTTTGGACTGTACCTCACTCTAAAAATCTTTTCTTCTTCTATTAGCTTTAGTAGCAAAATCTAATTTAGCGACATTTTTATCATCTTCCTACACTAGTACAAGTGTCCATTCTCTACCAAGGTGATTGAGAAGCTTGAAAGGAGGATTCTTAGATTGAAAGTAGGTTTTAACTTCCATTTTGTTTTTTGGTTTTTTTGTTGTCAATCTTCACACCATTTTCTTGTTTTCATTGCATTGTTTTTTTTTGGTCATTTATGTAACAAGTTGTCAAGTACATGGAGGCTATGCCCTAGAATTTGTTATTTTCTCATAAGGTTAATATTGTGTTGGTTTTTAAACTTGTAGCTACAAGCCTACATGTACTACAATGGCAGCAAGTTCTTTCCACCTCTGTGGGCGAACCCTAATTCAAAATCAATCCACATTTACAACTTTAAAAGTATTCCACAATGCTAGAGCAGATTCAAGGTGGTGGGGGTATAAGTAACTGCATTTGCCGCATTTAATTAGAGAAATTCGAAATTCGTCGAATTTCAACAAACCCTATTTAATTCTTTCAAATTCGTGATTAAATTTGTACGGATTTAATCACGAATTTCAAAAACGAATATAATAAAAAATTGTGAAAAAAATCATCCAAGTTCGTTGGGATTCGCATTTTTTAGGGTTGAACTTTTGTTTTGTTGGCCACTGTTGCCCGTCAATCTTCATTGTGCAAATGCAAAGTGCAAACAAACCTGTTGTCGTTTCTTTGTTGTGTAAAGCCTTCCACTGTTTCACAATGAAGGTAAAGCAGCAAACGAACTGTGTTGTGTTTGTAGTGGGCAAAGTGCGTGTTTGAAGTTGAACCCTATGTCCATGACTCCACTTTGTGTTTGAGACTTGAGTGCATCCTCGACTCCACATCGCATCAATGACAGTCACTACAAATAACGAACTGTAAACTTGCAAAGAACAATCAAAGCAAAGAGTCAAGACTAATAGTTGGCCAACTGTGTGCAAAGAACAAAGATTGACCAACGACGGAGGCCAAGGCATCATGAAGACAAAGGTATGTATTTTAATATTTAGCTATTATACTTTTTAAATAGTTTTTATTATTATTATTATTATTTGGTTTTAATATTAAATTATTATATATATAAAGATATAAACTAATAATTTTATCTAATGAATCATAATTTATGTTGTTTTAGCCTTTCGGTTTTAATTTTTTAGATATTTAGGTTAATAAATTTTATTTAAATTTTAGTTTATTTTTTAAATATATATTTTTTTTTATTATATAGGTTTAGATTTTAATTTTAAATATTTAATATTATAATTTTTTTATTGTATGATAATAAGAAAAAAAAAATATATGTATATTATATATATAATTTGTCAAAAAAAATTGTAAAAACACGTTCCTAAAGGCTATCTCAGTATGGCACCCCCAAAATCATCAACGAAAGGATGGAAATATATGAACCGTGAGAGTCAAACTAACATCACTTACAAGTTATGTCAGCACTACTTTACAGCAACATTTACAAAGGTAATGGACTATCTTCTTGGCATATCAAGCAATGAAAGAGGTGGTGTTGAAGCATGTCCGAATATGACACCTAAATAAAAGCAGCATTGGAGAAAGACTACAATAGTTCATTAATAGTAACTCAGAAAGGGCACAAAAAAGAAGCGAATCCAAGATCTTTCTAAGTCCAAATTTCACACATCTTACTCCTCCGAAATGTCCACAAGCTCAATAATGCCGCAAAAAGCAGTGGGACATAAACACTAAAAATTTTATGAAAACCTATAGAAAATGAGCAGGTTGATAATGCATGGGCTGATTTCTTTTACGAATCAGCCTTCTGAAGATATCTTCAACATTTTGGATGAAGCGATTCTCAAAGTTGGTGTAGAAAACATAGTTCAAGTTGTTACTAATAGTGCCAACAATTGTGTGGAGGCAGTAAAGTTAATAGTGGAAAAATACACGCATATTTATTGAAGCCTTTGTGCAGCGTATTGCATTGATTTACTACTCCATGACTTGACCAAGTTTCCTTGGGTACACGAAGCAGTGCAAAGAGGAAGAACAATTGCTAATTTCATAAAAAATCATCCCCTCACATTGAAGATATATAGGAGACATGCAACGAAGGAGTTGTTGAAGCCATGTGACACAAAATTTGTCTCATTCATTATCACTTTGAAAAAAGTGGTTGAGCATAAAGGAGCTCTTCACTCTGTTGTTTGTAGCAAAGAGTGAGAAGATTCTATTCTTGCAAAAGGTTCTAAAGATACGCATGTAAAACAAATCATTCTAAACCATGACTTTTGGAAAAATGCTTATAAGGTTCTAAAAATGTGTGCACCCATATTTCGCATGGTTGATGTTGACATCCCTTGTATTGGCATAGTTTATGAGGGCATATATGGATTGTTGCAAAGAAGTCATCTAAAAGGCTTTCAATAATGTGGAAGCTAAATACAATAAAATATGAGATATCTGTGATGGAAGACGGAAGATGATGCATACCCATTTGCATGCAGCAACATGTTTATTTGAAGCCAACACTATATCACATAAAGAGAAAGTGATCGCGCAGTCATGGGTGGGATTTATGCAGCAGTTGAAAAGCTTGTCCCCGGTCGAGATATTGTAAAGAAAACAAGAGAGCAACTCAGGGCATATAGGAGAGAATATGGGTTATTTGGAACCCAATCAGAATAGGTGGCAAGGAAGACATGGATGGAGATGAATGGTGGCAATTCTATGGGGTAGATACTCTTGAGCTACAACATTTTGCAATTTCAGCTTTGAGTCAAAGCATAAATGCATCAGCGTGTGAAAAGAACTAAAGTAGCTTTGACCATGTTCAATCAAAAAAAAAGAATAAGTTGTTATCAATAACACTAGAGGATCTTGTTTATGTTCGCAGCAATTTGCAATTGACCACGAGAAAAGTGACAAGAGATGCGTGTACTTATAAGAAGCAGCAGCTTCAACATTTTCTAGAAGACTCTTCTAATAAAGATAACACTGATTTTGTTTGTGTTGAACTTGAAAGTGAAAGTGAAACTAATGATGATGCTAGTGATGCTGGCATTGAGCGAAACGCTCTTGATGATCTAGAGTTTTTTTATGTAACAAGTAGACCTTAGCCATAGAGAAATTGAATACTCTAATCTATAACTTTTTTTAAAAAAATTAAATATTGGTACTCAACATGTTTTTCAAAGTTTTGTTATTTCATTCAATTTATTATAGAGAATCAAAATCTAACAACCAAGATGTGGAAAAATCTAAATTTGTTTTTATTAATATAGACATTTGAATTTTTGAAACAGATAAGTAAATTTCTGAGAATGGAAATCTAAGTTTCAGAAAATGAGGTATGATGTTGGAGGCATAAAACTAATTTCAGGATTCTAAAATATCATTTATCTGCTATCTTCCTAATTCTAAATCTATCATTATTATTGGAATAATTTGTTATTGGAATCTGAGACTTTTGTTATTTTGATAATTTTGGAATTCGAAATTTTGGACAGATCTGTTCTATTTGAAAGCAGGAAGAGAACACAAATTGATATGAATCTAAATTAGCTGAAACTTGGAACTTGAAAATAACATGAAAAAACTGAGTCTGATTTTCCTTGTATTCCTTCGTTTTGATTCAATGTGGAATTTAGGAAAGCAGATTATCATTTAATCATTTTGAACAAAACATTAAAACTTTTAATTAGATACTTGGTGGAAACTTTAAAGTTATTTTGACATGTTTATTTATATGAAATGTGATTTCTTTTTAATGGCGGGTTGGTATATTTTTAAAATTAAGTATACTTTTATTAACCGAATTTAATCACAAATTTTATCTCAGACTTTAGTTTCTAATTTTATCCTCGACGAAATCTAACACGAATTCGAATGCGATGACTTAGGTGGGGGTTATATTTGGCAATGCAATAGTTGCAATGCCAAATACACTAGTTCATATGATCAAGTGAAAGCCCACTTGTATGCAATCCTTGTGCATGGCATTAGAGCTTAACCAAGGAAGAAAGATGCACTAGTGCCAACCTCAAGAAAGCCACAATTTGCCCCATCTCCTCGTCACGGTTCCCTAGTTGTGGTTGCGACACATCCATTCGCATGAAGAGGATTCTTTTCTTTCACATAGGAGAACAAAAGGACGACTGAAAACGTAGTTTCAAAACGAGTCTAGAGATATTGCCAATGAGCACATCACACTATCTATATATGCAACTGCATTGTCTTTCAATGTTGTCAAGTCACCATATTGGCAGGGTTTGGTGAAAGTAATCAACGAGGCCCCAAAAGGGTATAAAGGAACAGGTTATTAGAAGCTCCACACCACACTATTGGCAAAGGATAAAAAACTATGTAGAAGATTCATTGCAGCCAATTAGGAATTTATAGGCTGAAATGAGGGTGTCCATCCTTTCAAATGGATGGAAAGATGCAAGAAATAGGTCTTTAATGGATGTAGTTGATGTGTGCCCTAAAGGGACAATGTTTTTTAAGGTTGTTGATTGTGATGGGCGTGTGAAGGATGCCCTATTCATCGCCAACATCCTCTTGCAAGCCATTGAGACGATGAAGCCTCAAAATGTTGTTCAAACAAATAACGAACAACAATAAAAATTGCAATGCCATAGGGATATTGGTGAAGACAAGGTATGGGCAAATTTTTTAGACACTGTGTTGTCCACTCACTCAACCTAATGCTGCAAAAGTTGGGCAGCAAAATCAAATGGATTAAAGAACTTTATAACAAGGCCAAAGAGATCCAGATGTTTGTCACGATCCATTCATTGTCGCAAGCTATCTTCAGGTCGTTCTCAAATTTGGAGCTATTGAAGGTAAGTTAAACTATCTTTTTCTATTTATTTTAATAATTTTAATTTACAATATAAAAAATTATATTTTATATCATCAATTTTTATTTTTATTTTTAATATTTTTAAAACAAAGTAGATGGAAGTTTTTTAATCTAGTACTTTTAGATTTTCTAAAAAAAATTTAATCTGTGTTTTAATTTCTTGCTAGGTTGTTGAGTGATAGAGAAGCATCTGAGAACAAGCACTCTTGCATCACCCAAAAATATTTAATATTGTCCACGTGCATCTGGACCCGATTGGCAACATGAAGATGACATACAAGGATCCATAGAGGTCAATCACACTTTCGTAGGGCTCTGGAACAGGGAAAAGAAGGATTCATTCAGACATAGAGGGTTCTCTATCTCGATCAATTGCACTTCAACAGGCTCGAGGAAAGGGAAAATAATATTTCAATCATTGAGACAGAGATCTGTCTCATAATGAAACTACCAATTAATGCAGGTTTGCATTAACCGGCTGTTATGAAACCGCCACTCTATAGTAAACAGCAGTTTCACCTGCAGTGGTTGCACAGGTAAAGTCAGGGCCCAAAAACATTTGACTGCCCATTCGGAGCATTTTCCAAGAGGAAAGGGATTCCAAGGGTCACATCACAAAGCTGAAAAGGGCAGGAAAGGATTTGAATAAGGCAGGGTAAAGTCAGAGGAGAGGAGAGGAGAGGAGAGGTGCTTGGTGGGGAGCACACAGGATCAGAGAGTAGAGTTCAATCTATTTACAGACTGATGTGTTTGTGTGACTCATTCTTGTATTGTAATCAAAGAGAGGGGTGTGTGCGTGGTGCAAGCTCTATAATTCCTCAAGAAAGGTAAATATAAGTGTTTGTTTTGATTTCTAATCTTATATTTTGTGTGTGGATTAAAGGCTGCAAGGAAAATGATGTCATTCACTTGACCCCCTATCTTTGACTGCATCAATTGGTATCGAAGTCGGTAACTATGGGATAAGTGATAGTTGAGTGTTCTCCATCTTGTGTAGGTGGGTAGAGAACAAAGAGTTGAAAGAGTGGTCTATAGAGGTGTGTGACCTACGTAGGTTTGCAAACAAGATATTGCAGCAGTAGGTTCAGGTTGACAGAGAGTTTAGATACCTCCAAGAAGAGTGGTTAGGGTGGAGCAGTGGCTGCCAATATGGCAGGAAGATTATATGAGATTGTAGAAATGTTGAGAGTTATGCAAACAAGATTACTTGTTCTTGAAGAGGATAGAAGAAGGGGATTTGCCACAAGGAATAATGTGAATGATGCAGGAGATGAAGAGTTGGGAGTAGAAGATGTGGGACAAGCACCTAAGCAATTGGATGAAGAAGAGGACAGGTTTGTTCAAGCTATCTTGAAGATTCGAAGAGGAACCAAGATGAAAGTTCCAATCTTTTCAAGAGCTTTGAAACCTGAGGAGCTAATTTATTGGCTCACTAGATGTGGTAAAGACAAAATTCCCCATTAGGAAATGATGCTTGTAAAGCTGAAAGGCAAATTTTGCTTGTGGATTATCACTTAGACTTATTAAAGAGGCAGTAAAACATGAGGCAAAAGGAACTAAGGGTGAACTACACGAAAGAGTTCTATAAAATCACATTTCAGGCTGGTCAGAGGGAGATAAACCAAGAAAAAGTGGCAAGATACATAAATGGGCTGCAGGTAAATATTCAAGTGGAGGATCATGATATCACAGTACGGAAATGTTGTGATATTGATATGCAGATTGGTAGGTACCGGAACAACGTTTTTTGTGATGTCCTGCCTATGGATGCAAGCCATGTTTTGGTGCGAAGGCCATGGCAATTTGATAGTGGGATATTGTATGATGGAAGAGCTAATATCATGAGTGTTAAGAAGGATGGGCAGAGGTATACTCTAAGTCCCTTGAAGGAAAAGGAAGACAAGAATGAGCATATGAGAGATCTTGTCATGTGTGCTGAAAAACATGCTTTGCTAGACGAAGAGGAAGAAGTGTACAATATATTTCTTATGGAGAGGGATGCAAAGGGTGTAGCTCAGAAGAAAGTGGAGCAGCAAATGTTGTTGCAACCCAGTCATGTACAACAGAGAATGAAGTTGCAGCCAAGGACATGAGGGAGATGATGTACTTAGATGGAGTTGGTCAGCCCAAGGTCAGTGAGGGTTGGAATGGGAATGATGAGGTGAGTATTTGGCGATGAAGGATGAAGGACGATCTGTTTGGGAGAAATCTATGACGACACCGACTCAATGATTGAGAAGAAAAAGGTCATCATAAATGTAAAAGTGCAAGATCCTAAGAAAACATTTTTCAAACAAGTGCAATCTCATTGATTGGTTAAACAAAATTGTAGTGCCCTGCAGTAGATCACCTCTTTCGTGGGTCCCCTTCAAGCTACTATGATGTTGTTTTGTCTTTCAAAGACATTTTGCTATCACCAAATGATAAATTAACTTAATATGTTTGGACATGTATATATATTGTAGCATGTATATATTTTGTTATTAAACATGATCATGGACTTATATTACCTTGATATTATAAGAATGTTGATGTGACATTTACTTGACATATGCATTTTTTATTCCCAATGATTGATGATGGCATACTTGACTAGTACAGATATCTTAAATATATCTAACTGAAAAATGCTGAGGGATATCAATCTCTAGGTGTATATCTTGGATTTGTCACATACCACATTGATTAATGACTCCATTACCTTCTTCACACATTTCTTGGTGATTAGTGATACATGCCTCAATCTAAATTCACTGTTGTGTCAGGCTCAAAAAACTCTTTTCAGTAAAAAAAAAGAAAAGGCTACAAACTCCACCATATACCCATGACATTGCAAATTTTTTATTGATTTCTCCATAAGAAGAAAAAACTTCTATATGATGGTCAAATGGACATCAAATTTAAGGTCTTTCACTAACTGTTAACAACTTACGCACATTATAGTCCGCCACCACCACCCCAGCTGCCATTGTAGGACGCCTATTGGCGTAAAACAAAACGAGCTCCAAACTCCACCATATGCCTAAAATATTGCAGTTTTTTTATTGACATCTCCAATTACGAAGAAAATACTTCCATATGACAGTCAAATGGATGTCAAACTTAAGGTCAGACATTAATTGTTCACAACTCTCACACATTACTATCCACCACAACCACCCACAGCTGCCATTGTAGAATGTCTATTGGAGTAATTATTGATATTTGATGATGGAGATTTATTATACTTGTCATTGCATAGACATACCGTGATGTATCTAGTTCATGTGGAGATGACATGAATTATATCAAGGATTGTATCAATGAGAAGATGAGTTAGTACAAATGTGCATGTTTCCATCAGGGTGTATTTGAGTCAACCCAACAAAGGCAACGTCAACGGAAAACATCCACAGCCTGCAAGAAGCCCGGAAATGAAATCCTTATTACATACCGCAAAACCATTGCGTTACAGATAGCTTTGGTCAGTCCCTCTTGACCAACCAAATAAAATATTAACAAGGATTATGTTCCAAGCTAAAAGCTAAAGAGTGCATAAAGACAAAAACGGCATGAGGACAAAGTGTGGAAGCTTCACAAATTAAAAATAAAAAGGAAAAAAGACATTTGATGAAAAAATTAAATGGAAGGTCCATATTTTAATAGGAAAGGAGTCCAATATAACCTAAAAATGAGTTTGGTGAAGCTTTGATGTGAAATCAGAGCTTATGCTCTGAAACAAGCTTGACAAGGCCCACAAGCAAACAAGGCAGCCATACAGATGATTTCAAACTTTTAAATGAAACAAATGTGAAAGGGGCATGGGCAGCCAACTTGCAATTAATAGCAAAAGCAGACTTCTGGGAGAAGGAGCTGTCTATAAATAAGGATGATTGGCATTGTGAGGTACAAGTGTTTTTACACGGTTGCCCTTTAGAAAAGAAAGAGGAAAATCAGCAGATTGTGGGTGTTTGATTGGTTGAGCTAGTTCCACCCTTTTTGCTTCATACCTGAAGGTATTTCTCTGATATCTCTATATTTGAATTTTCCATGTGTGATGATCGTTTCCATTCTTGGAAATATGCTTTATTTTCATTTATGTATATTTCTTCTCCTTGTTGTGTGTGCCATCCTTTGTGTGTATCCTTTGGGTGGGAAAATTGAAGGAGAAGAATGAACTTTTCCCTATGCAGTTGCTGCACACTAGGTGTATAAACTTAAGCCGTATAGCTAGAGGCCTCCCCCAAGCACTAAGAGAGGGGGTTATGTCTCAGGCTGGTGCTTTTGTTGGTCATGGGAGGCAGTAGGATCAACGAGGCTATAACAATACGCAATCTGTTTGCATCAGCTTGCCTTAATACATATGCTAAACCAGATTCTCTTCTGCCATTCACAGAAATCACTGAGCAGTAGCCGGCTGTTCAAATGGGCCAATCATACCAGATCTTGCAAAACTGACCTGCCATCTCATGTATCCTTCCGTATATCTATCTCTGTTGGCAGGGTAAAGGAAATCTATGGTTCTGGGCATCCACACAGAGACGTTACTTGCCAATTTATCCGCACAGCCATGAGCAGCCACTGCTATTGGCTGGTCCATCCCCTTCCAGCAAAAAATGTTGTGTTATTATCCCACACCAACTATTTTAAGAATTCATAAGGGCTTTTATTGAAAATTTTTCACAATGGTTAAAACTTAACATACACAAGAAAGCGTGCTAGTTTCGAGCCTTGAGGGACCATGGGTCCCATAGGATGAATGGCCTTAAGCTAGACTATTATAAGATCGTATATTAGCATGTGCCTTGAGAAAGATTATCATAAGGTCGTGTATTAGATAATTACATTAAGCTTCAATTTGAGCTGGAAAATTTCCGCTTGGCAGTTTTGTCGAGGATTTTCCACACCCGTACAGTTCACTCCCGAGAAAAGCTAAAAATGTGACTAGTGGCCAGCTGATACTCACACTCGAGGATTTAGCTGGAGACTTACTTTGTCAGAATATATTGCCCCTGAGCTATGACCTATGATTGACACCTGGCAACCGATTAGATTAAAGCTATCATATCATTTTAGCTAGTTTAATTGTTTCTTATTAGAGCCACATCGCTAGCTATCAATTCATGCTCAATATATAGCTAAGACTTCGCTTGGCAAGGTGCATCACCCCTGAGCTTTAATAAATGATCAACACATGGCATGCGATTTGTGCCTTGAGCTTAAAAAAGTTGTAGTGATTTAATTATTGATATAGTCATAGCTTTTGTTAACGATGTCTATTTAGGGTAAATGGATAGTGGATTCCTAGGTTTTTGGGCACTCCAGGGTCACTGGAAGGGTCAAAAAAAACCCTAGAGCATCTCTTGCAAGATTGACTAGTTAAGGTGTTTCATGGAGTTAATCTTGGTTTAGTAAACCCACAATCACAACCTTGCTCACGTCAAAGCATGTTAACCCAAGACAATAATCCGAAAGGATTAACGATGATAGCAATCCTCTGACACTTTATCGCCCTTTGGTGAGGTGAGTGAGTGTGTATGTATGCATGTGTTGTGCTCCCAAACTTTATTTGTGGGCTCATAAAGTTGAAAGAAAAGAAAATATTGTAGTGTGTTTTGGAGAAACAAGAGAGGTTATTATAAAAATGACCACCATGTAGCATCTCCTTGCCTTTGCATTGACTCTTAAATTCTACAACACAGATCTTTTCTTCTCGTTGAGGAGGGTGCCACCATACAAACATGTTGAAGTGGTTTAAGGGTATAAGTTGGCGTTCTCTAGGTTCTTCCTCTATCCTACAGTAGAAAACATGGTTATGAGCGAGAATGGGAGTTCCACTGCCTCCACAAGTCATAGCCTTGGCGCACTTCGAGACAAGTATAAGAATTACACTAATACGAGGTGATACCTCCATGGCCAAGGATCCACACCCCATCAACCTCTTGCAATCAAAATCTTTTCCCCTGTAAGATTGTTTTTTTTAAGATTTAACTCTCTTTCATTTTGTATTAACTTTTAGATTTAAGTTTGAGTTTTTACTTTTATAAATTTTTATTTTGCATCGTCTTTGCATCAATAAGTTGCGAGTTCATCTTCTTTTGAGCAGAATTAGAGTAATGCAACTTCATCTACTCACAGACGCGCAGCACGCTGACAGCAAAAAACGCCAAGGAGTTGGTCTATGTACATTCCAACTTGTGCCTTCTACCTCACAAGCAGTCGGAGTACAAGGGGCAATGAAGAATCGAAATGTATATTCAAGGATGTTGAGTTGGATGCTTCAATTTCCCACCATTCAGTACTTAACATAGACTTCTTTGCCATTGTAGGACCCACCTAGCATAGCTAGTGGAAGTGTTACTCCTAGTATTAATGAACCACATCACAATGTTGATGTTGATGCTCTCGATGAAGAGCAATATTACAATGAATACTAATTTTGATGTAATAAATCATTAGTAATATTTATGGTTTTAATGACATTTGCATTTGGTTAGCATTATCAATTTATTAGCAGTGTTTTTGTGGCTATTTTATTTTTTTATATGCATACTATGTGGTTAATTCATGTTTACTAAGCTGTAATTTTTATATTTTTTATTTTTTATTTTTTATTATTTTTGGTATGGCCGTACCTAAGGCAAAAACAATCATTGTACCAGCAAACCTGATTCTCCATACCCAAACCTATAGCCAAAACAAACTAGCTTCTTAGAGTTTATTGCATACCCCTTAAATCCTTGTCTCTTAGTTGTTCAGATCCTTTTGTTCTTTAAAATTTCATTTTAAAAAAAAATTGTGCCTGCCAAGCTCTTTCGTCATATAGAAATTACTTTGTGATTTAGCCACAATATTGCCCAATTGATTGTGAATAATTCTTGTACGCACCTTAAGCTCTTTCATCATATTGAAAACAACTTCGTGATTTGGCCACGATATTGGCCAATTGATCAATTGTTGTCTGAAAATATGCATATATGACTTGGAGAATTCGTCACCTCAAACTTGGAGGGATCTAGTTCCCCTCCCTTCTTATATAGCCCATGCCCATGGCGCTTCCTAGGCCATGATGGAGCCTGTCAGCATAAGTGAAAGTGGACAAGAGGGTTAAACAGCATATTGAGATCCTATGACAAAATCTCAACTTCCTCTTCACTTTATGAAAGTAATTGAAGGATTTTTTTTGTAGATTTTGCCAGTGGTTCAAAAAGTCTTTTCATCAATATATTTCCACTTTCTTTCAAAATGAATTATGATAATGGTTCCCATACATTTCCCAATGCCTTGAAGATTATTCAGGAACCATAGAAGTAGATGATTTTCACAAGCATTTGTTTATTACACATAACTGAAGTATCAGATTCTGATGAAATCACTACAGAAACATTGACTATCATGTCTGCCCTAATGATTTGCTGCTTCCTACAATTCCTCCTTTGTCATTTCCATGTACTCGAGTTCCTTAATTGCAACAGGATCTTAGTGGCATTATTATCATCATTGGCACCATACAGCCATTTTGGCTTAAAATACAAAGAAATCACATAATTTGTAAAAGAGAAAATAACATGGGATTCAACTGCACATTTTTCAGCCACTCCATATGAACAACTATTGAATGTAGCCCCATCATAACCAATTCCTCCTTTTATCTTCATAAAAAGCAGATACACCAGACAGGAATTTACCCAGTTCAACACATGTGGCCATTTGTCATCCCTCTTCTTCATTCTTGCAGTATTTTTCAACAAATTTCTTCTTGATTTCCAGCAGAACGTGCATTTTCTCAACAGGGTCTCCTTTACTTGGAAATCTAAGAAAATGTGCAAAATACTTTAACTCGGAAGTATTAACATTGGCTTCCCTTGAATTGATGCACAAACCATTATATCTAAATTCCATAGTTTGCCACTGTCTCCATTAAAAATTCTTGGGTAAGGAGTGCAGGCATTTTTATAGCATACTCCATCCTAGCCAGCCACAATTTCTGATTGATGATGCCATCGTTCTCTTATCTTTTAAGAGTCTTACAAGATGAAATCAATAGATACTGCATGCCTCATAGACTCTAGTTCCTTCATCTTCTTTTGTTGTTTTGGAAGCATTTCGATGAACAAGCTTGACTTGATACAAAAATACAAAAAAACAGTTTACCAAATTACTGCATAATGAAGATTCAATTAAGCCTTTTAGACCTTTTCTCCGTGTCTCGTTCATTAGTCACTAGGCAGAATCAAAGCCCCTAATCTCCAAATCGATAGGGGGTCAATAAGTTGTCTTTGTACACACCATAGTCCCGTCACCTAATTTATCAAAGAACACTAATAAGTGAGCATGCCACTTGTTGGCTGGCCAACACCCTCAGTGGCCTATCTGCTATCACTTCCATATCGGAAATATTGACTGGCCACAGTTTAGTCATAACCCCTTCATTATTGATCTCTTCATTGAAAACTTTTGTCACCATATCTGTTGCAACTCCATCCGTAGATAACTTTTCACCATGGACGCAAATCCACAATGACATTTTCATGCTTGGTCCAATTCAAATTTGCCAGTTTGATTGCTCCATTATCCAATACTTGGCTGGCTTTTGAAGGGGCCTATCTACATCATTGTTACTTTCCCCCTTTTTCCAGCTTTTCCAAACTATGTCAGAAACGATATCCTTAGATTCAATTTCATCTTCATCAAATGCATACTATCTCAATTTTTCATTCTTCGGCAGTCTATTTCTGTTGTCAAGTGGGTCATAAGGCACTTTGCATCTAACCATCTCAATCCTAGGGCCAAAAAATTCCATAGGTACCAAAATTCAATCTCCGCTAGGCTAGGTACAGCATATTCCATAAATACCACACCCTCACAATCAATGTAATCATTCTTGTAAACTTCCAATATTCCTTAACCAATGTTCGATTGCCACTCGGCTAGGGCCAAAAAATTCCATAGGTACCAAAATTCAATCTCCGCTAGGCTAGGTACAGCATATTCCATAAATACCACACCCTCACAATCAATGTAATCTTTCTTGTAAACTTTCAATAATTCCTTAACAAATGTTCAATTGCCACTAGGCTAGGGACAATAAATTCCACATGTACCACACCCTCCTTCCCATACATAAGTTGAAAATGAGCATATGGAATAGCTCCTTTCCAAGTGGTCCAATATGCCCATAAAATACCTGCAACTCATCTTCCCAGCCCTTATCCATACCACAAGTTTCATGTCTAATAGAAAAAATCTTATTATAGCTTATGCTTTCCCATCGGCTCTATGATGTTCTACTTTTAAATCTCAGAATATACTTTTAATCCTCATAGGACACCTAAACTGAGTAATACTGTCATAAATAAACTAAGTAGCCGATACAGATATGGGTACGAGAATCGGATACATGAATACGGGGATTATTTTTGGGGGGCCTGGATGCGTTTTTGGATACAGCCATACAAAAATATATATAAAAAAATATAAATATAAAAAATATAGCCATATAAACAAAATTTACCACATAATATGCATAGTGAAATCAAAATAAGTTAAATAACCACAAAACATACTAATAATTTAATGCCAAATATCATAATATTCAATGGTCGAACTTAGATTAGTCTTATAACAAGTACATAGTGCAAATGTTACAATGTTTAGACAAAAATAAAGACAGATCAGCATATTTATTATTCAAATTTCACTGTATTCATATTCATTTTCGACTTCAATGTCTTAATCCAGCGTAAACTGCTATGTGACCGGCGGAACATCTTTGGGAACATTTGCTGCTACCCTCTCGCAAAGCCCCACTCCCATACACAACAATAGAAAAGCAGCTGGAATCCAACTGTAGCAGACAACAGTGCAATTGAATGTAATGGGACAACAGTTCCAGAAAATGCACTGTTTCTGTTCTGTCATGATCCATACAGTAAGGATGTGATCCAATGCAGGCCATATGAAGTTTCTGGTTTTGGGCTTGTGTTTGCGAATGGGGGTGTTCTGCCCAATACAATCCTTATTGAAGTCTGTTGGCCCACTGCATATGAATTCTAAATGGCGATTATTTTATGTGGAAGTAGGTGGTTGCAACATGACAGATCGAGGCTAAATGGCCTCACACTGCAAGATTCAATGCAACTGCTCTGAAGTGGGACTGGGAATGGTAAAAGGGGCCAGATTTTTCCGATTGCTCATGTAAAATGACATGGCATTTAAGATTTTGAGCATTCATATGTATAAAAAAAATTAAAAAATATGTTTTTTCTGCTGGATACACAGGAGATATGTACAGGTTACATCCTGCCTCCTGCAGATACACCTGGATATGTCACATGGCATTTAATATTTTGAGCATTCATATAGATATATAGATATATATATATATATATATATATATAATTTTAAAAAGTACATTTTTTCTGCTGGATGTGCAGGGGATATGGGCAGGACACGCCCTGCCCCCTGCGGGTATGCCCGGATACGTCCCGGACCTATCCGAGCGTATCTGCAGGGGGGGCGTATCCTGCCCGTATCCCCTGCATAATGAACCCATATCCATATCCATTGCAGTATCATATCATATCGGAGACCCTATACGGCAGTATCCAGTAACGCAGTAAATAAACTTAGCAATACTTGCAGCTGAATAATCTGACAACACTTTCACTTCTACCATCTAATCATTAACTCTGTTGCAGCCACTAAATTATTGTATTACCAGTCTAACACTTCACCCCTTGAAACGGTTGGAAATACTTTTATCTTATATGCTTTGTTCTTTTATTGTTTAACATCCCATACTGATTCACAATACTTACTATCATATCTGCTTGCTACCTGTGTCTAATCATCACATAAGCCTCCCAGCTACTAGCAAAGTCTTAAATCTAAATTCTCATCTCCAACTTCTATTGTCTTCCTATATCCTTTCAAATTTGCCTGTTGTTTGATTTGATTCCCCTTTGGATATTACCAAACTGTGTGATTATCACTTAAGCCTTCCAGTTGCTCATAATTTTTATTCTCCAACCACTCATGTTTTGCAATATCCTTTTTACTTTGCCTATTGTTTGATTCACATCCCTTTTGGAAATGGAAATGTTGAATAGTCCCTGTGTATACTCCGCCTATTTGTTGCATTTCAAATTTTCATTTTCTTGCTTTTGATTTTTGGTACACTAAAGTTCTAAACACAAAAATGAATTGTCATGTAATACCTACATCCTTTTGTTGTCTCCAATTACAGTGATTGTTCAAGTGCAAACCTTTGGGTCCCATCCTAGGGAGAGTACACTCAAACATTATAATGAGATTATGCAATGTACATCTCTATAACAGAAAAAATATTAATGGCATTCAAAATATTAAACTAACATATATTTTATATATTGATCCCATGATATTCACATCTTTGTGTTCGCTGCATATTTATAGATGCCAAATCATAATTCATAATGCATTCATATCCCAAATCAGCATTCTAATTAAATACTAATACAATGGCTTCATAAATATAGATATAACGAGTCATTAAAAGTCTTTTCCCTAGGGTACTTTTCCTCCTACAGTAGGTTTTGTACATCAATTGAAATATAAGATATTTTTTTGACTCTATGAAAAACTCCGTACTCTAAGATTACATGATTAATGGATGTTTTCGGCTAATCGACTTAAACAAGCAAAGACAAGCCAAACCTTTAACAATAAGAGAAACAATGACGATACTGAGAAAGTGAAAGAAGATGGTCATTTACCTCTCTTTCAACTTGAGAAAAGAACATAAACCCAGACATGGCCCTCTTGGGTGCATTTGGATCTTTCTTTCTTTGCTGCTTCCTCTTCTTTCCTCCCCCTTCCTCGTCATCCTTCCTCTTCTTATTTCCAGTAGCCTTGGGAGCAACTGTATCTTTTTTCTTAACTTCCTTCTTTGGAGGTTTCTAAGCAAGGAAAGCCACAAATCCACTTTAAATTAGAAATGATAAATTATAACTAAGTACAATCATTGATATGTGCTAGCTCAACCCACATACATATGCATATTTTTATTAGCGTTTTGGCCAAAAAAGATCAGTATACTTACAAGCTAAAAAAATATTTGTGTACATATTATATGAATGCACTAATGCCATGCAAGGGGGGATGAAGGACATGTTTCTTGTTGGCATTGTAATGAGGATTTGGTACAATGTAATATAAATTCAAGATCATGCTATATATTTGGGCTTGCAACTACAATGTGGTAAAATGAAATCTTGTTGCCAAAAACCCATTCTCAAATTATACAATAGTAATCATCAATATGGTGTGTGCACAATAAATCCAGTAATATAAGCTTTTAACAGGAACAAGGAGTTTCAACGTCTGTCCAACAGCAGTCCATGCTAAAATAAAAAATTGGGTAATACAAGGAATGCAGCATACTTCTTGTTCTTCTACACTTTTACTTGCATCTGATCCATCTTCATCTGAATCATCTGTTGGTGATCCGGCATCATCCTTCTCTGCCACAAAGTCTTCATCCTATAACCAACCAAACAAGCCTATTCATTTTCATAACGTGATTCGTGATATTTCCAATCAAACCAAGTGAACAAAAGCAAAGTGCCATGCCACATACCTCTTCGTCACTGTCATCTTCACCACCAGCTCCTGCATCACGTTGGTTTCTAATACGCTCAAGATGTGGATCTACAGCTTCATCATCAGAATTCTGAAGAACAGCCGCCACTCCACCAGTAGTTTGTGCATCTCCTAAGTTGATGATTTTCAAACCCTTGGAGCTGCATAAAGGGTGAGGGATTGTTGGTTAGCACAAAACTTAAAAAAACACTAACAACAGCCATGAAGCATGGAAAAACATTGGACGCATAATTCCTTAGAGAAAAGGAGACATTTAAACTACATACTTTATGAAATTGAAAAGATTGTGATATTCATTCCTTTGAATATTGCGGAACTGGTGTTCTTGCTCACTCTTCAACTTTATAATAAGATCAAAATAGTGAGAAGACATGCTGCTTGCACCACCAGCACCGTGCCTCTCAAACTCGAGATAGTCAATCTGGAAGAAGAGTACAAGAGGTGCAATTAAAAGTACATATAGTCGACCTACATGCATTTGTTTTTGGAAAAGTGATAAAACTGAAGTTGATCCATTGCATAAAATAGAACCTTTTTACAATCAAAAAAAAGCTCCAGCTGTCAGATTTATAGCAAAATTAAATAATTCACAAGCAAATAGGATTACTAATGCTTACCTCATCGTGAAGAATAAGTGTTGGGGGCTTGGGCAAAAAGAAAAAGCCTTTTTCAAGAGGATATAAGATTCCATCTTCAGCCTTAAGCGAAGACCTCACAGCATACCCATCTTGACAACTACGGAATTTCCCAGGCCGTGTAACTTTGGACCCAGATAGACCACGCAATATTTGTGTAAATACTTCATGTGAAAGGCCCTGAGAATCATTTCCACGTAGAAGAACAAAAAATACAAGTAAACATTAACAGCTCAAAAAACTTCACCAAACAAGTTGGAAGAGAATGGCAAGCAGTCAAAATTAATATTTCTTAATCTGCATAGCAAAAAAATTGTGATGCGAAGTGCAAGAACAAGGCCACAGATACCATTAGAGAATCAGGAAGAGATGAATAAATGGAAAGAAAGTAGGAACATTGCAAAAAGGTTTTTCTTTAGCAACAAAATCCTTATAAAGACAACCAGCACAAAATCACATAATGATGTAAAGTACAAGGAGTAAATGCAAAAAGATTTCCATCTTATCATGATGGTTTTAAAATGAAATAGAATGCCTCCAAATTGACACCAATCTCAAGTTCACTTTTTAACTCAAAACATTGGTAATTTCCTAAAACACTCAAAAATATTGTTACAAAGTTCAAAAATTTTGTAAATTAAAATGTTCAAAATGATAATACTAAAAATAACTAATATCAAACTAAATTTTTTGTAATCTCATTCATAAAATTCTGTTTGATATTATAATTGGCATTAGGAGAACTTCTATCATAAATCACATTTAGCCAAACTGTATGATTTAAAATTAAGTTAGAATCTCAATGCTATTACATTCTTATGGCTTTCGTATCAGATCCAGAACATCTAATCTTGAAAATTTTCAAGCATGTACCAGATTTTAAAAAGGATTTAATCCAACATATCAAACAATATTGGTAACAATTTTTTTCACGTCCTACAAACTTCTTGATAACACCTTTCTAAGAGATCTATCAAATCTTACCAGAGTCCCAAACCATGGGAAAACGGTTATTATGGAATATGGTATTGATAAAAGAAAGATTAAAGAACGCTAATAAACTTCCAATACCTATTGACAACATTCACAATCCAAATGTAGTACGGCACTTAGATAATGGTGGTTTACACCAAACTTCCATTCCCTTGTGAAACTTCTTTAAAAGCCACTACACATGAATGTCAAAAAAAGTTACCTTATAGGAAGGCTCAAGCTTGTCTTTGTACTTTGAATTTAATAAGTCATCACCTATTGAAAGTACACATTCAGCTACTTCTTCAGTAGCAAACTGAAGACGAGGAAATAAGTACAAATGAAAATAAATTGTAAAAAAAAAGTTATAGTCACATTAAAAAATGAGATTCAAAAAACAAAGAATCTTTATTAAAAAAAAATGATGCCTAATACCTGCAAGACAATATGTGGGTAAAATGTTTGACCCTTACGAATAGGCGGGTCCAAAGATATGACAACAAATGTGTGGGGTTGATTTGACTACAAGATAAACAAAAAAAGGCATATTAGAGTAAACAACCTGCACAAAGAATCATTAAAATTTAAAGTAAACAGATAATACAATCCCCCATTCAAATGTACCGGTAACACATAGTTCCAGTTCTGCAATGTTCATACCTTTGGTAGAAGGAAAAGGCGGAGAATACTACTGTATTGAATCTTAAAATCATTAGCTTGACCTTGAAGTCGCAAGAATGAAATGTGCAGATCAACAATGTAGCGACCTCTGCCAGCATGGTAATAGAAGACAAAAGTAAATTTAGCAGGCCTTCCTATCACAACTCTTCCCAAAAAAAGTGTAATAAAACAAGTTATGATCTAAGTGGGAAACAGATGCATTTGGTGAAATGTTCATCTAACCATAATGACACAAAAAGAAAGCCAGTCAAAATAATAGACCTTGGAGTGAGTATCGCAACATCCTCAAATGATGCAATTGGTTCTTCACCTGAAGATCCAACATCAGCCATTGACATAATTTTCTCACGAAATATCTGAAGAGAACAAACACCAAAATTCAGTAAGCCCCATGTCCACAAACATGAAATGTATTTGTAATGGTAAATACACGATATCTATTCATGTAGCCCTACTGGTAAAGTTCTAAAGCCTCACTTGTGCTGGAGGTCGGGTTTCATCTCCAGTAAAACTTGTATTTGTAGTTGGAATGTGGAAACTCATTTCCATCAAAGAATCTTTCTGCATGCACAATGAATGCCAAAAATGTTTCTCAATCAAGTGTCATAGAAAGCAAAACATCAAATTTAGAATCGATTATCAAATTCAAGATAAAGTACAATACGTACAAAATAGAAACTACTAAAATATTAGTATTAATCATTTACTAAATAAACACACAACCTCACCACTATCAATAAAGAAAAAGATGGATACAAAGTCTTTATAAAATTTACCACAAATTTTCAGCAATTCATTTCGTATAGCATGTGTTAAGAAACCCAATGGATGCAAAGTCCTTATAAAATTTACAACAAATTTTCAGCAATTCATTCCATATTGCACGTGTTAAGAAACTCAGGCAACTGCAGATCTTTGACAAATTAACACAACAATAAAATGCTCAACTAACAACTAAGAAATACAATTTTAAAGAAGTGATCCTGATTTTTACTGTTATTTTCAATCTTCATCCAATTTGCATATGCTCCATGAGTTAAAAAGCTTTGTTTGCATTGCATCCATTGCCATGATAATCATATTTCTTGTTTTACCAAAATTGATAGGAGTATCAAGGTAATCACAATGAAACATGAGAATAGCCAAATTTAGAGTAAGATACGTAAAGATTAAAGTACAGAAAAAGATTATTAATTCCAAAATGTGTGTAGAACAAAAAGTTGACATTAAATATCAACATTACATAAAATTCCACAGTAATAGACAATCCAAAGAAATTATTGATATAACAAATCTATTGCTCCCAGCAGCAAATATATTCAAATAAAGTATAAATGGGAAGAGAGTCCCTGGAAGCTACCACTGCTAAAATTTAAGCTGGAGGATCAAATATCAAAGGTATCTTGACAACACCTTGCTCTCACTCAAATGCAAACCTCCCTTCATAAGAAAAATCTATGTTGTTTGGAAACCATTTCCAAAGCACGGAAATGCAGATTTTCAAAAGTCCTTGATTTGGAAACATCCATACAATTTATTATTTAATATATATATATATATATATATATATATATATATATATATATATAAACAATGCATAATACTCATTTTTAGTCTATAAAAGATAAAATTACTCAGTAAAACACTTGAAAATATATAGTATTCATTCATTCATTACTTCAAAAGTTCAAAGAGAAAGACAAAATATACATTCAAATCTAGAATAAATCATCTAGATTCAGATTGTCCTCATAAGCATGAATGCCACTCCCACTAGCTCCACTCTTTACCCCTTATGCAAGACTCCCTTGTTTGCCATCATTGACACCAAGTAGTAAAAGTCGGGCAAGAGTAGTTGCGGAAACATCCAAATCAATAGTCTTTGGATGCATATCCCAAAGTCTGTCAGGTCCTTGGATATAGTCCTTAGACTTGTGTGACAAGAGGCGCAAATTGTAATGCACAAATACCAAATCCTTAGCCTTCATGGATGCCAATTTGTTTTGTTTAGCTAAGTAGATAAAGGCATATGTACTCCAATTCTACTCTGCTGAAGAATTACTAACCACTTATCACAAAAATAAAAAAATTGATTTAATTTTATCCCTGTGAAAACAAATTGATCAAGATAAATCCTAAGTATAGTTAGCATCATGGCCATGTACATACCACCACTTGATTGGAATCATGTTGCACTTGTCAAAAAGGGCCTCAATTTCTCCCATGCTACCTTTTGAAGCTACAAACATTCTCATTTCATTGCAAATCACACCAATTATATATAGATCAGGAAAAAGACTTTTCAAAGCTTCCCTAGTTCTATTTGCAACTTATGCATCATCATATGGTGGTTGCCTATTAGATAGCCAAAGTATTTCATTGCTATAATACTTTGGATTGAGAACATAAGCAAGGAGATGCAATGGAGTGGTCGTTTTATTCCACCTCTTCATGACCACACTCTTAACTTCATTATAGAACTTTTCTTCAAAATATTGCTCTTTTTTTGTATGATCTCTCTCATACATTCGAACATAGAGTAAATTTCATCATAAATGTCTTGCATACAAGCTGCATTTGTATCTACATATCGGACCATCGATAGAATAGGCTCTGTAAAATTGAGTGGGTACTCAACCTTGGCCCACCAATCATCATCAAGGATCATTGATTTTATCTTATAGGCTCTCTTAGAGTTTGTTTGCCTCCACACAATCCAAACATTGTTAATCACCATATTGCTTAATGCCTCTTTAACTTTCACAAGTCGTCTCAAGACAAGCATGTAAGAAACAAATCTTGTCTCAGCAATCATCGACTCTATAAAACTGAGTGAGTACTCAACCTCGGCCCACCAATCATCATCAAGGATCATTGATTTTATCTTATGGGCTCTTTTGGAGTTTGTTTGCCTCCACACGGACCAAACATTGTTAATCACCATATTGCTTAATGTCTCTCTTACTTTCACAAGTTATCTCAAGACGAGCATGTAAGAAACAAATCTCGTTTCAAAATCTATAAAAAGAAAATAAGACTTACAATTAAATTCAATATTTTAATTATAGAATTCAGAAAAATAAAACTTAGAAATTAAGCATTTGTTCTCTTACCTTCAACACCTCCAACCTCGGGAATCTCCTAAAATGGACTTAGGACATAATGATTTGTGACAAATATCTGAATGTCATCTGCCTTTACATAAATTTGCTCTATCCACGAGATTTTGCCAATCTTTTGTAACATCAGATTGAGGGAGTGGACTACATAAGGCATCCAAAATATGTGTTCCGATCTCCCCTCTACAATCAACCCAACTGCTCTACAATTTTTTGCATTGTCTGTGATGACTTGGACAACATGTTGGGGGCCCATTGACTCAATAGCCTCTATCAAAATGTCAACAATAAATCAAGCATCTTTTACTTGGCCATCACAATCAACAACCTTTAGGAACATTTCCCCTTTAGGGCATACTACAACAACATTTATCAAGGGCCTATTTCGAGCATCCTTCCATCCGTCTGATATAATAGACACTTTTGAATCCTTCTACAAATCTCTAATATGCTACAAAGAAGTTTGAATATGTTTCACTTCTTTCGCCAAGAGTGTAGTTCTGACTTTCTCATAATTAGGGCATTTGTACACTTATGGAGCTTCATTAATGGTTTTCAACATTTGTTGTCAATAAGTTGACCTCAAAACTTTGAAGAGCAACCCACATGCATAAATGCATCGCTCAACCAACTCATCAGCAATATCCCTCTTCTCAACATTGAATGTTTTTTCCAATGCTTCTTTTGGTTTTTTTCGTGAAGTGGTCTTCATCTCATCATCCAAGGGTGTTTTTCAAGTGGCTAACCCTGAGTTTGAATGAAATGATGATTTGCAAATGAAGGTGTGGATGGTCTTTTTTAAGACTTTCTTTGCAAAGGAATTGTTTTAGATCAACCTCTTAAAACAACTTTAAATCAACTTGCTCTTGCTCTTTCATATACTCCATTTTTGCCTTTGAAATTTTATAAACACTTTTTTATCTTTGGTTCTCTATACTCAGTTAAATAGGTTTTGACTTGAGTATATGAGAACACATGGCAATCATTGCATACCCAAATACAAAAGCCACCACAACAATGCTCTCTAGCACTCTCACGTCTCCAAAGAGGAGAAGCAGGATCATATTTTATAGGAACCAAAATGTTTTTACGTGGGCCTTCTTTCCGACTTGCTTCATCATGCCCTCCCTAAAGCTGAACTTGATGCCATGATTATCTTAATCTGATTTTGATCACCAAAATCACTTAAACGATGCAAGGTGAGAGCATACACAGAATTAGGATGTTTAAAAAACAACAAACAAAGCTTGAAAAAATTATTTTTTTAAGCTTTAATCAAACTTTTAAATTTCTAAACATGTTTCTGTTTCTCTAGATCGCGCTACATGCAAGAGACGACCATACACAAAAGTTCGAATGAGACTCTTACATAAACAAAAATAAACCCTACTATCATAATCTATTTTTTATCACCAAGATCACCTAAATGATGCAAGGTGAGAACATACATAGAGTTAGGATGTTTAAAAACAATATATATATATATATATATATATATATATATATATTTAATTTTTTTTAAACTTTACGTTAAAAATTTACAAATCTAATGGCTAACCCTGTTTTTGTTTCTCCAAATCGCATTATGCGCAAGAGAAGAGTATACGCAAATGTTAGACTTAGGTAAAGAAAACTAAACCCTCGAAACCAAGGTGTTTTAAAAAATTATATATTAATATATTATTATATTAATTTTTAAAAAAAAATAAGAGTAGCATGTTCAATGAAATAATAACATTTTGACAAATTAATTCTTAACTAATTTAGAAGTTATAAACTAAAAAATGGAATTAAATGAGAATGAAATGAGAAAAAAATGTGAATGAAAAGAAAAAAATCTGTTAAAAAAAGTAGTGACTGCCTCCAAACTACTCCTTGTTGCAATGGTTGTCTCCAAACTCCTTCTTGCAATGGCTGCCTCCAAACTCCTTGCAATGGTTGCCTCCAAACTCCTCCTCCTTGCAATGGTTGTCTCCAAACTCCTCCTTGCTCTTGTTTACAACAGCAAATGTTGAGTGTGTGTTTTAACTTTGCCTTGATTGTCTTTTTATAGGTTTTAGGGTTTTTATTTTATTATTTTACCTTTATTTTTTACTTTTAAGTTTTTTTTGAAACCCAAAAATATCGGGAAACACCCAAGCAAGTCATAGACGATTCATAAACATTTTCGGGACATTTCCATACTAGAAACTTGGGGAGGGAACGTTTCACTGCAACATAACGAAAAATGAAAACTCTTTCAGCCAACATGTTTACAGGAAGGGCTAGCCTTCTCTCAATGCACAGCAATTTTGACTAATCGATATTATCTTGTTTGTAAGATACTATAGAGGTGTAACTGCCCAACATAGCAAAGAAAGAAATTATATGAATGTCCACAAATGACCAAAAGCAGGTCAACCGAACTCGAGAATACATCCAATTACAATAAAAAGTGCTAGGGTAAAATGACCCTATAGAATCAACAATGCCTCACAATCTACAGAGGAATGCTCACCTAACAAATACAAGGAATGCATTTCTTAACCGAAAAATATCTCAAAAACAAATCTTAAATTTAATATTTTTATTTACAGCCACAGGAGAGCAAATAGGGTCTATGGGACGGAGTACATAATGTTACAATAAAATTCAAACAAAAGCTTCTTGTAGGTAAGCTTATTAGCAAACTACCTCAACATTGTCACTACAAACCATATGCATCCTTCTCAATTCTATTTTTTAATGTTACCAGTACAGGTATCTTTAAAATATCTATTTGAAGAACGCCGAGATATATCAATCTCGAGAGGCTTATCTAGGATTTGTCATATAGTTTTGCTTATTGAAGGGTTCCACATCAATTAGAGACTTCATCACATTTGTAGAAAATTTCCTGTTGAGTGGTGATAGACGGCCTCAATCTAGTTGCAACACTATGTCAAGCTCAAAAACAAAAATCCAGGGAAAAAAAGGAGCTCCAAAGTCCAACATATGCCCAAGCTATTGCAACTTTTAGATTGCCTTCTCCAAGCAAGAAGAAAATCTGCCCTATGACAGTCAAATGGACATCAAACTTAAGACCAGACATTTTTATTGACATTTCACACACACTCCTTCCTTCAACCGTTGGCTGCCATTGTAGGTTACATCTGTCAACATAATAAGACATCCTTAATATACCTCCTTACTTGTTTGCAGACAAACTCACAAGCTATGTGAACTATTCAATTTACATGCCTTATAGGGTGTTTCTGCCTTAAAAGCTTGTGCAAAGGACAATGTGACATCAAATGCCTCTCATCCTAAACTTCTCCTTGCTTGCAAAGTAAACATAAACATTATTCTTGGTTTATATTTTCTTATCTTGACAAGAGCTTATAGCCTGAATTGCCAAATTATCTCTTTTTTGCATGGGATTTTCTTAGAGGTAATATAGTTCTATATAGGAAATCATTGGATTGGTCTAGTATTGATAGGATCTCATTTTCTCATCAAGGTCCAGCCAGACCTTCTCTATTACTTTCTTTTGTAGGAAATCCTAAATTAATAATGATTCTTAAGGAAAAATCCATTTCATCCCATCATGGTATCAACCCTTCTTTTTAGATGCAAACAGATCTTTGTGTGGTAATTTGCTTGTGTCCATATGCCTAATTTTGGTTAAATATGTTAAAAGTGCTACAACGCTTCTCCTTCTAGTGATAACATACATGTTTCCAATAACCTCCACAAGATAAGGACTTTGTGTTTATACTCCTAGCTTGTGTCCCAAGATATGGCAATTTTTTAACCCAGAAATTCAAAAATCACCGTTTTTTAGATCCATAAAAAAAGATCGGAGAAATTCATCGAAGTTCGAAAAAAAGGTGGCCAAAAAACCCTAAAATGGGTCGTCAAATTCATTGAAGTTTTGGAAAAAAAGGCAGCCAAAATACACCACCCAAAAAACCCTAAAATGGGCCATCAAACTTATATCCAAAGATTATTGGATTGTTGGAAGAGTTGTATTGAATGCTTTGCGAGTAAATGGTGTTTTTGGAAGCATTTTATTGAATGCTCTGCGAGTCAATGGTATTGTTGGAAGAGCTGTATTGGATGCTCTACGAGTCAATGTTGATAAAATATTTCCTTGAGTCGCTTGAGATTGCAACACTGCTCTCGTTGTTCTTGTGCTTCAACCCATCCATCGAGGAGGGTCCCTCAAACATCCCTGCAAAATCCTAACACCCACATTTTAAATCCTTGCAAAACTTCATATTTATCTTCGCATTTTACAAGAGTCATCAATCTGGGACTCTCACTCACACATATCATTGTGCTGCTCTACAGATATAAATTCATTGATGTTGGTCCTTGGATATAATTTGTAACTTTAAATTTATATTTTATTATTTCAACAAAATATTTTAAATGTATTTTACATTGGGATTTTTTTTTAATTATAAAAGTTTTTGTTGTTTATTTTTATATTTTTATTTTTATTTTTGATGTATTATTCTAAATATTAAAGTTTGGTTTTAATTAAAAAATATTTTATATTTATTTATAAAATTAATTTTCTTATTATTATTATAAAAGACTAGTGTTTGAATTCAATGGCGATTTTTTTTTCAAACTTTATCCACTAGCAAACTTGAACTGAATTTTATCCTCGTCAAACTTGAACCTTGTGACTTAGCTCCTAGTTCTTTGAACAAAAGCCGTTTCTAAACTTTCTCAAATTTCTCCCAATATTCTTTTTGAAAGGCTTGTACCCCAAACAGGAAAACCGTACAAAACTACTGACAATATCAATGTTCTAAATAGAAGCTTCCTCAGTTTGCAACCCCACAACCGAATTTGTTCAAAGTTGTTTTCCATAAAATAGATAAGATAAGATAAATATATTAATGTCCGACAAATGACCACAAAAGTAGGTCAAAGGTACTGCAGAGTACAAAGGTGCCAATACAAAGCAGGAAAACCAAAAGGTTTCCTAAAGCACAAAGCAGAAACAGCACCGAAGAATTCCATCACTACTATTACACATTTCTGCACACAAGAATTCCAATTATAACTAGAGTAGAATTCAAGGCCTAAGTACTCGTAAAATGTAATCACCTCCAATTTACCATAATTGAATGTAATGGTTATATCCTTAAGCCAAGTACTGATTACCAATACGTTTATATTGTTTACAATAACTTTCATTTTTGAGTGCTGCAAACTTTGCTTAAGGCAGCAGAGGCAGCAACAGCAGCAAGATGTCTTTGGAGACTATCTTTGTGCTTTGCCAATAAAACAACATCATCTTTAAAAATCAAAATAACAAACAATAACCTGCTATGTCAATATCTGGATTTCTTCTTACAATGTATTTTCAGTATTTTAAACTAATAACTGGGTCATGTTCAAAAGTTTAGTATTCATCTTGTACTGTTTTTGGAGACTCAGAATATGAACGATTTAGTAGCTAAATTCTGTCAGCAACCATAAAAAAGGACGAGTCCTAAAACTTATCCTAACCTGACTGATGAAATAAAACAAAGTTGGGAAAGAATATTAGGATGCCACCATGCCAAGCAAAAGCTAGAAGTAAACCAAAAAAATCTTAAATCCAACAAAGCTTCTGGACAACCTGTGTGAAAATAAATCTTCAAACTTAATATGTGAAGGGAAAAAAAAACCCTGGAATTAGTTGAGGAAAGGTTTTTCACAATGATTTGTATAAATAAACTTGAATCTATATCTTATACAAATGTTTGATGGCAAATTTGGCAAATAGATACCCCAGTACCTTGGCACTAAGTCAAAGGAGGGCAATTATTCATGCTGCCGCCTGATACCAACAG
This sequence comes from Torreya grandis, assembly GCA_037957365.1. Taxonomy (NCBI): domain Eukaryota; kingdom Viridiplantae; phylum Streptophyta; class Pinopsida; order Cupressales; family Taxaceae; genus Torreya; species Torreya grandis. The sequence goes on from JARHVA010001208.1 coordinate 1,071,540, forward strand.
GCTGGCTGGTTAATTCTGCAACAACCAAAAATGTTTGATGGCATATTTCTATATTGGGGTAAAAATATGGAATTATCCATACAGGTCTCCAGCAATTAACATCGGAAATTGTAGTCTTAAAAAGACACCTGATAAGAAAAATGAAGTAAGAAACATACGAATGAATCTTCAGAGATGATGTGTCAAGAAAAGGAAATGAAACACAAGTGTTCAAATTTATAATGTGACAAGATCAGTTTGAAGTTCTTCCAGAACCTGTCGCTCTATATCTTCTCTTTGTGGCATCCACTATGTCCAGGAAGTTGTACATCCAATCTTCGATATACAGTTTTTTATCCATATATAACAACTCTTAGATAAGCACAACTTTGAATTTAAGGATGAAGATACACACACACATCTAGCTTTTATTTAAATATATATATATATATATATATAAAGCTAGATATGCATATATATAAAGCCTAGAAGTAAAAATATGTCCAAGAAATTGTACATCCAAATCTCCAATCTCTAGTTTTTTATCCATACATAGCAACTCTCAGATGCTTCAACTTTGAATATAACGATGAAGATATATATATAGAAAAATATTATATATTGGTCACCAACATCCTTGTCTCACTTTGTTGTTGTGGCACTGACGGGGCATCCCAACTGGTACCCTCAGTTGCTTCGATTTTCATAACTCGAGAATAACCATAACATGGTCTAAGACCAAAAAATAAACTTGGTTTTAGACCTCTAGCTCATTTTCACTTGATTTCCCGTGAGTAGTGTCCCTTTAAAATATCACCAAACCTAGTACCTGTCTCTTCATTGTTGGTTCTGAGTAAATTCTATAGGGAGAACTTTGATCCTGAAGCTGATTTTGATGTGTTTTTCAGGAGAAAAAAAGCACTAAAAAACTTTGTGTGAAAAGGTTTCCAAGAAGAAAAGCAGTTTCAGGGCCGAAGATTTCCAAGAATTCTCTTTTTTCCACAATCAATTTTTTGAAGGTAAAATGTTTTATACAAGTAAAGAAATAAGTCACTTGTCCTTCAATAAATCCATGGCATGCATTATGTCATTTATGAATAAACTGTTCAAAGTAGCTGTCTATGAAACAGAAATATTGAGAGGTAATACTAGTTTTACCACTCAATCTAAATGTGATATGCAAGTTTCTCAGAAAGGTAAACAGCTGTGATTGAAATGCATCGGTTCTATTATCATCATATGGTCGTCTTACTAAATTTCACCAGAAAACTAAACCTAGAGTGACATGTGTATTAATGGAAGTCAGGAAGACTCCCTAGCAATATCAAGCTCAATATTGCACCTGTTTAATACACAAGATGAAAGAAAAACGTAATGTAAATGAAACCACTAGTGCAAGTAATAGTTAACCACAATAAAGGCATTATTATAGAGAATATAAATGAGAGAGGACTTTTGGATGCTTCAACTTTGAATTTAAGGATGAAGATATATATATATATATAGGAAAATTCAAAAATATATACAGGGATCAATACCGGTTTACATGTAATGGTAACAGTTACAGAAGGGGATGTGGAGACTTGTTTCCAGTACAGCAAACATTTTTCCATTTTTGGGGGATGGCAAGGGCAAAGGACAGGAGGTGGAGAATTTTGTAAATGTATGTGTATATGTGTGTGTGTGTGTGTGTGTGTGTGTGTATTATATATATAAGGATTTTAAATGGTGAGGAACATCCAGTAGAGGCCTGTGACTGGTTCTTCCTTTCCCCCAAAAAGGAAAACTATTAAGACCATATCCTGCTAGAAACTCTGAAGCATCCCTGAAGAGGCTTGCCTTCCCCTGCAAACTTTTGACTGTATTTCATTTTGCCATTGTGGAGCCAATAAGCAAGTAGATTTTCATGCAAATACTGGAGTGACCTTGGAAGAACATAACTTGGTAGTAAGTGATGTTGTGGAATGTTGGAAAGGGTAGTCCCTGATCGCTGCAGACTCCTGGTTAATTTGAACTCCATGTTTCCATTGGTCGAAATTTGTGCCAAAACTTTTCCGATTTGAAGGTGCAATTACGAGATGAAGCGGTTGTTAAATATCCATCTTAATGCATGTTTTATCATTTACATTTTTGTTCTACTTTCTGGTGAGGAAATCTCAGTGTGGCACATGTGCAGTTTTACTCCCTGTTTTCACCCCCTGACTTCTCTTTGTAATGTTCTGGATCAAAGCTGTAAAAAACATTGAGATTCAAAAAAAATTACCTCAATAAAATATTTGCTTTCATTTCCACTGTTGAATGTTGCATGGAGTTTCTGTGTTTAAATTGTTTCTGAAAGTTAATGAGGAATTTTATCAAGCTCTTCCTGTGGTTGAATGTTAGTGGAACTCTCATTAAGATTCGTATATTTGCTTCAATGAACTCTCTTTTCAGTGTCCTTAAGGTTAAATAATTGGTCGAGTGCGCTCATTAATGGCTCAGAATATATACTCATAGCTCTGCAAACAGATCCAAAATCATAATTCTGGATCAAAGCTGTAAAAAACATTGAGATTCAAAAAAAATTACCTCAATAAAATATTTGTTTTCATTTCCACTGTTGAATGTTGCATGGAGTTTCTGTGTTTAAATTGTTTCTGAAAGTTAATGAGGAATTTTATCAAGCTCTTCCTGTGGTTGCATGTTAGTGGAACTCTCATTAAGATTCATATATGTTTCAATGAACCCTCTTTTTAGTGTGCTTAAGGTTAAATAACTGGTCTAGTGCGCTCATTAATGGCTCATAATATATACTCATATCTCCGCAAACAGATCCAAAATCATAATAGCTAACTCCTCTGGTTCTAAACAATGGGGATAAAGCTTCTCAAATTCAGCTTTGTGGAGAATGAAGAAACACCCTGAAGATGTGATGGATAAGAATAAGAACTCAGAAGCAAGCAGATTCTGATGTAATGGCAAATGAAGTTCCCAAATCAATAGCATATAAGGCTTCAAAAAACAGAGAGAGTGCTGCACATGTCAATAACTAAATATGTGATTCTCCAGCACCCACTGATTATGGTATTATACAGTAGGTACAACATCCTAGAGCATTTGACAATCTTTCAGATGTGAAAAAGACAAAACTCTTTCGCCTTAAATGCAGAAACAAAATAAGTCAGTCAGAAATAGTCCTACAAAAGTTTCTAGAAATTGATCACAAACAGTTTTTTCCGTGATACATTTACTGTAAGTTACGTATAAGTCTTTTCATATGACAAATAATTTTCTCTATGATACGATTACCATAAGTTATTATTTTTTTACAAAACATGTGCTATAACATTTTTTTGTGATTGTTTATATGCATTGCAAAGGCACCTGTACGTATCGGTATAATTTTCAATGTCAATCCTTTACTAGGTTGATATTAGCATCAATAAATTAGGAAACATAACAGTCTATAGTCTATACAAATCTATGTAGAACTTTTTGGAAATTGCCCCTTTATATTAATTTTTTAACTAGCAAAAAACAGAAAAATGAAGAACTTAAACTCTCATATTCTCTGCAAGACATTTGACTTTTATCAAGCACCTAAAACAATTTTTCTTTCAAAACAGACTTGAATCAAATTCATTGCATTTGACAAATCATGCTCACCTCATTAGCTCCAGTCGTATCATCCACATGGAATTCCAGGACAACATCATTCTTTCCTTGAAGCTGCGTTTGCGACACATCTGCCAAGGATACTTCAAAGGCTTGCTGCAAACCTACTATAAATGATAACATATTCCCTGCAGTATAACAGACAAAAAAAGTCAAATAAAGAACATAGCTTCAGCCTCTAACTTGAATCCTACAAAGCTCTCTAGTTGCACACAAATAAACCATACTCCATGTAATTTCTTACAAAGCATAAGGAAACATGACAAGCAAAATGCAGCATTCTTGTGATGGCACATGTTTAAATGCACACCAATTCAGAGAAATTTCACTAGGTATTGTCATATAACAAGCATGATCACATTCCATAATAGAATAATCTTCACTGAATAAGGGATGATATCTTCAATCAATCAAGTGTTTGAGGTATAATATTTTCACTTCTGTCACAAATCTGTGTAGATCAGTGTTATTATTTAGATCTTATGGCGAATTCAAGGTTGTATAAAACAAAAGTGAAATGAACATATCCTCTAGCTATCCAATTACGACTACTTGTACTGGGTAGGTGCAAATGGCATTACTGTCTCCTCGCAGGTGTGCCAAAGTAGGTTTAATTTTAATTTCCTTCATCAAAAATCATGCATATAGTTAATGTCAGCATGACAAAGAGCTAAAAAAATCCTCAGAAAGAAATGGAATAGAAGAGAAATTACGATGACTAGATATTAAATTATGGTACAGCCGCTACTAAGGCCAAAAATAGTACACTACCCTTTCATGTGAAACAACACCACAAAAAGCGTTGCAGGTCAACTGCATTCATCAGATTAAAGACTTGAGAAAATGGCATGAATAAAAATATAGAATAAAATATTTAGAAGAACACGTTATGATATCAACATGTAGACTAAAAATTTGGGAAAGATGTGTAAATTCGGAAGTTCCTATTCAAAGGTTCTAAAAATATTCATGATGGACACTGAGAGCATTACTTTTGGAAAATTAAAATGGATAACATATTTAGAGAAGGTCACAAACGGGCGCCAACGCTGCTGATCTTCAAATGCTCAGCATGGCAATCAAATGGTTTGAAACGACCGTAAGATCACTAAAAAAAATGGAAAGTCATACCCACTCAAAAAAATAAAACCGTAATTAAAGTTTGGAGAACAGACTTTAGCATTTAAGTAAATGTTTGGAAAATTGAGAGATGCAGAAAAACAGAATTGTAACATATAAATCTTGTTTCACCACCAAAAAGCTTCTACTTCAATAAAAGCATCATTTACATTATAATGTAACCCAAGATTTATCGATAAGAATAAAAATACAAACCATCTAAATTGACTTCTCCCCAGTTTCGTCCACTTAAAGATAGATGTTTCTCCTCTGGTGTTATTCCCATTGTGTTCTTCATATAATTTGTCAAGTTGCTGACATCCTGTAAGTGAACAATCAAAGCATGAAATGTCTATCAATCTTTCATGTAGCTCGAAACAAACAAATTACTTCAGCATGCATAATTCCCATTCATGCAACATTCTTTTTCTAGTGTCAAGAAGATATATATTTAAATAGTAGTAAACTCTGACTGCAATCATGTTAGCTTTCTGGGCAACACATCATCATTAGCAAGAAACAATGTTATAGTGGTCACACTACAAGCAATTTATTTTCAACAACAAAACATATTTTCCAAGTCTTGGGGGTTCCCTGAATAAGTCAAGTTATGAAGATGGGAATCAGCCCTGACGCAACAGTCCACTTTTGAGTGATTGGGAGGGAAAAGGAGCTGGGACCTATTGCATGACTGAATACCAAACAAGGTGTTTTGGAAAGCAATGCTTGTGAATCTGTGATGTTTCTCTACAACAGAAGGCTGCAAACTTTGAGTACGCATTGCAGAAAATGAAAAACCACAAGCCAAGAGGTGTTCCAATTAGAAATGGGACAAGTTTTCAATCTCTTCAATGGTTACCAGAAATGTAATTAAACCATGGTCAGAATTTCTTAAGTAACAGGAGTTACACACAGAATCCTGCAGATTAAATAGACCTTTCACTGTCCTTTTCGGAACATCTTTTCCTTGTCTATTTCAGTTGTAAGAACTTTTGCCAAATTGCACTAGCAGTTGGTGGTTCCAGACATCTTATTCAAGTAGGAAGCTAACTCATTATACAGTTCGTATATTGAACGAGACCAATCAATAAAGCCACCATAAACCACCAATAACTAGAAGTTATTGATTATTGGTTTTACATTTTTAGTTTTCTTGGTTTTTCACAATTACAGAAACATACGTGTGTACTTCCTGCTTTAAACACAAAATGTTTTCGAAAATTACTCCTCAGTTCCCAACATCAGCTTTACTATTTAACAGTGTTTACCAACGTTTGTCTGATTCAACAATGCATGTTTGAAACTGTTTGGCACCAGTCTGTAGCTTAGCATAGTCAAGGCAATGCATTTACTTGGTTATTTTGGTTGCAACCATCAATTGTTGTGGTTATATCTAGTTGATTTGTTGGAAATACAAGGAGACCCAAAATAATCTACATGCAATATTGTCCTTTGCATACCTGCTCACGAAATCCGGTGAACTTAACGTTCAAACCGGCTTTAAGCTTGACACCGAGTTGATAACCCCTGGGAACTCGAGTCCAACTCAAACTTGAAACATCCGTTTTATCCACCTCAACCACCTTGCCCCCACCTTGTTTCTTCCATACTATACCTCCAGAGTGTATCCTCAGCTGCCCTGGATTCTGCACAAATTTAAAAACCAGTGAATACCGTCAAGAGCCTCTAGGACTCCACCATATAAACTATAAACGAGGGTTAACAACTTAGGCTGTAGGATATGAAATACGAAAAGTATTGTCAACATCATCTCTCCGTGGACCTAACACTGTAAACAGCAAAGAAGGCAATTCTGCTTGATTGGAAATATCAATACCAGGCAATACACACAAGAAGAAACGTCTCCGGCCATTTAGAACCCTTGAAACCCTAGTTCTTAGGAAAAATGAAAAAATAAAATTTCAGAAAATAGAAACTAAAAAAAATAGAAGATTTTAATTACCGTTCCACCTCGACCGACAAGTAAAATATTGTTAAACTGGTGGCCATCCGCCATGCTGAAGAAATAAACAGCGGGAATTTACGAGGATTCAGATGAATGGGGCGCGAATGTACATTATAAATATGTGTTTTTTCTTTGGTTCTGCTCAAAACTTAGATTCTTTAACGACCCAGGTTTCTTTTCCTGATGCCCCAAATTCTTTAAATGGGCTCTGTCCTCCTTTTCGGTCACAAACCATAACCCTTTTCGGGGGTTGGGCTAAGATAGGGATGTGTTCTTCGGATGGTTTGAACGTGGGTTTGAATTCCTCAATATGTATGTAGTTTTTGTGTGTTGGTTGAAAGAGGTTACTATTTTTAATCTTTCATATATATTGTGGTATTTTAGATTTGGTTGATGCATCATCGAGTGCTTAGTTTTGAGTTTATAGCTAAAATCATAGGTAAATAGTCATGATGTATTTGTTTCAATATTGGTATTTTTGTAGTTAGTTTTGAGTTTATTGGTAAAATTATAGGTATTATGGGTAGTCGTGATGTGATCAGTGATAATTTCAATATCGACATGTTTTAGATAAGGAAATCTAAGTTTTGTAGTGATGAGTTAAATATTTTGGATGTGTATGTTTTTATCAAATTTAGAAATGGTAAGTGTACTAATGTTTTGAATGGCAATGAAAATTGTTGTGTTTCAAATAATGTGTGGCTTCCAAACCAGGGTGCACTTTGGTGCATGATTCATCACATAACTTAGTTGCAAAGAGTGTATTTGGGGCATCTAAAAGTGCAGGAAACAATGGAAGTCATCTTGGTAAAGTAGTTGTGGTGAATGGGACAGAGCAACAACATACTCTTTGTGTCGTGGATAATAAGATCATATTTAAGCGTAGTTAACTAATTATGTTTGGCACAACTTTGGGCCTTGATCTTATGTTTTACATTTGTATCTAGATATGAATGGTTTTAGTTTAAATGTGCAGGCTAAATGAATGACATCTACTCTTTCTTTCTAATATGTATATGTGTCTTCTACGTTTTTAGTGAACTATGGGAAATATTTACTTTAAAGTATAGTTTATTGTCTATATCTTTATTTCTTACTAAGACCCCATTACAATCACATCTCTTTTTGTCACTTACTCTAACAAGTAACAAATGAAAAAGCCTAGACATCCTGCCATGCCATCAGAGTCCTGATCCCTTTCTTTAATTTTTTGCTCAAAGTAGCCCCTACTTTAATAGAAACAACCAAAGTGAGGACCATGTTTATGCCAAAAACAATCTCTCGAGCAATGTCTATGATAGATCAATACCACAAAGAAAGAAAGAAAGGTATATTAATGTCCACATATGATAATGTCATCTTAGAAAACTTGTTATAGGAAGTTCACAACAATTTTCAACTTGTCAGGAATCTAGAACAACAAACAGCTCTGATTCCACTGTTAGGACCCGGAAGCACAATTGATTACCATGTATAAGCAACTAAATGCGAAATTAACTAGAAGCAATAAGTAACTAGAATTCAGAAATAACACAGAATATGAGAGACAATACCCAATTGTATTAATACTCTTCCAGAAAGAAATACAACAAAGAAGATGCCACAGTCTTCTTCCTTACACACCTCTAGGGCTCCCACACCTCTAGGGCATAAACAGTAAATCTCTTCAAGAGCTCACTCTCTCAATTACGGTCCCAACACACAACTCAAACACAGAGTTGGTGTTCACCTCCAACTAGTCAGTAATAACACTGCCAATACACAAGTACTCAAAGTACTTCAAGTAGATCTCCCATGAACTTGCAACAACCTGCAACTCAAATGATCTTACTTTGGAAGGGTCTACCTTGCCTTCCTCTATTGCTCTATGACCGAGTACACACCGTACTCCAAGTAGATCCCACCTGATATTGCTACCTGTTGTGTTGCTGATCACCTTGATCTTGCTACCACTTGCAAATCAACTTGGTTCTGCACGCTTGCAAACCTTGACCCACACACACATACACTTGCAAATCAATGATCTTACTTACCATGTAGATCTCCAAACCTGGCCTTGCACACTTGCTGACCGAGATCATACATACATGAAGAACCCTTCTGATTCTCCAAACCAGCACCCACACTTGGCACTGCTGTGGAACTAGGAGGAACACACCATGCTCTCTTCACTCTGAAGGAGCTAATTTTGCTCTCTTACTCTCTAGCACACTTTACAATACAGCCCATGAGTCTCTTAAATAGATCTCATGCAAACAATAATTAGACATCTAATTACAATAATTAGATCCGCAGCTTCAAGTCTAAAATTGGCCTTCAACATGCAAACAACCATTTTGTTAACTAACTGTCCGTGAACAAGCAGTTTTGGAACTACATAGGTAATCGATGTCGGTCCCTGTCTGCCTGGAGGTGACCGACGTCAGCCGACTCCTGATCGATGTCGGTTGCTTCCTGTCCACCACTGGTCGACGTCGGTCAGCCTAACCGACGTCAGTGACTGTGACACTCAACAACCTCCTCCCCTGTTTGCATCAGTGAAGCTTTTAGCTCCACAACCTAACAATCTCTCACTTGGAGATAAATAGCTACATTGTACCTATACATGTACATCGTCTAATCTATCTCCTGGCTTGTATCCCTCTTCAAGATCAATCCTGAAGACCAACTACCACACAACCTATGGTGCACCTCCTGTCATCCAAGTAACCTACCGCATCCGCATCTACAAACCCATGTAGAAAAGAACTTGACCCTACATAGCATGTCGACCTGCTGTTGGTCCCTCTCAGATACCTGAGAATCCACTGAACTGCCCTCTAGTGCTTCTTTCTCGAATTGGCTATGAACTTGTTGACAACACCCACTGCGTGGGCAAACCCAAGTCCAGTACGCATGTACTTAACCTCATCATGTGAATCAGGACACTGCTCATAGAACTGTCCAACCATCGGCGTGCTAACCGGTATCACACAATCATTCGGAGACAAAATCAACCTGTGATCTCCATGTCTCTAGAACACACTTATGCCAAAGAATTTCATTGCTCCAAATTCTTCATGACATACTTCTGAACTAACTTTACCTTTAGCTCAAAAAAACCTTGTATGTGTAACCCTGCATACAAGCAAACACACAACATACAGTAACAAGATAATGTAGCTATCATCATCCACCTGGTAAAGAAACCACAGTAGTTACACTGACATTGACTAAAGCCATGCTTTGTCATCCACATGTTAAACCTGTACCACTGTCCTGCAGCTACCTCAAGACCATATGACTTAGCCTTTTGTCTCATGTGTCCATTCTCTCTATTCTTTAACTAAGGTATCCATTCGTCTCTCAGTGTTTTTCATACCGGCTGGCAACCCTACCAAATCTCCTATTTGGTTATGCATCCTATTCATGCCATGCTCCCACTATTTCCTAGATCCTTCCTGCTCTGCAATGAGCAACGAGTATAAATAAGAGGAAAAACGAATTTGAGGCTTACTTACCCTTTCAGTCCTCCATATGAGCGTTTGAGACTCCTTGATAGCTTGTTGTCCACCCAAAATCTGTTACAGTGACCGACCTCGGTCACCACATAGTCTGCATCCGACCGACGTCGGTTCCATGCGACTGTCCTGACTACCGATGCTGGTTTTCCTGACAGACATCAGTGTATACCTGTTGTTGACGTCGATCATCTTAACCAACGTCAATCTTATATGTCACCGACATTGGTCCTCTTAATCGACGTCGATCTTACCCTGCCCGACACCACCAGCTCTGGTCTACACATGATCGACATCGGCACTTGTCTGCTCGATGCTAGTTTCTCCTAACTGACGTCGTAACTTGTGTTCTCTTGTGAGTGATGACTTTTTACCCGTGAGCTCTCTTTGGATCAAAACCCTATCCAAATTGCCCTGCTCAGAGTTATTCAACCTTTTCCACTGATCTTTGTCCGTCATCTCCTCCATAAACACCAAGGCTTTCCAGTTCTTAAGTCTGTCAAAGACATCTGACTTCCTCTTAAGAACATGCATCTCCTTCTTGCTCATGTGACCAAGCCTACAAAGCCATGTCTTTGCAACAGAAAAAGAATCAGTAATACAAGCAAGTAGATAAAGAGTACCTGCTTTCTTACCACACGTTAATTCAAGTGCATCTGTTGTGAGAGTTCTTGTGCATCTCTCATCACCCAATTTTCCTGAAGCAATTAGCTGCATCTTTAGAACTGGGACTTGCATGACATCCTTCAACACCCATGTGTTGGTCACCTGCAATTTCAGCTTCACTTCCCCTTTGCCAATATTTTTACAAGGCACACCAGCCCCTAAATAAATCTTTCCAAAGTCTCCAAAGACCTTAACATGGAAAAATACTCTATTTCGAGCTGCATGGAAAGAGGCAACAGAATCTATAAAACAAGATTCTACTTTATCCAAGGAACATCCCAGAGCATCTTGTGTAACAACACCTGCAACATCTGCTTCTTCAGTTCCTTCATGATGATCTTCTACCAACCAACAATATTTCTTTACCTGCTCTTTCTTTCCATAACACCGTAGTTGACCATTCGTGCTTTTCAATTTCTCCATTCTTAGCTTACTTTCTTCTGCCATTGCTATACTCCCACTCAATCAGAAACCCCTGAGAGTAACCTGTAATCAAACACAAACCTGCTCCCTGTAACCTTAGCTCTGATACCACTTGTCAGGAATCTAGAACAACAAACAGCTCTGATTCCACTGTTAGGACCCGAAAGCACAATTGATTACCATGTATAAGCAACTAAATGCAAAATTAATCAGATGTAATAAGTAACTAGAATTAAGAAATAACACAGAATATGAGAGACAATACCCAATTGTATTAATACTCTTTCAGAAGGAAATACAACAAAGAAGATGCTACAGTCTTCTTCCTTACACACCTCTAGGGCTCCCACACCTCTAGGGCATAAACAGTAAATCTCTTCAAGAGCTCACTCTCTCAATTACGGTCCCAACACACAACTCAAACATAGAGTTGGTGTTCACCTCCAACCAGTCAGTAATAACACTGCTAGTACACAAGTACTCAAAGTACTTCAAGTAGATCTCCCATGAACTTGCAACAACCTGCAACTCAAATGATCTTACTTTGGAAGGGTCTACCTTGCCTTCCTCTATTACTCTATGACAGAGTACACACCGTACTCCAAGTAGATCCCACCTGATATTGCTACCTATTGTGTTGATGATCACCTTGATCTTGCTGCCACCTACAAATCAACTTGGTTCTGCACACCTACAAACCTTGACCACGCACACACATACACCTGCAAATCAATGATCTTACTTACCATGTAGATCTCCAAACCTGGCCTTGCACACCTACTGACCGAGATCATACATACATGAAGAACCCTTCTGATTCTCCAAACCAGCACCCACACTTGGCACTGTTGTGGAACTAGGAGGAACACACCATGCTCTCTTCACTCTGAAGGAGCTAATTTTGCTCTCTTACTCTCTAGCACACTTTACAATACAATCCATGAGTCTCTTAAATAGATCTCATGTAAACAATAATTAGACATCTAATTACAATAATTAGATCCACAGCTTCAAGTCTAAAATTGGCCATATATAGAACCTCAATTGTGAATAAGGAACTTATTCACACATTTATCTTAATCTATTATCTTCTTATTTGCTTTACTATGTTACGCTTTATGTGGTATGTCACAGGTATCCTTGATCTTGTTTTGCTTATCTTTGAGTTTTCTATCATTTCAAGAGGGTTCGAGTACTTATAGATAGATTTGATTAACATAAATATCCTAGTATATCTTTTAGGTTTATTTTGGGTCAGTTTACGCTTTAGGGAAATTTCTTTTATATGTTTGGATATTCTTTGGTAAGATTTAACGTGCCAATAGTTTCCCAATTCAAAAATTAAGAACCCTATCTATACAAAGCCCTTAGAGACATATAAGGACAAGAACTCATTGTTACAAAAAGTATATACAAAGATTACATGATGTCTAGCTTATTGTTTATTGCAAATTTGAAGTTTCTAATAGTTTAATTTATCTACATGCTTGTATCAAAGGAGGGCTTAGGTGAAAAAACTCTTCAAATGCGGTATGCATGATTTGGCACATACTCACATTAGCAGGGGAATAACAATCATTTTGAGCATACTTCAGAGTATTTTTAATGTAGAAAACACTCAATTGGTCACTAGGGATTGGCTGAGGTCAGTCCAACCTAATCCACTAACCTATTTTTACAGGTTCCTTTGATCATAAGAGTGTAAAGTTGGGGTTGGATCAAAGAGAGGCAAAACATGATTATTTATGTAGGATTGAAGGTGATTAAACATATAAAGGACATCTACAAATGCATGCACACAAGTCTGAATAAAAATAGACTAGGTTGGTCATCTAAGATGAATTGGGCACACGATAGTTGACTTTGATATCCATAGGCATTTGTGCATCACTAATTTATCAAAATTATCCTACAAAATTTTTACAGTTTGAGTCGGTATAAAGCCATCACATAATGCATTTGACAACTACAGCATAATATAGTAAGCAAAACATAGCCAGTTAAGTACTTCTTATCCCTTAGATGTTTGATCGTTTATATATTTGGCATGTGTAATAAACCATTGATATGTATTAATCCAAAAAAAATAAAACATATTGGTGAACACATTACTTATATATAAGATAACAAAAAACCCTAGGTTCCCTTAGGTTTTGCTCCTTCTATCACTAAGGTTTCAAATTTCTACATTTAGATCTGCTTTTTAATTTCCCCTTTATAACTAACTTCAAGCCTGGGATAAATGCATCCTTAAAACCCTAGATTTTTATGGTTACCTTCATAGTAAGAGTAGGCTTTGTGCTTGTGTTCTTTGCTATTTTAGGGTTTGGTAAATTCAAAATGTGTGAGCATCCTAAAACCCTTAATAACCCTTATCTTATATATTTATTATTATCTACCAATTTCATGCCTTACACTTATACCAATGAGTGGACCATTGATCAAGCTTATGGGATTAATAGTGTTGCTTAGGTAGATGAATAATCGGCGTGTGAAGGAAATGACTATGATTATGATTATGAAGAATATTGGCATGTTAGTGATGTATCTATTGAAGTAAAAGAAGGACAAGACAATGTCAAAATCAATTCTCCTACTCCTTTACACTTTTATGATAATTAAACATTAGGACAAGAGGAAAGTAACATTGAATTATATAATGCACTCCTAGGTGTTTATAGCCTTCCACACAAGACATAATGTGTAATAAAGCAATGGATATATGATGCACATATTGATTCTCATGATGTCATACCTTGCAATAATGTTTCTAAATGCAATGATGCTTTTAGTGATACAAAATGTAATGATATGGTTTCTTCTCAACTAGAAGGCGATACTATTTCTTCTCTTGAAATGAAATGTGATGCTTCTATTGAAAATAATGTGATGTTTCTCCTTTCTCTATTGAAATGAAAAATGATACTTTTATTGAAAAAAAAAGTGATGTTCCTCCTTCTTATTTACAAAAAAGTGTTATGATGTGATTTTAGTACCTGATCTTGAGACGAATAATATAGTTGATAGTATAGTAGGTCAATTTATTACAACATTTTTGGTCTAAAGATATGATCTTTTAACTTCCAAAACATGGTATTATTGTTATTTTGAAAAGTTAATAATGATGCAACACATTAGATATCCATGTAACAAACAATTTGCACAAGCTAAGATTATGAACTATGAAATGAGAAAGATAAAATCTATATCAACGTTGTGCATTATGTTTTTTATGGTACCACACCCACTCATTCTTCTACTCCAAATGAGGAAGTATGAAATATATGCATGGACAAATAGAGTCATTGCTTCTTCTTCATCTCCATGGTTGATAAAGCACTATGAATTTCTAAGATAACTTACAATTGTAACATTTATAATATTCTAACAATGTATATTTTATAAATTATTTTTTATATAAAGCGAGTGAGGGGAACAAATTTGGGAAGATATTCTAACATATACCTATAAGGTTTGATTAAAATAAAAAACAATGAGAGAATATGTAGGGGTGGATATGATGAATTAATAACACGAGTCCACTTAATCAAAAATAGTATTGGTTTTAAGAATACATTGGACTATGCCCTTTTTTAAATCAAAAATAGTATCAAGATTACAAATGGCCTTTTTTATTCATTGTTTGTTTTAGTGCATGGGTGGGTCCCCCTAAATGGATGGATTGCATAAGACAAAAATTTAAATAAAAGGCAACCCATGCTGAACTTTTATTCAATTCATATTATTCTAAAGAACCTATATCAAATAGAAAGTGTGTCTTGTATCATACATAAAATCGTGAAATAAGGTTACACACAAATATAAAACAAATTAATAAAAACATTTATGTTGGGACTATTTTACGTAAAATCAAGTGAAACAAGATAATATATATTCATAAATACAAACACAACCACCATTTAATTTATACCAGCACATGACATTAATATATAATTTGAAACCTAATTGTGAGCCACTAAGATATTATATCAATATGCACTAAAGTAAAGTAATGATTCCACAACCATTTAAAAAGGATAGTCTTATTAATTGGCCAAACTATCCAAATTCCAAAACACACATTAGATAGTGGTCTTATTAATAAATAATCAATGGTTTTATTAATAAATTATTTACTGTCAACCAAAACTAAGTCCCTGTGGGGTAGTTTAGTTCAAAGATGAAAACATGATTTGATAACTATTAATTTCTTTGGCAAGCTTGTGCAAAAATTTCAACTGATATGTTAACAGGTAAGAAAATTCTAATGAAGCATATGAAACTGTTTCAATTTATGTCATTCAATATTGAAATGATCATTAATAGCTTAACTTCAATTGGCTTGGAACAATCACAAAAATGTATGAAACTATTTCAATTTATGCCATTCACTATTGAAATGACCATCAAAAACTTAACTTCAATTGGCTTAGAACAATCACAAAAATGTGAAAGGTGTTCTCAACCTAACAAGACAAGTTTAGCTTCAAAAAGGATTCAACTACAAGTTTCCAGTGATTTCCCCACACATTCTCTAAATTTGAACTTGAACATCTAGAAACCGCTTGATCCTCTCTTCTTTTTACTACTTAAGCTTTTCTTTTTTTTTGCTACAAATCTATGAAGCATGAGATGCTATCAGAGTTTAGTTTTACAGTTATAAACTTTTTAAAACACAAATTGCAAAGCAATAATACTAAAATGTGTACATTGTTGCAAGGGTTTGAGTTTTTTCACTAAATCTTAAAGTCTCAAACTTATTCACTTACCTGTAGTTGCTACAGTCTGGAGCCACAACTTGTTTGGTCCCCTATCAATAGATTATTCTACATTTTCGTAGTCAACGTAACAAAGGTCTCCAGTTTTTAGCTACCCTAAAAATAAAAATTAGAAATTTGAATCCATCATTGCGGGCATCTTGTTGTCTCACAATCTTGGACGTTGTTGCATCAGAGGGTTAAATAATAGTATCGTCATTAGACTTTAAAGATTGTTTATCACTAGTGGCAAGGGCTACAACCATGGACTAGAATGCATGTAAAGCTAAGCAAATTGCTTCTAATGCAAGAACAAAAGACTACAACTGCTCTGGAAAAATATGGCATTTTTGGTGGATATGAATCATGAATAACATGATCTACTTAATCAAAATGAGATAATCTTTTTGGTAGATATAAAAAATGAGTAACAAAGGCCACTAAATGAAAATATAGTATGAAGTGTATTAGTGATCGATCAAACATAATGTGACCCGTAAGACAAACTAAACCATCGTAAATTAAGATACATTGACATGCTATAACAACAATGTGGTAAGGCGATAGAGAGAAAGGTATCCTTTTAAGCAATATATTATAGATATTTTCATTAATGTTCCTACTTCTATTATGGATTGTATTAATCAGACCACTTTTTTTTTTTAATATCTAACTTGTGATATCGATTCTTTAGAGCATCAAACTGTGACTGCTTTTTTCTATGCCATATGATTATTTGAATCGTAAACTCATTGAAAAAATTATTATATTCATTTTTTCTCAATTTTGAATGGAAGTCGACAAGTTTTTTTATACCAAATTATTACATTTGATAGGTCCATAATGGGAAGCTTATTGTAAATAGAATTATTCAATCTAAAGACTTTTTAGCAGAGCCAGCTGCATATGATATGAATACTATTGTGTGTTTCTCATTTCCTTACATTTTATATATGCTTGGTTCCCATGTTATTTTAGATTCAAATGACCAAGCTCATTTTGATAGGGGGTGCAAGTATAGGGTGGATTTGACCCTTGGGTTACCGCATCTAGGATAAAACACAATGTATTAAATTAAAAAATTGACAAAACTATTAATAACCAGCATAAACCCATTAAAAAAGTAAGAAAAATAAATAAATAAAATAACCATGAAAAGAAAATTATTTTAAAGTCATAAAATAAGAAAATGCATACCCCTGAAACCTTGGGGATTTGGCTCTTGAACCGTTTCAGCTTAAACAAATTGAAAGAGAAGAATAATAAAAGCACATAATGAGTTTAAAATGTAACAAAAAACTAGGATTTGGCTCTTGGACCTCTACATCAATTTTTTTTATGTATTACAAGAAAAAAAATGTCTTTTACCCTGCACTAACATTTAAAATATTTCAATTGGAAGAAAAAAAACAAGGTTTTGGATCTTGTAGATGATTTTATTTCATTTACATGCGAAAAACATGGATTTTACAAAGTGTTTCTTTAAAAATATTGAATTGACCCTGTATGTGGATTTACTTTTCAAACCTAGGATGGATCCATGGGAAGTAGTAGAGCTATAATGAGTGCACTAAGATCCCTAAATCAAAGAGAGACTTTGTTTTTTGTGCTCAATAACTCGTGTTCAAGTCAAATGCCAAAAATCAACAAATTTGCACCATACGCATCATAAAGTTAAGAGAAGTAATCAAAAGTATGAGAACCAATTTTCAGACCCAAAAACTCATTAATCCCCAAAAGATCATGAGTGTGTCTCTATTTCCATTGTTAACATGGCCCCATGGTATAGAGTCTAGACTCACCTTTGAAAATTTATCGTAGAGTGATGCCCTGATTTACAGAGTACCACATAGCTACCTTTGTTAAATGTAATTGGGTACTCCCAAATATTTTTAAAACCAAACTAAAGTCAAGCCAAATGTTTCTCTTGGAAAGCAAATAGGAGAGTTATGCATGGAACATGGGGATCTTAGCTACAATAGATAGACACGTGCCTTTATTCACTGAGACAACTGGCATGGCACTGCACATGGTGATCCCAACACTGCCTCGAATCTTGCAAAGCATCACATAACATGAAATCACCACAACCAATAAACATGTTGCAAATAATACTAGTTTATTTCTCCACTTAAAGATCATGCATGTTACTTAGGAAAAATAGGGACATAATTTATAACATGGAAATCAAGATTCACTGATTGGTTGATAGAACATGGACTAATAATCAGATAGTGCAAAATTAATGCTATAGTGCAACAAACAACGATTTATCACATCCTGTCAAATTTTGTGCACAATTTAGAGCATTGTAACAAGGTAAGGACATTACATCAAATTGTAATGAAGAAGGGGCAAAGTATTTACCCTAGAATATATCTTATAATCCATTTTCAACCTGGATCAGTATTTTATTTACCTATAAACTAATATACGCTGAGAGCCACTGAGGAAAAATTGCAGTCACCAAAATGGGTATTTGAAGTGGTAATTGATCCTAAATAAAAAAGAAAGAAAAAACATGAAAGTAAGAGCAAGTAGAGAGAACATTTACATACACCTAAATAAGAAACATTGTATAGATAACCTTAATAGAATAAATTTTGCAATTATAGGTGATTATGTTGCATGTCTTTGTTGTTTCTTTTACTTTATATTTACAAAAGTATAGTTCATAAGAATTTCTCTGTTTGGTGAGATGACAGGGTTTGTTTCTTTGTTCATTGCAGTTTCTTTGGGAGCATGTGGATTATTTTTGTGGTTGAAGAGGTGTCAATTGAAAGATACAAGGGACAAGTATTTTTGACAGAATGGGGGTATGAAGCTATAGGAACACATCACTTCCATTCTGTTAATTAAATATCTTGCAAATTACCTGGGCACCACTTAAATCTTTTCAAGAAAAGTCTATTTCATGCTTCTCTCTTTGGATGGCATTGCAAAAAAATTGACAGTTCAATGTTGTCATAAAAACAACTATATATAAGTTGAATATCATCATATAATACACATAATCTATTTTAATAATATGTGCACTAGGCTGGAAAGTAAATTCCACAAGCACTCTCTTGGCCCTACCATTGTCTTCACATACTATGATGACATATGACAATAGTTTTAAGAAAAAAAATATTGGTTATGTCAGAGGCATCTCTATTGAGGTAAACAAAGCTAAGATATGTTGTTCCTGTCATCGTCTGTAGATTTCTGAGTTGAGGGAAAGTGATAGATGAATTTTGTTTGGTGACAGATGAAGAAGCATAAGAACCGCACGATCTTTAAACCCTATAAATTTTGATGGATTACTTTAGAGTTGTAATAGGTGGTGCACAAGAGTGCATGCAAGATAAGTACCTGGTTGTGGCTTCATAACTGCCTAAACCTAGGCTAGGTATTGTGAATAAAGAAAATGTAAAATCATACCTACTTTACATGACATCGTTCTTCCTACACATGGAGAGAAACAAAACCTAAAAAAAAACTCAATGTATAGCACATTAAAGATAAATTACATAAACTTTTAGAGGTCAAAATAGGTCTAAACGATGGAGAATCCGATACCATTAATACTTTTAATCACCATTTTCACGAAGGATAGTAACTGTTTACATAGCTTTTAAGGCACTCTCTCCACTTAACACAAATCCATTTCATGCAGTGTGACAACTATCTTAGCCAATTTTTAATCCATAAAAAATCATTATTCTTTTGTCACCAAGAGGGGGAGGGGGAGGTGGACGCGCCCCACTTTTCTTTGTAGAATATGTCCAACAAAGAACAATATGAAAAAATTCTACTTGAACAAAAAGAATAGAAATAAAAGAAATTTGACCTGCCATCCTCTGTACTATTCTAAACATACAACAACTCCAACTTGGACCACACCCATAGGTTTGAATTTTGTCCCCCCATGGCCCCGTATCCCCATTATTAGGTAGTGCTATTGAGTTTCAATAGTTTCCATAAAAATATACAAAGGAGAATATAAATATGTCAAACCTCTTTTAAAATGGTTATAAATGCCACCACCTCAATAAGGGAGATGGAATGTTGCATGCACTTTCCATCCACTGTGGAAGCATCATGTTTTGTAGCTGCTTCGTGCACACTGATAAATTATTACATGAATAAATGGTAGGTAGGTCTCTCTTCCCCAATAATTGTTTATAATTTTCAAAATCACAAAGAAATTTGGATGTCTTTGGATTGTGAGTTAAAGTATGAGATGATCGAGATAATCTAATGGATGACTTGCACATTTATTATGCTATCAAAAAGTTGAGTCCTTGAGTAATGAGCAATTATTTATATATATATATATATATAAAACAATAAAAAAATCCAAATCAAATATTAAATAAATATAATATAAAAAATTATAAGAAATATAGTATTTATTTGTTTGTATGTCATAAACAATAGAAAATCAACATTATTTTTTCTAGAAAGATTCATGCCTTCCTCTATTGTTTGTCAAATAAGTGCAACATTAACAATGTGGTGTGATGTTAAGATCCCACTTATGTACTTCAACAATAATTGCAAACCTTGGTCCCACTCCAGCTATTAAACATGTAAACCCAAATTCATGGTCAAGCTTAACTATGATTTTAATGCCCTGTTTAATTTTCTTGTCACAAAAAGGCCATTACATGGTTTTTTAAGATGCTTGATGTCATGAAAAGCATCCCCCAAGTGGGCCCTGTTGGTATTCTTATTGTTGGAGACTAATGAAGAAAATAATAAAATAATGGAAGAATGATGCAAAAATTAATCTCGATATAGACTTTTTTTTAATGGATAAGACATTTTTTTCCCCTTATTTTTTAATGATAAATATTTAAATTTCCTCATAAATTATCTTGTCATTGTCTTCTAACCGATAGAAAAGTATGAAAATAAGCTTTTGAAAAAAAATATTTTTAAAAAAATATAATGTATTTTAGAAAGTTAATGTTAAAATTTTAAAAACTTTAAAATATTTACATTACACAAATTTCAATGCAGATTAATATGAAGAAGTGATTATAATATATCCCTATACAACAAGTACATAATAAATTGTGATGTTCTTCTTTCTCCTATAGGGCAAAAATGTGATTGTAATTCTAAATTATGTAATGATGTTTCTAGAGAGTGTAATTCTAAACAATGTAATGATAACAATAGTTGTGATGATTTTTTTGTACCTATGTTTAGGATAGATGGTGAGTTGAAACCAGTGAATAAACATTTATGAACCACAACTATCCCTACTAGCCATATCATCTCTATGATGCATATCATGGTTGATATTTAAAAGCAAGTCACTTCTCTCACTTTATAATCTAAATAGTGTCATGTTAATGCCAATAATAATGTGATCTTAGGATAACCTATAACACAAAGTATACTTAATTATAATTATCTCAATGGATTTGTGATGCTCAATTTCAAACTTTTTAATGGCCATGGAGGTCTTAGTAATCACTTGACTAAGTATGTACTTTCTTTTGGACAATGCTCAAATGATGAAAAAATATTATTAGAAACTTTCCACAAAAGTTCAATAGGCAAAGCCTTAGATTGGTTCTATAGTCCTTTTAGAGGGTATTTACCTTTCTTTAACAAGCTAAAAGAAACTTTCTTATTTAATGTTAATAAAAAAGAAGTTACTAAATTCACATTGGAACATCTTCAGAGCTTATATCAAGGTCATTGTGAACTTATTAAAGCTTCCATTTAGTGATTTAAAAATATATTACATTATTTAATGTATCGACACTCAAACTTAGAAAAATAAGTTATATTTAGCAAGGATCTTATGTCTCTACTTAAGGAAAGAGAACTTAAGAACTCTTATCCTTATTTTGAGCAACTTTACATGGATATTTTCATATATGCCACCGATCTCACTTGTGATTCACACAAGTCAACAACCTCAAGTGTTACAAGTACACATTCACCTAAGAAGGAAGTCCCACATAAGAAGGCCAATTGAAGTGCATCACCTTATAAATAAAAAAGTCTAATTAAGAGGAGACAAGATTCAAAGAACTTGGTTTACGGGGTAAAAAATAATGAGTTCACATTATGTAAATAAGAATCAACCAATTAAGTTTGATAGTTTCAAAGATCAACCAAGTGCTATTTTATGACATTACTTAATGAGAAATTAATCAACCTACCTCCTAATTATTATCACCCTCCCCATTGCCTTGAACCAGTGGGGGAAAGATAATTTTTCAACTATCATCATATCAATGGAGATAGAGACAATAATTACTATGCATTACAACAAAATATTGAACAACTTATGGATAGAGGGGTTATTACATTTAGTATAGTTAAGAATAGAACAATAAGGTCCCCCTCTCCATCTTCTTCTAGTACTCATTCTAAGAAGTCTCAGATATCATAGGATGCTCCTCTAAATGAGCTAATGATCACTCAAGTTTCAATGAAAGGTGCCATTAGAAGAAGACATTTTTATAGCTTAAATTTTATAAGGATCAATCTTTCCCAAGACATTTTTATAGCTTAAATTTTATAAGGATCAATCTTTCCCAAGACATTTATATAAACCAATGGTCATTCAAGCCCGTAATAAATGTTAATATAGAGAATGTATTGTTGTAGCTGAGAAGGTGCAATGTAATAGATGTACAATTGGATCTCATAAGGACTTGGGATACAATGAGCAAGATTTGAAATATATGTGTATTTATGAGGATGCAATGGGGCATGCTACTATACCAATTTCTGTTGGGCCTAAGACAATAGTGTAGATACTAATTTTTGGTCTTTGGTACCATAAAATGATAAGTTTGACACACAATTACCACAAATGGCTTGAGCACCCAAACAAAGTCCTAATTTCCATGCTCTCACATTTGCAATCTATCTTATGAGTCAACCCTTTCATTTTGTTGTTATTTATTTTATTTTATTTGAATATTTTAATCAATTGGCCGATTATGGAAATTGTGGTTGAAATTAACACTTTGGATTTTTTGTTATGCTTTTAATCATTTGGATTGTTGTTGAGACTAACAATTTGGATTGTTGTTGGAAACATTTTGATCACTTGATCTCATTTTCTATTGGTTTATGCTTTTACATGATCGACTGATTTTTGTTATTATTTATTGTAGTGATTGTTGTCTCTATCTCCATTGTATGATGATAGTTGAAAAAAATAAGTAGATGATACCATCCTTTCCACCCCACCATACATGGTATCTCTTTTCCACCCCATCATACATGGTGGATTTTTTATTACTTATTATTTTGCTAACTGGGAGCTCTAAGTATGATGTTTAAGCTAGTTGGGAGGTATAAGTAGATGATTTTCATGTAATTATTGATTGGTCATTTATGCATATGTATGCTTCTTTTAGCACAATTCAGTGACAACAATTTTTCATAGTTTAGTGTGGTTTTGTATTGCTCTATATTATTTGTTAGGGATTATTCTCATGTCAGAATATTGTACTTTCACCATAAGATGGTGTTGTGATTTATTACTATGATTCATGACTGGACAAAATTCTGGGCTTACATACTACTGGTTATCATTATATTATGACAGAGTATTATGAGGATTCAGATGATAACGAAATAGAGTGGATGACAATATGGTCATTTGACACTATGGAAACTATTTGCAAGAATGTCATCAAAATTATTAGTTAAAAAAAAACACTAATTATAACAAATAGTGAGTAAAATATTCATAATATTAAAATATGTGAATAACCTTGGAATTTAAATCATGAAAGCTTGATTAGTTCTAAATTTCCAAATTTTTGATGTACCTGTTGGCCAAAATTCCACATCGAAGATGATGCTTTTATAAAAAAGGGTGAATGTAATAACCCTATGTCGAACCACTATAGACAATTTCATCTTTGTTGCATTGTCGTAGGTGGAGACACTATTAGGTGTGTGGAAATCTCAGTGGGAGATGTCTAATATTGTTCTGATTATATTTGAGTCTATTCATATGCATTGCTATATATTATGGACTTGATTATTTTGTGTTTGATGGATTATTTTATTGAACTAATATAAGATCTCAATCCAGATTACGATATGATTGTATTAATTGTTACATATTTATTTGTTATTATTCATGTTACTAGTTATCGTAAATATTTAACATCTTACTAGAGTTTGTAATAAATAAATAAGAGAATATTTATTAACACACTTTAATAATAAAATATTATATTTTGCTTCCTAATTGGTGAGAGATTAAATAATTAATATTAACATGTTTCATTGACTAATTATTATTTATTGTATTAATAAATTATTTTAATAGACCCTAAATCAACTGAGGTCATAACTATATTAGACCCACTTAGTGGGTAACCAAGCATGTGTTGGGAGTAGTTAGGGTTTTGAAGAAAATAAAAAATAAACAAAATTGGGGGGTGGGGGAGGCGGGGTGAAGGTCTAAACCAATTTTAAGGTTTTGAAGTTTCATTTTTCCCTTCTATAGTTGTTGTTACTAGGGGAGCCAAAAAGAAGGGAGAAGGAAGCAGGTAATTGGAGCTGAGTGGAAAGACCCATATTCAAGTGTTTTCAGGCGAGTGAACTCTCCCTTAGATTTATCTATTCTTTTCTCATATTTATAAATAGGGTATACAAGAATGATAACTCATTTTAAATGTTTGAATATGATATGTTTTTGGGTCATTGGGTTGTTTTGCATTCCATTTTTTTTAAAACCCTTTATTTGAATTGTTGGTTGGACATGGCTAAGATAATATGGTATATATTTATTGTATATACCTTCTTCCTGCATAAACATATTTTTTCTTTGTTGAAATAAATATGTATGTATACATAAATATTTTCTGACACACACACACACACACACACATTCTACACAAACAAGAGTTTTTACTCTCTCTCTCTCTCTCTCTCTCTCTCTCTCTCTCTCTCTCTCTCTCTCTCTCTCTCTCTCTCTCTCTCTCTCTCTCTCTCTCTCTCTCTCTCTCTCTCTCTCACACACACACACACACACACACACACACAGACACACACACACACACACACACACACACACACACACACACACACACACACACACACACACACACACACATAACTCACACACACACATATTCTATTGTAAAACAAAAGGAACCGTAAAACAATACGAAGGGTTATTCATGAATATGAAACTTAAATTAAAAGGATATAACTTTCATATTTTGGAAAAGCCAAACATAATGACTAATGCAACACACTTTTTGGAGTGACTTCGCAAACCAAAACCAACAACAACAAATTTTTTTTGAATACATTTAATTTCGAAAAGGGTTATTAAAAAAATAGAAAATGATCATGTTTTAGCTATTTAATGTTACTTCCATTACTTTAAACATAAAAGAAAACACCATCAATCCCCAAATCTAATATACTATCTCTCTATCTTCTTTTGGCATGGTGATTTTGAAGAGACTTTGACATCTAAAATAAACCAAAAAGTGAATAATTTTTACAATTGTGTCCAAAAATGGTTTAGTCGAAATACATCTAAATGAGGTAGAAAGATACATGTTGATAAATCAAATTATATTAAGCTAGAGGTAGAGATTTCAAATTTCTATTGATGTCAATTAACTAGTACAGTCGTTAAAGTATATAACTTTCATATTTTGGAAAAGCCAAACATAACGACTAATGCAACACACTTTTTGGAGTGACTTCGCAAACCAAAACCAAAAACAACAATTTTTTTTGTTGAATACATTTAATTTTGAAAAGGGTTATTAAAAAAATAGAAAATGATCATGTTATAGTTATTTAATGTTACCTCCATTACTTTAAACATAAAAGAAAACACCATCAATCCCCAAATTTGATATACTATCTCTCTATCTTCTTTTGGCATGGTGATTTTGAAGAGACTTTGACAACTAAAATAAATCAACAAGTGAATAATTTTGACAATTGTGTCCTAAGATGGTTTAGTCGAAATACATCTAAATGAGGTAGAAAGATACATGTTGATAAATCAAATTATATTAAGATAGAGGTATAGATTTCAAATTTCTATTGATGTCAATTAACTAGTACAATCGTTTATTTGAGTCAGATTCCAGGTGACTTAAGCCGATTTTATTTTAAGTGTAAGTAACTTAATTTAATTGATTTATTTTCAATAATGAAGAAAACAATTTATGATTAAGTGATATAGATAAATTCTTGTATGACATTTTTGTGTCATTATAGTTATATTACTTATTATACGTGTATGATAAATCTAGATATATTTAATTTTATAGTTCTTTCGGTCTTATCTATTACATTTTTTGTTTATGAAAATTTGTTTTAAAAATAATATTTTATTACATATCTAAGACTAAATCCATTCAACTTCAATATTTCATTTCTGATTTACAAGTTACTCATAATAGACCTACATCTATAGGATTCAATAGGACAACAAATCAATAAAATGATTAAACAAGAATTTCTATAGTGTCACAAAACTTTGCAAAGATTCTAGGAACTAATCAAACTCAAAATAGGGTTATGATGATTTAAACTCATTTGTGATGGGGAACCTATCACTCATATCGAGATACCATCCTTTCCACCCCACCATACGTGGTGGATTTTTTATTACTTATTATTTTGCTAGCTAGGAGGTCTAAGTAGTGATGTTTAAGCTATTTGGGAGGTATAAGGTGATATGTTTATGATGGGAGGTCTAAGTAGATTATTTGCATGTAATTATTGCTTGATCATTTATGCATATGTATGCTTCTTTTAGCACAATTCAATGATAAAATATTTTTTCATAGTTTAGTGTGGTTCTTGTTGTTCCCAAAGTCTGTCACTCATTTTTGGGACAACATATGAACTATTTTGGTCCTGCAGGCCAAAATTCTCTTTTCCCTTCTTAGAAAATTATTCTGAGTATTCAAATTCTCCATTTTTTAAGCTTTTTCAGCTAACGGACTCTACAAGATTATTTCTACAGACTCTGCAGGCTTATTTCTACGGACTCTGCAGGCTTATTTCTACGGACTCCGCAGGCTTGTTTCTAAGGACTCTGTAAGCTTATTTCTACAGACTCTACAGGTTGATTTCTATGGACTCTGTAGGAAAGAAACAAGTTCCCAACACTTAGGCATTTTCAAGGTCGATTCAATCGAACGTTTCAAAGGAGTCTTCTAAAAGCCCGAAGGACAAGTACCCTTGCAGAGGGCACTTAGGTGCCAAAAGGACCTTTGTGACTTTTTTGAAAGGCAATTTTGGAGATCAAACAACCCTTGCGGAGGGCAGGTGATGAGCAAAATGGATCGTTGTAAAAGGCCGAAAGGGTAAGGTTTTCTTCAGAAAAGTGAACAAGGCAGAAAAGTTGGAATTCCTTCAGATTTGTTTAAGGCAAAAGACAAGGTGAATTCTTTCAAACAAAAAGTCTGAAGGAATTCCTTCAAACTTTTGTTAAAGAAAAAAGAAAAAAGCCTGAGGGAATAAGCGGGAAAGATGAAGGAATTTTCCTTCAGACATTTTGTCTGAAGGATTTGACAGAAGAAGGCCACCTGAAGAACCCTGAAGGGCAGGTACCCTTGTGGGGGGCTCTCGGCGACTAAGAAATCAACCTTTCTCAAGACCCTGAAGGGTAGGTACCCTTCGAAAGGATTCAAAGACTAAGCTTGGTCAAAGGAAATCTGAAGGAAATAAAGCCAAAGGAATTGACCAAGGGGTGATGGGCCTGTGGATGTCAAAGTTGGGCACCATGAACTAGCCGTTGGAATCCAGATGTCTGGTGACGTCCCCGAAGCCGTCAAATTTATGGAAATAAACTAGCCATTGGCTTTTAAATGGTGACAAACATGCAAACGTCATCTTTATGACAATGAAATAACTATTGATCTTTAAAGGCTTGAGCGTGGACCCGAATGTATTCAAAGGCCTTAAGGCCAAAAGGAAGAACCGCTGAGAGAAGAGTGCAAGGAGCCAACAAAGCTGGGAATATAGCCTCGATAGCTCAAATTCCAGGAAAAGATAAAATTAGGAAGAGACAAAGCTGGAAAAAGACAAAAGTTATAAACAAACTCAATGACCAGCTGAAGAGGGAGCTAAAAGAGCCAACAGAAAGGGAAAAGATAGCCTGAGAGCTCAAATTGTGACAAGAAAGAGGGAAAGACCAAAATTATTTGCATAAGAGTTATTTCCAGTAGGTGAAACAGTCCACCAAGTAGACATCTGATCTCACAAGCATTAAAATGCGTGGCCTAGTTTTTCTTTTTTGACAAGAAAGTGAGGGGAAAGCTGCGTACCTATTGGGAGAAATATTAGACGACCCATGCAGAGGAGAAGATATTTTGAGATGAATTGACACGCCACAGTTAAGGCAGATGCTCTATTCCAACATGGCCCCTTGAAAAAACTAAAAATGCATTTAAGGCATTAAATGCAGCATGGGCCATTCTATGAAAAAGTGCCAAGTCTTTCTGGGCTGCTATATATTGTAAATGTCTTCTTTTCACTAGGAGATCTTTTTGGATATAGAAGCAAAACTCTGCCAAAATTGAGAGGTGATTACTGAGACTTTGAGCTCAGATTGTTAATTATATTTCTTTATGTGAATGAGAAAGCAGGTTACTTTCAGACTTGGTGTTGTTATAGCTTGTGTCATTTAGGAGATTGTTCTTATGTCTATTTCCTGAATGTGTTCTTGCCCATTTTAATGAAATAAGCAGAACTAGTAGAAGTAATCAAGAAGGTGTCCTGAAGCCAACTGTGGAGAGACTTTGTGCTACCATAAGTGTCTTTAGTGTGTTTGTTTGTGTGTAAAGGACCTTGGGATGACTTTGTGCCCTCATTGTTCTTCGTATTTCACTCTTTAGCAATTGAGGTGAAGACTTTGTGCTAGACCTCATTCTGTTGGTTACTGCACCCTGTTACCAGTTACTTGTTACCTATCAGAAAGAACTCCTGCTGTTTGCTACAAGACCACTTCTGAAAGAAGAGAAGTGCCTTTAGTGTTTTCACGTAGATTTCTCCTTTGTGAACATCATCTCTGAAAAAAGAGAGATGGATGGTGTTATCCTACTTTGAGTGTTATTTTCTGCATATATATATATATATATATATATAGTATATAGCCTCCTCATATTTACAGGGAACCTCCCCTTGATGAAAGGAGAGATTTGTCCCATTTTGATGTGGTAAACCTGCACATCTGGCCGACTAATCTCCCTTACTGTGGTTGAAATTACCTATTTCGCTCATTAGTTAGCTGGTGACCAAATATTCACCCAACAGTTTTTTGGTGATGCCGCTAGGGAACATAGCAATTTTGCACAATTTAAAGCCTCAAGATTCAGATTGAAGCATCACCTGTCTCTTATTCATTATCATTATAGCCTTATCCACTTCCATTATATAATCTGGTCTGTGAAACTAGAGCTGTTGGGGAAGAGCGCACAATTTGAAGCCTCAAGCTTCAAGCTAAAGTAGGGCCAGTTCTTTTCCATTTTTATTCTACAATCTGGCAACTCCATGCTATACCAGAAGCCAGAGAGCCCAAGGTGCTGTTGACCCTATTTTTGAGTTGGTGCAGTAGGGAAATTTTGATTTGTTTCCTCCACAACTTCAAGTTCAACAAACTAGGAGTCTTCCTCCTACCAATACCAGGTCACCAATATAAGGCAGAGCTTCTTTTTTCTGTTGTTAGCAGAGCTTTGCCTATACATACTCCACCCAGATTTGTTATCCCCACTTTCCATAATCAAATCATGGCAGTTCAAGGCCCTTGGGGTAACTCTTTTGGCCCACTCAATTTAACTCCACCTCTACATGAGCTACCACGCAGTTCAAGGAAGAACTTATCCAAATTCTTTGGTGATGGGAGAGTTCATCCTGATGAACACATTACAACTTTCAACATAGCCTGTGGTGTGATAGGTGTGGAGTATGAAGACGTAGTAGTAAGGTTATTTGTGAAAACATTGCAAGGTGCTACTGCAGATTGGTTCTATCATCTGCAGGCCTAGACTGTGATTGATTAGAACACTCTTAAAGCTAAGTTTGAAGCAAGGTTCAAGCCTGTAGAAGATGTGCATGCTTTGCTGGCCTAGCTCACACAGATGATGAAAGAACCTCATGAACCTATGAGGGACTTCATTGCTAAGTTCGACAAGCTCAGGAACAAGATTCCTATAATTGCTCAGCCAACACCTGAGAACCTTAAATGTTTTTTCATCAACTTGCAGCTGCCTGAAGTGAGTTTTTTGCTAAGACGTGCTAGCCACATAGACCTTGTTGTTGCTCAAGATTTAGCTACTGAGGTGGAAGATGACCTTATCTTGGCAAGAAAGATAAAGAGAGATCTTAACAGAGGAAAATCTTCTTCATCTTTTGAATATCCATCTATAGGCACCACTGATCCAATGGTGCAAAAGTTGGCAAATGAGTTGCTTGCTCTTAGAACGTAAATGGTGCAAGGGATGTCATCTACCCCTTCATACAGAGATAAACCAAAGAGGACATTCCCCAATCAGTCATACCAAGGCAATGCTGCCAGGAACCATGGGTAGCCAAAATGTCTTTCTCCCCCTCAGGGAAAATTGGCCATTGAAGCACCTCCAACCAATTCAGCAGTTGGGTATCTTGAAACAAAATCAAATTTCTCCTTCCAGCCTGAGTTGAACCTAGAAGATGATGCTAATCTCTTCACAAAAGGAGAAGAAGAATTAGTTGGTGACTCCAACATTGATTTCCTGAATTACCAGAATGAACCCAAAAGTGAAGGTACAGCAGTCGATAAATCATACGCTATTTTCACCTGATCCAAGAACCAGTCAACCTAGCAAGCTGATAAGGACAAAATAAGAGAAGGATATCAACTTGTAATTTTAATTACGAAGCGGGGAACCACTCTGCCTTTTCAAGCAAAGGACCTGGTGATCGCAAAAAAGGTAAATACATTAAGCACTCCATCTTTAACTTCAATTCTGCAGATCAATACCACCCCT
The DNA here is from genome assembly GCA_037957365.1 of Torreya grandis. Classification (NCBI taxonomy): domain Eukaryota; kingdom Viridiplantae; phylum Streptophyta; class Pinopsida; order Cupressales; family Taxaceae; genus Torreya; species Torreya grandis. The sequence continues at coordinate 1,102,591 of JARHVA010001208.1, forward strand.
CCTAAAAACCTAAAGGATGAACTCCCTTCCCCTGTTCATATTTCATTTCAGACATTTGTCATAGTTAACCATGTCAAGAAAACTAAAATTTAAATGTCTAAATTTGAATTCCTGCAATCCAACCCTGAGCAGTTGGATAAGTTAGTGAAATGTGTGAAGAATAAAACCATCCCTGTAGGACCAGCTATTCCAAAGGTGACTCCCACATCCACCTAGAATAACCTTGTCATTGCTCCTCCTACTGCTCTCGAAAGGACTGAACCATTTTATGTCTCCTTGATGATAAATGGACACCAGCTGAATAATTGCATCATAGACTCAGGTGCATTAGACATTGTCATGCCTACTAAAGTGGTAAAATCCCTTGGTCTCACACTGACCAAGACATTTGGAAGATGTTTCTCCATAGAGAACAAACAAGTGCCATTGCTGGGACAAATCAAGGACGTCTAATTTGCATTTGCAGCATTCTTAGACAAGAGAATCAAGATGACAGTCTTGGTGGCTAAAATCTTAGCCTCTTACGACATCCTTCTTAGGTAAAATTTATGTAAGGATGTTGGTGGTGAGTTGAGCATGGACCTGTCTGAAGTAAGGATCCCAGTCAAAGGCGTCATGCAGAGATTGCTCCTAGAGAAGGAAGCAAAATATGTGGTCACTCAAACATCAGCGCTTGAAGCTCAAATTTTGTTTGAGTCTTCAGGCGTGGGTAATCACTTCCTGACTATAGAGGATGCTTTTGTCTTAGCTGATGAGACTTCTAAAAATGACAGTCTAAAAATTAGTTCAGACGGAATAATAGAAGATAGGATAGAGCGCAGTGCAAGCACAGAAGAATCCTCCCATCCACATAAAGAGAAATCTAAGGAAAAATTAGTTTTTGATGATGTCTAAATTTTGGAATTCAATTGAAGCTATTCCTCTACTAGTTTAGGAGCTAGGATTGTGTTGATATCTCTTCAAGGAGATATTTTTCCTTCATCATATAAGTTGCAGTTTAGTAACACCAACAACACTGCTAAATATGAATCTCTTTTACTTGGATTGAAGGCCGATAAAGACAGGGGCATCAAACTCCTTCATGCTAAAAGAGACACTGAGTTGGTGGTTTGTCAGGTGAGGAACCTGTACCAAATAGAAAATGAGAGATTGTGCCATACCACAATCTGGTTTGGGATCAAATTGAAAGTTTTGATGCTTTCAGCATCTCTGTATTTTTTAGGAATTTTAATGACCAAGCTGATGCTTTGGTTGTTTCAACAACTCTTTTGGTTCTTCACCCTAATTTTAAGGGAGACAAGTACACTATCAAACTAGTCTTTCAACCAAGTGTGCTTGACAATGCCAATCATTGACAAGTATTTAATGGTGACAACCAAATCATTACCTTCCTAGAACAAAAAGGTAGCTTTGAACAACTCCATTTTGAAGGCAGTGAACCAGCCTTTGAAATAAATTCAGACATAGGTGAAGAATCCTTGCAACTTAAAGGGAATAAAATTCTCAAAGGATTGGTTCTCCTTGAGAAGTTGTTTGACAAGCACGACAAATTCATCAAACAATAACAAATGGATTCAAACTCCTCTCAAGAGTTTTATCAGATAAATTTAGGTACTAAGGAAAATTCCAAGATGGTGAGCATTGGGAAGTGTTGCACTCAAGAAGAAAACTTCAAGTTCAATACTCTACTTTGCCAGTATATGGATGTTTTGGTGTACTTCTATGATGATTTGAAGTCACTCAGGCTTGAAGAAATTCACCATAAAATTCCTCTCAAGAGTGATTCAGTGCCTAACAAGTAGAAATCTCGGTAGTACAATCCAAAGATATCAGGTACTATTCTGTCTAAAATATAGAAAATGCTGAATGCTGGGATAATTTTCCTAATCCATCATTCTACATGGATCACAAACATAGTTTCTGTGAGAAAGAAGAATGGCGAAATTTGCCTCTGTGTGGACTTCAAAAATTTGAATCAATCATCCTTAAAGGATAACTATCCTCTGCCCATCATGGACTAAGTGCTTCAGACAGTGACCGGTTCAGACATGTTATTAATGTTAGACGGCTTCTCAAGGTACAATCAAGTAGAAGTCAGTGAAGTAGACCAGCACAAGACTACCTTCACCACACCTTGGGGCACCTTTGCATATCGAAGAATGCCATTTGGCCTGATAAATACTAGCACCACTTTCTAAAGAGCAATGGACCTTGCTTTCAAAGATGAAATGGGTAAGTTCATTATGGTATACCTTGATGACTTGACCATCTTTTCCAAGAATTGCCTTGATCATGTGTGCCATTTGTAATAAGTGCTAGAACGTTGTTGCTAGAATGGCATTTCTCTAAATCTCAAGAAGTTTGTTTTTGGAGTAACAAAAGGGAAGTTTTTCGGACACATTGTATCTTGAGAAGGCATAAATATTGACTCAGAAAGAGTCAATTCATCTAAGAACTTACTCTACCCACAAGCAAGACTGTAATTCACTCTTTCTTTGGAAAGGTGAATTTTTTACGAAGGTTCATCACTGAGTTTGCTGAGAAGACTCGCCATATTGTCAACATGATGAAGGGAAAGGCCACCTTCAGCTGGATTAAAGAAGGCAAAATGGCATTATGAGACATCAATACAACTATTGCCCATGCCCCAATTCTGGTTTGTCCAAATTATACCAAGGATTTCATAGTGTGTAGTGATGCTTCTAAGCACACACTTTTAGTAATTCTGGTTCAACAGAACGAAGAAGGTGTGGAATCTCCCATATCCTTCATGAGTTGTCCTCTCAAAGCTCATGAACTGAAGTATTTAAACATAGAGAAGCATGCTTATGCAGTGGTAAAGACAGCAAAGCACTTCTATTATTACATCCTCAATTCACACACTACTGCCCTGGTTCCTGATACCATAGTTAAATCCATATTAACTCAGTAGGAGTTTGGAACCAAACGGGGAAATTAGATTGCTAAAATATAAGAGTTTGATTTTGATATCAAACTGATGAAGCTTGTGTGGGGAAGGGGCCTCTGTCAATTGATTGCTGACAATAGATCTGAAGAAATAGGGCATGAAGAAAAAGAAGTGGAAAACACGCTAACAATCCTCTTTGTCTCCACCACGAATGAGTGGTATTCAAGTATTGCTCATTTCCTTACTTATGGTGAGTGTCCTACCCACTTATCTCATAAAGAAAGGAGGACTGTTAAATTGAAAGCTACCAATTTTGTCCTGTGGGACAATGACCTGTACAAGAGGAGCCTTGATGGAGTGTTCTTTCGCTGCGTGGATAAAGAGCAACATAACCAACTTTTGAGGTCCTTCCATAATTTGGCTTGTGGAGGACATTTTTTTGCGCTTGTGACTGCCCATAAGATTTTGTGAGCCAGGTATTACTGGCCTACTCTATTTCAAGATGCATACAAATAGGTACAAAGATGTGAACTATGCCAACAGTTCGTTGGAAGACCCAAGTTAGTTGCTCTACATCTCAAGCTAGTGGTAATAAAAGAGCCATTTCAGCAATGGGGAATCGATTTCATTGATGCTATAAACCCATCTTCAAGCGTTGGACATGATTATGTCCTTACAACCATAGATTACTTCACCAAATGGGTGGAAGAAATTCCAACCAAGCATGCTACTTTAGAAGTGGTATGCAATTTCCTCAAGAAAAATATCATTTCCAGATTTGGGGTCCCAACTAAGATTGTCACAGACAATGTGACTTGTTTATCTTCTCATGAGATCACTCAGTTCTATTTTTACTATGGGATTACCCTCTCCCACTCTTCTAAATATTTTTCACAAGGGAATGGCCAAGCAGAATTGAGCAACAAGAACTTGGTGACCATCATCAAGAAGCTGAAAGACGACAACCAATGAACCTGGCATAAAGAATTGGTTGATGCTTTATGGGAAGATAGAATTACATCCAAGAGGGTGATAGGTATGTCACCATTCCAACTTTTGTATAGTCTCCATGCAGAGATACCAATCACCTTGGAATTGCTAGAATTAAAATTGGCAAAGGCGGTCGAAGATCAGACATATAAAAGCTCCATCGATAAGAGGATCATGTGCTTAACTGAGCTGGATGAGTAGCGAACTATGGTGGTGGACCGAATTGCTACACATCAAAGTCTGGTGAAGAAGCTCTTTGACCAGAAAACAAAAACTCGTGATTTAAAGATTAGAGATCAATTTCTGTTATGGGACAAGAGAAGAAAACCAAAGGGAATGCATGGGAAATTTGATTCCCTATGGGGAGGCCCATTTACTATCCATCAGTTCAGTGGTGAAAATAGTTTCCTATTGAAGTATCAAGATGGCACGCCATTTTCTCTGCCTCACAATGGGCAGCATCTAAAACACTTCAATTCTTGAAGTATCAGATAAGATCATCTGTACATATGTATATTTGTATAGTCTTTAGTTTTATTTTGTGCTTTTTGTTTTCATTTTTTTTTGGCACCTTTCTTTTTTGGGTAGCATGACTCCGTAGCCTAATGGCATACTTGAAGGCACTAGAGATTCTGGTTTCTACTCCCCTCAACTGTTTCAAAATTTCAACTGAAGGAAGTTCCCCAATTGGAGCCAGATGTTATTCTCAAAGTCTGTCACTCATTTTTGGGACAACATATGAACTATTGTGGTCCTATAGGCCAAAATTCTCTGTTCCCTTCTCAAAAAATCACTCTGAGTATTTAAATTCTCCATTTTCCAAGCTTTTTCAGCTAATAGACTCTGCAAGCTTATTTCTATAGACTCTGCAGGCTTATTTCTACAGACTCCGCAGGCTTATTTCTACGGACTCTACAGGCTTATTTCTATGGACTCTACAGGCTTATTTCTACAGACTCTACAGACTTATTTCTATGGACTCCGTAGGCTTATTTCTACAGACTCTGCAGGCTTGTTTCTATGGACTTTGCAAGCTTATTTCTATGGACTCTGGAGGCTGATTTTTGTGAACTCTGCAGGAAAGAAACAAGTTCCCAACACTTAGGCATTTTCAAGGTCAGTTCAATCGAACATTTCAAAGGAGTCTTCCAAAAGATCGAAGGACAAGTGCCCTTACATAGGGCACTTAGGTGCCAAAAGGACCTTTGTGACTTTTCTGAAAGGCAATTTTGGAGATCAAACAACCCTTGCAGAGGGCAAGTGATGAACAAAATGGACCATTGCAAAAGGCCGAAAGGTTAAGGTTTTCTTCAGAAAAGTGAACAAGGCAGAAAAGTTGAAATTCCTTTAGATTTATTCAAGGCAAAATATAAGATGAATTCTTTCGAATAAAAAGTCTGAAGGAATTCCTTTGAACTTTTATCTGAAGGAATTCGCCTAAAAGAAAAAAGAAAAAAGCCCGAGGGAATAAGCGAGAAAGATGAAGGATTTCCTTCGGACATTTTTTCTGAAGGATTTGATGAAGAAGGCTGCCCGAAGAACCCCAAAGGGCAAGTACCCTTGCAAGGGGCTGTCAGCGACCAAGAAATCGACCTTTCTCAAGACCCTGAAGGGTAGGTACCCTTTGAAAGGATTCAAAGACTAAGCTCAGTCAAAGAAAATATGAAGGAAATAAAGCTGAAGGAATTAACCAAGGGGTGATAGGCTCGTGAACATCAAAGTTGGGCACTATGAACTAGCTGTTGGAATCTAGACGTCTAGTGACGTCCTCGAAGCCGTCAAATTTAGGGCAATAAACTAACTGTTGGCTTTCAAATGGTGATGGGTGCACGAACGTCATCTTTACGGCAATGAAATAACCATTGATCTTTAAAGGCTTGAGCACGGACTTGAATGCATTTAAATGCCTCAAGGCCAAAAGGAAGAACCGCTAAGAGAAGAGTCCAAGGAGCTAGCAAAGCTAGGAATATAGCCTCGAGAGCTCAAATTCTAGGAAAAGATAAAACTAGGAAGAGACAAAGTTGAAAAAAGACAAAAGTTAAAAACAAACTCAGTGACCAGCTGAAGAGGGAGCTAAAAGAGCCAACAGAAAGGTAAAAGATAGCTCAAGAGCTCAAATTGTGACAGGAAAGAGGGAAAGACCAGAATTATCTGCATAGGAGTTATTTCTAGTAGGTGGAACAGTCCACCAAGTAGACATTTGAGCTCACAAGCATTAAAATGCATGGCCTAGTTTTTCTTCCTTGACAGAAAAGTGAGGGGATAGTTGTGTACCTATTGGGAGAAAGATCAGACGACCCATGTAGAGGAGAAGATATTTTGAGATGAATTGACATGCCACAGTTAAGGCAGATGCCCTGTTCTAGCATGGCCCCTTGACAAAACTGAAAATGCATTGAAGGCATTGAATGCAGCATGGGCCATTTTATGAAAAAGTGCCAAGTATTTTTGGGTTGCTATATATTGTAAATCTCTTATTTTCACCAAGAGATCTTTTTGGATATAGAAACAAAACTCTGCCAAAATTGAGAGGCGATCATTGAGACTTTGAGCTCAGATTGTTAATCATATTTCTTTATGTGAATGAGAAAGCAGGTTACTTTCAGACTTGGTGCTGTTATAGCTTATGTCATTTAGGAGATTGTTCTTATGTCTGTTTCCTAAATGCATTTTTGTCCATTTTAATGAAATAAGCAGAACTAGTGGAAGTAATCAAGAAGGTGTCCTGAAGCCAACTGTGGAGAGACTTTGTGTTGCCACAAGTGTCTTTAGTGTGTTTGTTTGTTTTTAGTTTCTATGTAAAAGACCTTGGGATGACTTTGTGCCCTCATTGTTCTTCATATTTCACTCTTTGGCAGTTGAGGTGAAGACTTTGTGCTAGACCTCATTCTACTAGTTACTACACCCTGTTACCAGTTACTTGTTACCTATCAGAAAGAACTCTTGTTCTTTGCTGCAAGACCACTTCTGAAAGAAGAGAAGTGCCTTCAGTGTTTTCACCTAGATTTCTCCTTTGTCTGTGAACATCATCTCTGAAAAAAGAGAAATGGATGGTGTTATCCTACTCTGAGTGTTATTTTATGCACATATATATAGTATATAGCCTCCTCATATTTACAGGGAACCTCCCCTTGATGAGAAGAGAGATTTGTCCCCTTTTGATGTGGTAAACCTACACATCTGGGTGATCGATCTCCCTTACTGTGGTTGAAATGACCTATTTCACTCATCAGTTAGCTGGTGACAAAATATTCACCCAACAGTTCTGTATTGCTCTATATTATTTGCTAGGGATTATTTTCATGTCAGCATATTGTACTTTTACCATAGGATGGTGTTGCGATTTGTTACTATGATTCATGACTGGACAAAATTTTGGGCATACATACTACTAGTTAGGATTATATTATGATAGAGTATTATGAGGATTCAAATGACAAGGAAATAGAGTGGATGATAGTATGGTCATTTGACACTATGGAAACTATTTTCAAGAATGTCATCAAAATTATTGGTTTAAAAAGAAACACTAATTATAACAAATAGTGAGTAAAATATTCATAATATTTACAGATGTGAATAACCTTAGAATTTAAATCATGAAAGCTTGATTAGTTCTAAATTTTCAAAGTTTTGATGTACTTGTTGGCCAAAATTCCACGTCGAGGATAATGCTTTTATAAAAAGGGGTGAATGTAATAACCCTGTGTCGAACCACTATAGACAATTTCATCTTTGTTGCATTGTCGTAGGTGGAGACACTATTAGGTGTGTGGAAATCTCAGTGAGAGATGTCTAGTATTGTTTTGATTATATTTGATTCTCTTCATATGCATTGTTATATATTATGGACTTGATTATTTTGTGTTTGATGGATTATTTTATTGAACTAATGTGGGATCTCAATCCAGATTACGACATGCTTATATTAATTATTACATATTTATCTGTTATTATTCATGTTACTAGTTACCGTAAATATTTAACATCTTACTCGAGTTTGTAATAAATAAATAAATAAATAAGAGAATATTTATTAACACACTTTAATAATAAAATATTATATTTTGCTTCCTAATTGGTGAGAGATTAAATAATTAATATTAACATGCTTCATTGACTAATTATTATTTATTGTATTAATAAATTACTTTAATAGACCCTAAATCAAGTGAGGTCATAACTATATTAGACCCACTTAGTGGGTAACCAAGCATGTGTTGGGAGTAGTTAGGGTTTTGAAGAAAATAAAAAATAAACAAAATTGGGTAGCGGGGCGGCGGACGAAGGTCAAAACCAATTTTAGGGTTTTGAAGTTTCATTTTCCCCCTCCATAGGTGTTGTTACTAGGGGAGCTAAAAGGAAGGGAAAAGGAAGCAGGTAAGTGGAAAGAGCCAGATTCAAGTGTTTTTAGGCGAGTGAACTCTCACTCAGATTTATCTATTCTTTTCTCATATTTATAAATAGGGTACATAAGAATGATAACTTCTTTTAAATCTTTGAATATGATATTTTTTTGGGTCATTGGGTTGTTTTGCATTCTATTTTTTTTAAAACCCTTTATTTGAATTGTTGGTTGGACATGGCTAAGATAATATGGTATATATTTATTGTATATACTTTCTTCTTGCATGAACATAATTTTTATTTGTTGAAATAAAAATGTATGTATACATAAATATTTTCTGACACAAACACACACACATTCTACACAAACAAGAGTTTTTACTCATATATATATATATATATATATATATATATATATATATATATATATATATATATATATATATATATATATATATATAAAACACATTTTATCGTAAAACAAAAGGAATCGTAAAATAATACGAAGGGTTATTCATGAATATGAAACTTAAATTAAAAGGATATAACTTTCATATTTTGGAAAACCCAAACATAGCGACTAATGCAACACACTTTTTGGAGTGACTTTGCAAACCAAAACCAAAAATAACATTTTTTTTTTAATACATTTAATTTTGAAAAGGGTTATTAAAAAAATAGAAAATGATAGTGTTTTAGTTATTTAAAGTTACCTCCATTACTTTAAACATAAAATAAAACACCATCAATCCCCAAATCTGATATAATATCTCTCTATCTTCTTTTGCCATGGTGATTTCGAAGAGACTTTGACAACTAAAAGAAACCAACAAGTGAATAATTTTGACAATTGTGTCCAAAAATGGTTTAGTCAAAATACATCCAAATGAGGTAGAAAGATACTTGTTGATAAATCAAATTATATTAATATAGAGGTAGATATTTCGAATTTATATTTATGTCAATTAACTAGTATAGTCATTTATCCGAGTCAGATCCCAGGTGACTTAAGTCAATTTTATTTTAAGTATAAGTAACTTAATTCAATTGATTTATTTGCAATAATGAAGGAATCAAATTATGATTAAGTGATCTAGATAAATCCTTGTATGACATTTTTTTGTCATTATAGTTATATTATTTATTATATGTGTACGATAAATCTAGATATATTTAATTTTATGGTTCTTTCAGTCTTATCTGTTACATTTTTTGGTTATGAAAATTTGTTTTATAAATAATATTTTATTACATATCTAAGACTAACTCCATTCAACTTCAATATTTCATTTTAGATTTACAAGTTATTCATAATAGACCTACATCTATAGTATTCATTAGGACAACAAATCAATAAAAAGATTAAACAAGAATTTCTATAGTGTAGCAAAACTTTGCAAAGATTCTAGGAACTAATCAAACTCGAAATAGGGTTACGATCATTGAAACTCATTTGTTGAAATGCAAGAAACTTCATTTTACTAACAATAATAATATGAAAGTTTTATAAGATTATATTAATGTTTTATATAATTTTTCCAACATGGGTACAACTTACTATACTAAAATGATTCTTTATAATAATTTCATGCCATCATCCTATACAAATCAAATTTTTACAACAACTTCTGCACAATATCTGGATAGGCTAATACCAAACAATGACAACTTCCTTATAAATATTTATAATGAAGAACAATATTAAATATCTCTGTGAAACTAATCTGGGACTCCCTTTTCCTGCATTATAAAATTAGATAACAAGAGGTCAGCGAAAAAGCTGAGCAGATGACTCCTCCCTTAATACTATTATTTTCCCATAATTAATAAATAAATTAAATAATAAATTTAACAATTAAGTGATGCATACTAATGACAATTCTATAAGCAACCTAACAAGAATAATAACATTACACTTAAACATAACAAGACACAATACTTATCTATAAACAACTCAAACTAATCATCATATAATTTAAAAGTTATTACACTACCAATAACAACTCATCCATACCAATTATTACTTAATTATATCGTGTCCATGTGGATAAAACTAATGATCCATATATCGTAGTAACCAATTATTTCTGATTCCTATTAAATATAAAATCAATAATAATGCTAAAAAAGATCCTTAGTAGAAATCCGTTCATAATATATACATATATATATATATATATATATATATATATATATATATATATATATATATAATCTGTATAAATCATAAGACTAAATCGATCTTATATTCATTAATGCAAGAATGAGTCTTAAATCAATCTTATATTCATTAATGCAAGAACCAATCTTATTGCTTAAGAGCTAATACTTCAACTTCATGTTTTTATACATCAAATATATATTCCCAAAATAAATCTCTAATTTTGTTTATTATCAAACATTAATTAATTATATCTAAATCTACTTAGATATCACTCCTTAGATATTTATACCAAGTTCGTTCAAGAGTGATTGTAATTTGAAAACTTCTACTTGCCTATTATTATGTAAGAGTCTATATATATTTATATACACTTATGAATATAAAATTAAAGAATCGTTTAGATATATATGTTTACATCACTTTATCTATCCGTAAAATAAATATTAATGCTTTTGACGATAGTAATCCTCATGACTGAATATATATATATATATATATATATATATATATATATATATATATATATATATAAATATATAAATAACTAACCAACATAAACTAATCTCAATAAATAATTTATAATAATCCCTTATTTATTTATAAGTTTATTATAAATTATTTATTGAGATTAGTTTATGTTGGTTATATATATATGGAATTATTATAAATTATTTATTGAGATTAGTTTATATATATATATATATATATATGATATTTTAAATATGTAACTTAATTCATTACTCAACATCACAGTATGTATTAATAAAACAATAATTTTAATATAAATATAAATCCACATATATGTGTATGTGTGTATTTATAATTTATGTTTATATATTATAAAAAGAAAAATATAAAAAATAAACTTTAATAAAATAAATCCTCGTGTGTGTGTATTACAAAACTTATTATATATATTTTTCATTCACAAACCTTCGCTGATGGCATGGTCTCGATTGCCGTTGTCAACCAAAGTGTTGTGAGGGGGGTTAAGGGGGAGGCTGGCTGGCCCGACCCTTCCTCCCTCCCTATTATGGGAGGAGACAGGGGTCAACTCAGTGGCGCCCCTCCCTTCTCCATATAAACAACTATTTTTTTTATTATTTATTTATTTATTTTTATTATTTAAAATGATATGCTATATATTTTACAACGACGCTTATGTATCTTATTTATTTATTATTATTATTATTATTATTATTATTGTTTATATATAAAATATATACATTTTCACCACTTATATATATACACACAAAAATAAAAAGAGATGTATAGAATAAGTGTGTGTGTCTAAAAATATTTATATATACATACATATTTATTTCAATAAAAAAAGCATGTTCATGCAGGAAGGAGGTATATATAATAAATATATATTTTATTATCTCAGCCATGTATCTTTTTATTTTTTTTATATTATTATTATTATTGTTTATATATAAATATATATACATTTTCACCACTTATATATATACACACAAAAATAAAAAGAGATGTATAGCATAAGTGTGTGTGTGTATATCTAAAAATATTTATATATACATACATATTTATTTCAATAAAAAAAAAACATGTTCATGCAAGAAGGAGGTATATATAATAAATATATATCTTATTATCTTAGCCATGTCCAACCAACAACCCAAATAAAAGGTTTTCTAAAAAATTGGAATGCAAAACAACCCAACAACCAAAAAAATGCAAGATTCAAAGATCTAAAAGAAGATATCATTCTTGTATACCATATTTATAAATTTAAGAAAAGAATAAATAAATTTGAGGAAGAGTTCACTTGCCTGAAAACACTTGAATCTAGATCTTCTCGCTCAGCTCCAATCACCTGTGTCCTTCTCCCTTCCTTTTGGCTCACTTGGTAACAACACCTATGGAGACATGAGCTTGGAAGGAAAAAATGAAACTTCAAAACCCTAAAATTGGTTTTGACCTCCCACTCCAACCCCCCTTCCCCCGCCTAACTTTTATTTATTGTTATTATTTTTCTTCAAAACCCTAACTACTCCCACCACATGCTTGGTTACCCACTATGTGGGTCTAGTTATGACCTTACTTGGTTTAGGGTCCACTAAAGTAATTTATTAATATAATAAATAATAATTAGTCAATGAAGCATGTTAAATATTAATTATTTGATCTCTCACCAATTAGGAAATAAAATATAGTATTTCATTATTAAAGCGTATTAATAAATATTTATTTATTATAAACTTGAGTAAGATGTTAAATATTTACGATAACTAGTACCATGAATAATAGTAGATACATATATAGCACTTAATACAAGCATATCGTAATCTAGATCGAGATCTTATATTAGTTGAATAAAATAATCTATCAAACACAAAATAATCAAGTCCATAACATAGAGCAATGCATATAAACAAACTAAAATACAATTAGAATAATACTAGACATCTCTCACTGAGATTTCCACACACCTAATAGGGTCTCCACCTATGACAATTTGACAAAGATGAAACTATCTATAGTGGTTCGACACGAGGTATTACATTCTCCCCCTCTTATAAAAACATAATCCTCGATATAGAACTTTGTCCAATGGGTGCATCAACAATTTGGAAATTTAGAATTAATCAAGCTTTCATGATTTAAATTCCAAGGTTATTCACATCTTTTAATAGGATGAATCTTTTACTCACTATCTATTATAATTAGTGTTTGTTTTAAACCAATAATTTTGATGACATTCTTGCAAATAGTTCTCATAATGTCAAACAACCAAACTGTCATCCACTCTATTTCCCTATCATTTGAATCCCCAGAATACTCTGTCATAATATAATGTTTTAGATTAAGGTAAAAACAGGTTTTGAAGGGACCCCGAAACCCTGAAACAAAGGATGAAGGATATAACAATAACGTCCATAGGTGAAACCTATCACCTACAAGCTAAGCAGTATCAAAAACAGGTTTTACAGGGACCTGAAACCATAATACAAAATCATCAAAAGACAGACCCCAGGTTTTACAGAGACCTGGAAACTCCAGTGTGAAAAGAAAACAAAGAACCAGATAATGGAACCAGATATAACGTCCAACTAAAGGGACCAAGACTGTAAGAACTCAAAGATCTTATTCTTCTAATTCTAAAATCATCTTCACCGCTTCCTTTCCAATCACAACAGTGTCTTGTATAGATATAGCCACCGACGTAGCAACCTCTTGCATTGCTTTCTTCCTTGAGCTTTGTCTAGTTCTCTTGCTTTCTTCCTTGAGCTCTGTCATAATATAGTGTTAAACAATAGTATGTATGCCCATAATTTTGTCTTATCATGAATCATAGTAACAAATCACAACACCATCCCATGGTAAAAGTACAATATGCTGACATGAGGATAATCTCTGGCAAAAAATATAGAGCAATATTGAACCACACCAAACTATGCAAAATTATTCTGCCACTGAACTGTGCTAAAATAAGTTTACATATGCAGAAATGACCAAGTAATAACTGCATGTGAATCATCTACTTAGACCTCCCATCATCAACATATCGCCTTATACCATCCAACTAGCTTAAACATCACTACTTAGACCTCCAAACTATCAAAATAATAAGTAATAAAAAATCCACCATGTTTGGTGGGGTGGAAAGGATGGTATCTCAACCTGAGCAATAGGTTACCCATCATAATTCCACTAGTTATATTCCAAGATACTTTTTCTCCCTCATACCATGCCATTGGCATAACAATTATGCACATACATATACATGGGAAATCAACACATCAATCACTAAAATATATAATAACAAAAATCATCTGATCATGTAAAAGTATAAACTAATAGAAAATGAGATCAAGTGATAAAAATATTTCCAACAAAAATCCAAACTATTAGTCTCAACAACAATCCAAGTGATTAAAAACATAACCAAAAATCTAAATTGTTCGTTTCAACAACAATTTCTATATTTGGCCAATTGATTAAAATATTAAAATAAAATAAAATAAATTAAAATGTTAGTTTCCAAATCAATTTAAAAAAATAAAGTGCAATCAACTAAAATAATTTTACCAAAACATATACAAAAATAGATCACAATACACACACTATGTGACTTTACAAGTCACCCAAGGGGAGAAGGAATAGAATCATCTCAATTGCCTTGTAGAAATAAGAGGCATTTCGATTACCTCTCAAAGGTTCAAGGCATCTCAAATATCTCCCAGAGGTATGAGGAACATTGTTTATTAAATACCTGTAAATTACCTCCTAGAGGTAAAGCAATAATTGCACATTATCATATGTAATCGTGTTGCAATACATATCAACTACACAACTCTCATACTCAACATCCTAGTGCTATAAAAGTACACAAAAGTAATCATATTACCTTGACTGTCATGTGACCCATCTGATGTCAATTAACATATCCCATAGAGAAAAATTATGTCAAAAACACAACTTGTTGAAAGTATACAACCAAAGTACTATAAAATGAAACTATTTGAGTGTTACCCATTGACTACTGTCATCTACTATCATTATTTGAACTGTCAAAATAGGATAACCACTAACAATCTCTGCATCTGGTCTCATAATGTTCCAAGGTAATACAAGAATGTTTTATACCATAGCTTACAACTACTCATCACCATAATCATTTGTTCCACTGAGACATCAATTTATCATAGGAAAGGTTTTTATTTTACACAAAATTTACACATAAGGGTTACATATAAAATTGTCACAACACATACACAATTATATAACTGGACTTAACAACTTAACATCATGCAAGTATTTAGTCATATACACATGACATTCACACAATGAGGTTAATTACATAGCACAACTCCATCATATGTAAAGTTTAATGAGCATATACAAGTTACAAGGGTTTACACAAAATTTTGTAATTATATATGCACACAACTTCACATGTTAAGGTCACACATGAAAGACACAATTACTAGGCTTGCATAGTTTTAAGACAATTGGGACAACTGTCACAATAACATGTAACATAATTTAAGAGTTTCACACAAGGGTCAAGGCAAGCTCATAGGCCCAAACAATAGATATATTATTTTTAATGTCATCATTATCTATCATCATCCTTTGTTGTAGCCACAAAATAATATACATGTCAATCTTTTTCATAGTATCAAAGTGCCTTATATGGAAATGCACAAGTCCTTTATGAAGAAGCAAACTCTAATCTCAGTTGTTTTACGTCTAGTATTTTCTGACATAATGTATTTATCATTGTAGAAATCTAAAAAAATAAACTATCCAAATGTATCATATAGTAATACCCACAATTGATGAAATCAATACAACTAAATTCATTGCAAGTATATTGAGCAAGGAGAAGTATCAAAAATTCTTGTATCACATCTAACCAATCAAAGGACATAACTTGTTCCCTGTTGTTGTAAATATTAATAACACCAAATACCATGTTTTGATTCCACTTCCTGAAAGAACCCATGCCAAATCTAAGATCTCTGCGGTTATATAATCAAGATAATCTACCATGATCATTGATTTCTCATGAATTAATCTCTGGCTAAAAAAGGTCAGGAGTTCTTAATTCAATATTATTAGCTCATTTTATTTTTCATCATTCTTCTATTTTATTTATAGTATATTAATTTAAATTTCCTTTCTAGACATAACACAAGGTAAGAAATATCATAAGGATTCTATTAAAGAGACAACTTGGTTCTTAGATAGATAGTTAGAACCAAAGACAGATTTTAAAAGATCCACTATAAGGAGGAACCATTCTTACTTAGTCTCGAAACATGAATAATAGATTATGACCCATCATAAAATGGTATAAAATCATGAACATAGAGATCTTAAGTTTACACAAGGTGTTTCCATGGCCATAACGACCCTACAAGTCATAAACTCCTCAAGGAACAACAATCATGCAATCCATCAATATATAACAAAAATATGAATAAATCGCTATATTAAATCAAATCAATAAGTTACTATATAAGCCTTTTGAATAAGCACATAGTATATTAATAAATGGTATTTTCTTCACACTACTAAGAGATAACTTTTTAACTATTCACTTACTAACATTCCATTAATTGGACAAGTATTTAATAGACCTATTATTATCACCTTTACTTTAACACCGTAAGGTTATTTACGAGTTCAAAATAGGATAAGTTGCATGAAATCAATTTTGGATCAAATAACAATCAATTCAAGAGATATAATATCATCTCATAACTAATATGAGATATAAATATATAGTAAAACCTTATATATCTTACTTATTTACTTATTTAAACCAATAACCACTACATACCATAAATATTTATCACTTCCTCTTCACTAACAACAACACTATCATATCTATACCTCACGAATAATATAATAGTAAATAAGAGAATAACACTCAATAATTGTAATCATACCATACCAAAAGCTTGAGGGAGATAAATCTTATACTCCCCCTCTAAAATAGGGTTAGTTAATTATAATATAATACTTAAGGATTGCAATTAAAAAAATGCCATGCAATACACATGTAGAAACTACACAGTCATAAGCAATCATTAAAATACACTACCTTGTATAAGTAAATGTATACCACACAATATATATTACACAAAATAATACCCTAAAGTATAGGCATGCCAACAAAGTCACCAATCTAAACTCAGGGGAACTTTACCCAATCTCAAACCACATGATTAACAGTTCAACTTACGATCTCTACTCATTATGAGAATAAACGAACCAAGAAATATTGTGATGATAAGTTTCAAAATTTCATCATGAATACCAAATCCAATCCCCAGAGCTCTTAGTGTTGAACCTAGGATCTAATACCAAAATGTAACGCCCAAAATTTTACCTTAAGAAAACTCAAACAAAACCCTGAAAAATGATATCATTTTAAAAAAAAACACTGGTAAAATTTATAAACATTGATGTAAGGATAACATAACAACCTGAACTAACTGAATCAATGATATAATTAAATAGGTAAAAGTACTCTTAAAATATAAGGTCTCAACAAGGCTAAATAGGCTACTAGATGAAGCCAAAAATAATACTCGAACCAATTTTTACTCTATTATAAATAAATAGTTTCATTCTATATACCAACACCATCGCAAATAAAGTTTTGTTTTAGACCAAGGGTAAATAAAATGAATAAACAAAAATTATCAAACTAAATGACACTTAACAACATTTCTGCTATTCTTAGAAAATAGCGACGAACAGAGTTCAAGAAGGACTTATTAAAAATATAAAAAAAATTGTAAAACAATTATGAAGTGTTATTTATGAATATGAAACTCAAATTAAAAGGATACAACTTTCATATTTTATAAAATCCAAATATAGCGACTAACACAACACACTTTCCAGAGCGACATCACAAATTAAAACCAGAAACAACAGATAATTTTTGAATACATTTAATTTCAAAAAAAGTTATAAAAATATAGCAAACAATCATGTTTTAGCTATTTAAAGTTACCTCCAATACTTTAAATGTAAAATAAAACACTATCAATCCCCAAATTTGATATACTCTCTCTCTAACTTCTTTTGGCATGGTGATTCCGAAAAGACTTTGACAACTAAAAGAAACCAACAAGTGAATAATTTTGACAATTGTCTTAGAAATGGTTTCACCAAAATACATTCAAATGAGGTAGAAATATACATGTTGATAAATCAAATTGTATTAGGATAGAGGTAGAGATTTCAAATTTCTATTTATGTTAATTAGCTAGTATAGTCATTTTTCTGACTCAGATTCTAGATGACTTAAGCTAATTTTCTTTTAAGTATAAGTAACTTAATTTACTTGATTTATTTCCAATAATAAATGAATTAATTTATGATTAAGTGATCTAGATAAATCCTTGTCTGATGTTTTTGTGTCATTATCATTACATTACTTATTCTATGTGTACGATAAGTCTAGATATATTTAATTTTATGGTTATTTCAGTCTTATTTGTTAACTTTTTTTGGTTATGAAATTTTGTTTTAAAAATAATATTTCATTACATGCCTAAGTCTAACTCCATTCAACTTCAATATTTCATTTTTGATTTACAAGTTATTCATAATATACCTACATCTATAGAATTCAATAGGGCAACAAATCAATAAAAAGATTAAACAAAAAAATTTATAGTGTAACAAAACTTTGCAAAGATTCTAGGAACTAATCAAACTCGAAACATGGTTACAATGATTGCAACTCATTTGTTGAAACATAAGAAGCTTTATTTTAATAATGATAACAATATGAAAGTATCACATGATTATATTAATGCTTTATACAATCCTACTAACACATGTATACTTTACTATAGTAAAACAATTCTTTACAACAATTTTGTGCCATCATCCTATACAAATCAAAATTACACAACTTATGCACAATTTCTAGTTAGGCTAATACCAAACAATGACAACTTTCTTACAAATATTTATAATGAAAAATAATATTAAATATCTCTGTGAAACTAATCTGGGACTCCCTTTTCCTGCATTATCAAATTAGACAATAGAGGGTCAGCTAAAAAGTTGAGCAAGTGACTCTTCCTCCCTTAATACTATTCTTTTCCCATAATTAATAAAAAAGTTAAATAATAAATTTAACAACTGACATGTACTAATGACAATTCTATAAGCAACCTAACAAGAATAATGACATTACACTTAAACATAACACAACACAACACAATACTTATTTATAAGAAACTCAAACTAATCGCCTTATAATTTATAATTTATAACACTACCAATAACAACTCACCCATACTGATTATTACTTAGTTGTATTGTGTCCAAGTAAATAAAACTGATGATCCATACATCGTATTGACTAGTTATTTTTGATTCCTATTAAATGTAAAATCAATAATAATGCTAGAAGAAATCCTTACTAGAAATCCATTTGTAATTTTATTTTTTTATTTTTAAATTTGTAAATCATAAGATTAAATCGATCTTATATTCATTAATGCAAGAACCAGTCTTATTACTTTCTTAACTTCCCAAGTCTATGATATATGAACTAATACCTCAACTTCATATTTTTATATATCAAATATGTATTCTCAAAATAAATCTCCAATTTTGTTTATTGTCAAACATTAATTATTTATATCTAATTCTACTTAGATATCACTGCTTAGATATTTATACCAAGTTTGTTCAAGAGTGATTGTAATTTGAAAACCTCTACTATAAATATTTATATACACATATGAATATAAAGTTAATTTTTTTTATAGATATATATGTTTAGATCACTTTAACTATCTATTAAATAAATACAAAAGCTTTTCATGATAATAGTCCTCGTGATTAAAATTTTACAAACACACACACACACACACACACATATATATATATATATATATATATATATATATATAACTAATAACCAACATAAACTAATCTTGATATATAATTTATAATAATCCTTCATTTATTTATAAGTTTATATATATAATATTTTAAATACAACTTAATTCGTTACTCAACATCATAGTATGTATTAATGAAACAATAATTTTTATATATATATATATATATATATATATATATATATATATATATATATATATATATATATATATATATATATATATATATAATTTTTGTTTATATATATATAAAATAAAATTATAAAAAGAAAAATATTAAAACTAAACCTTATTAAAATAAATCCTTTTGTATATATATGTGTGTATTTACAAACTTTTAAAATAAATCCTTTTGTATATATATGTGTGTATTTACAAACTTTATTAAAGGTTTAGTTTTAATATTTTTCTTTTTATAATTTTATTTTATATATATATAAACAAAAATATCATTCACAAACCCTAATCGGCTGTCGACAATCGATGGCTAGGCCATGAGGCCAGGTTGCGGCTGTTGCCGTCGACCAAGGTGCCATGAGGGGGGTTAAGGGGGAGGTCAGTGGGCATGACCCCTCCTCCCTCCCTAATATGGGAAGGGGACATTGGTTGACTCTGTTGCGCTCCTCACCTCTCCATATAAACAACAACAACAAAAATATATATATTATATTTTTAATTATTTTTATATTATTTAAAATGCTACGTTGTATATTATAGAGCAATGCTTATGTACTTTTTAATTTTTTAATTTTAATTTTAATTTTTTTAATTATTTATATATAAATATATATACATTTTCACCACATGTATATATATACACATAAAAATAAAAATAGATCTATATATTAAGTATATATATAGAATATATATCTAAAAATATTTATATATACATACATATTTATTTCAATATAGAAAAAGCATGTTCATGTAAGAAGGAGGTATATATAATAAATATATACTCTAGTATCTTAGCCATGTCTAACCAATAACCCAAACAGAGGGTTTTCTAAAAAAATTGGAATGCAAAACAACTCAACCATAAAAAATTCCAGATTCAAAGATCTAAAGAAGCTATCATTCTTGTATACCTTGTTTACAAATCTAAGAAAAGAATAGATAAATCTAAGAGAGAGTTCACTTCCCTGAAAATCGTTGAATCTGGGTCTTCTCGCTCATCTCCAATCACCTGCTTCCTTCTCCCTTCTTGTTGGTTCCCCTGGTAAAAACACCTATGGAAGCAAGAGCTTTGAGGGAAAAAATGAAACTTCAAAACCCTAAAATTGGTTTTGACCTTCACACCCCCTGCACCACGCCCCCGCCGCCCCCCTTCCCCCCCCAACTTTTGTTTATTATTTTTTATATTTTTTCTTCAAAACCCTAACTACTTCGACCACATGCTTAGTTACCTACTAAGTGGGTTTATTTATGACCTCACTTGGTTTAGGGTCCACTAAAGTAATTTATTAATACAACAAATAATAATTAGTCAATAAAGCATGTTAATAATAATTATTTAATCTCTCACCAGTTAGGAAGCAAAATATAATGTTTCATTATTAAAGTGTGTTAATAAATATTCTCTTATTTATTTATTTATTATAAACTCAAGTAAGATGTTAAATATTTAGGGAAACTAGTAACATGAGTAATAACATATACATATGTAGCAATTAATACAAGCATATTGTAATCTAGATCGAGATCGTAGATTAGTTTAATAAATAATTCATCAAACATAAAATAATCAAATCCATGATATAGAGCAATGCATACAAACAAACTCATACACAATCAAGACAATACTAGACATCTCTCACTGAGATTTCCATACACCTAACAGGGTCTCCACCTACAACAATGTGACAAAGATGAAATTGTCTACAGTGGTTCGACACAGGGGTATTACACTTGGGATACAATGAATGAGATTTACAACATACATGTATTTATGAGGATGCCATGGGGCATGTTATCATACCAATTTCTCTTGGGCCTAAGATGATAGTGTACATACTAAATTTTGGTCTTTAGTATTATAAAATGATAAGTTTGACACATATTTACCACACATGGCTTGAGCACCCAAACAAGGTCCTAATTTTCCATGCTCTCACATTTGCAATCTATCTTATTAGTCAACCCTTTCATTTTGTTGTTATACACCTATAGAACCTCACTATTTATTTCAAACCTTCTACTTATATTGCATAAACATCTCCAAAATCTTAAAGCAACCCACTTATACATAGGTTAGTTCCAATAGTTACGATCATTATCACCAATTGATAACAATCCACATTTGTCAGGATCATCTCATTCCCAATAAAAATTATTTTCTAAAATGAAACTCATCCTTAGGGTTATCCCATCAACCTAGAATGTCAATGGTGTGAGGAATTGTTCAAATGATCCTTATATAAAAAAATCAAGGTCTCATTCAAAATCTATCTGACATTTATCTAAAACTTATATGGTATATATCTATACACTATTGCATACTAATTTGCATACCTATAAATCTATTTGACATCTATAAATTTGCCCTATTGTTCCCAATTTACATACCTATAACTATGAACAGTCATAAGCCAAGTTTGAATCAATCAAAATTCAAGCCAAAGTAATCATCAAGTACTAAAGCCAATCATTAATTGCATACACATAGCAAATGACCACAATTTCATAATCACGTTTGGTGGGAAAATTACATTTAGCTTGATTTAACTCCTTAGATTATTGGAGACATAGATAATGACAACTCTTTAGCGAAGGGTGATTAGGGTTAGCTCAAAGCATTGCACTTCCCCCATTTTTACAAGTTTCTAGCCCTCACAAGTGCATCTAGGGTTTCAAAGCAAAAGAGGTTAGTTTATAGATCAACACACATCATTAGGGTTCAAGATCATAAACATAGAGCAAGCAATGATAATCACAAATGATTGTATAGTCATTATGTCATATTTTAACGTAGGTTAGTATCAACCAACGATACTAAGTATCAGACACTCAACCAAAAAAAGCTAAGTATTGAGATCTCTTTAGTAATTTCCATATTTAGCATATACCCTTATCAAATTAGAAGAATCAATTATCAATCATTTACATTTAGATACATGCTTGAATGTCATATCTATTGACCTAAATTATATTTCAAAGTTATATCTTAATTATACTAATCTAACTCATTAATCCAAATTAGGGTAAAAAATATTGGTGAACCCGTACACATTTTGATAGTGCAAAATCCTATGATTTACCTTTTTAGGGTTTCATATTTTAACTTTAGGGTTTTTTATTTTTCCCTAATAATACACATTAATCAACCATGTTGGATGAAAATTATTAGTTAACACAATTAATGAAATTTCTCCTTTCATTATGTTCTACATGGATAATATATCTTGTTTGGATTAAATATGTAGATAAGTGGGTAACTAAAATCAAGCCTGAATTCAATAATAAGACTAAGCTTACCAATGAACAATCCCAAGCCTTGCTTCAATGCTATTATTGTAACATCCAGTCTAAGATGCCTATTGTTACCACTAGACACCAAAGGGCTTGCATGACTCCCTTTTCTCTTCCTATTATAGATTGTGCAACATATACTATCCACCTTATCAATGGACTTATCATGAATATTGAAACTGAGGATACAACTACTATATACCAAAAAAATAGCCTTGGAGGATGAACAATTCATTAAATATCTTAATACGAATCCACATCATATTGATGTTATGTTGTATACAACATGATATGAGCAAGTAAAGTTAGATCAGGCCTCCATATTAAGTATTTATACGACCACTACCAGTACCATTCACATACCCACACCTTCAACAACCTATGTGACATTTGCCCAAAATCTTGGGGCATCACAAGGCTTTCAGTAAAATTTGATGCTTATTCTTATAGTAGTAACCTTCACCCCATCCAGGATGGCTACACACATTCCATTTCCAACCTTGCCTAATGCACATTTCCTTGAGAAAGATATTATAGCTTTACATACCAAGATGTTACAATTAGAGCAAGTTGCATCAAGATCTACCCATACCATGGATTTATATGCCTTACTACATAACCCATTAACTCCCAAGGTAACAACCTACCCTATAATTACAAGCTTTGTATCTCCTAAACTCATATTATATGAAGGTAAATGTGATCTCAAATAATATCTTAGATCATTTCATATAGCTTGTTTGGATTATGCATACAATGATAAGCTATCAACCAAATTATTTCCAAGAAGTCTTAAAGGCTATGCATTGAGATGGTTTTATGATCTCCCTCTTAGATCTGTAAGAACATTCAACCCTTCCATCAACATTGATGAGAAGCTATCTTATGCATAAATTTCTAAACTAAATCAAGGATCTAACGAACCAATCAATGACTATGTGCTTCAATACAAGACCATACTATCCAAGATGACTAGTGTTATGGTTGATAAAGAACTACAATATATTTTCAAATAAAGTTTGATGCAACCACATGAATCAATCATATTCAAGAGATTCAAATAATTTGATGATTTTTTCCATACAACATGGGATAGATAATTTAAGCTCATTGAGTTGAAAAACCTTAAGTAGACATCAACTTTTATGACTACTTCAATATTGAAGTTTCAAAGAAATGCAAATCATAAGGTCAAACCAAATGACAACAAGAATGAGGCAAAGACTACAATCAATGTAGTGTTACAACCTAAAAACTAATTAAAATTGAATAGCTCTACCCAAAATATAGTTTTCATGATTATCATCACTTCTTCGTGTGTCTTTACAAAAGTTGCTCAAGTATAACCACATCACACTCCTTCCTTCACAAGAGCTAGATCTAGGCAAACATAGACCAAAGAACTATGATGGCAATACATATTGTGAGTGTCATAATATTATGGGGAATTCAACGTAAAGCTGTTTCAATTTAAGACATAAGATACAAAATCTTATTGATGAGAACATTATCAATTTGGGCACCCCCACAGAGGAATCCCAATCATAACACAATGGAAATCAAAAGTTGAATATTTTTAGGGATTCATTTGATAAACACGACTCAATAGAGACCAAAATCACTTTATTGGTACATCAAGCATATAACATGCATCCTCCACCAACAACATATGATCATCCACTGGATACTATCATTGGTATAAATAATGATATTACTATTAGAGTGAGCGTGTTCACACTCAATTAAGGTGGTAAGCTTGAATCATGGAGTGTTTATATTTGTTGGAGTGATAACTTGGTGTGTGCACGTACAATTTTAAATGGTGCATTAATTTATGTTATTCACCAATTTTTTGGTTGTTCACAACAACCATTTGGTTGTTGTGAAATAGACTCATATCCTATTTAATAGGCACTCATGAATATATGTTGGATAGAGAGGATGATGCAAATTGTATATTATTATTGAGGCAATAATATAGAGACTTGAGATCCAATTCATGTGTGTATCTAATTGAAGATATGACAGTGGCATGTTGGAAAAAGCCTTGTTATTGAGAGTTTTCTCAACTATGACATGATATCAGAGTAGGCTTCAAACAACCATTACTCAACACCTCAAATTAGGTTTCAACACTCAAACCATATTTGAAAAAATACATTTTGTTTGTAGAATTTATAGAAATTGAAGGGGTTTCTACATTTGTATTGGTCTCTTTATTTAAATCTTATCATTATTTGTAGGTTGATTGTAGTCATTATCCTCTAGGGCATACCTTGTAGAAATAAAAGCCCCTATTTGATCAAGGTCATACTACTGAAACATATGATTTTTTTGATTTAATCCTATTGTAGGGTTTCAATAATTCAAAGATAAAAACCTTGATACTTGCATCCAAATATTCCATTGAAGTATCCTACATAGATTTTATGTTTGGGGATGAATTTTGATGAGTTGACTTTACCATGACAAGATGGCAATTCTGAGATAATTTTGACATCTTGGTTGAGGGTTTGTTTTAGTTTACATGGCTTATAACTTTGTTTTTTGGCTTGGATTTGGTTCTTGCAACATGATGACTCCATCTTAATGCCTTGACGAGCACTAATAACCCCAATTTAGTTCTAATACAAACAACTCAACCTTGTTGTATTGAATCAACTTGATGCATCCTCCCCAAGATCTTCATCACCATATCAACTCCCCTCTATAACATGTATGGTTGAGCAAAGACCTCAGATTGGTAAACTTTCCCTTAGAGACATTTGGTGAGTTATATTTACATTGGTGACAACAATAAAATCATTGGTGACCTAACTTGTCCTTAGCCACAACTCAGTCTTCACTGACGACTTAGATTCTCGTGATTGGTATTGAGCTCTACAAATCTATGTTAGCTTGATGGTTGATTGCACATACCTTTATCTCGATCTGCATTGGTGTTTCTGATAATTCCACACTATGAATCTTTACAACCATAATATATCATCCTTCACAACCATTAATATGCCATTTAAGTTGAGCATTGCATGTAGTCTTAGGGCTTATAACTAGTCTAAGGTAGAAGATGAATGCTTTTGTCTCTTTAAACTTATGTGAGTCTGAGTTAGCATTATTTACATAATGTTTTAACTGTTTGCATATTTAGTCCTTATAAGTGATATGTACAGGTATTATATCATCTAAAGAAGAGCCTTGATATGATTCCATGGAGACAAGGAAGGACCTTAGTCACAAACTTATCATTATAATGAAGCTCTGAACTTTGCCAGGCATTCTACAAACCTTGGTAGGTAGCTACGGACTCTAAAAACCAAGCTACAAATTTTGATAGTCAAGATACAAACTTCCACAACACGCTACAGACTCATCTAAAACATGTTTTCAAGGCATTCCAAAGGTTCCTTCAGCTATTCCAGGATGATCTAGACTCTTCCGGATATCTTTTAAATACTTTCTATTTTTGCATATATCTTTATATAGACTTCTATCTATATGTAGCTTTCCATTTATAGAAGGTAGTAGATATAGGTTGCAACTTTGGATAAGATAATATGAATACATTATATATGATATTTAGTAACCAAAAATGGTTGGAAGAAAAAGTTTCAAATCCCATGAGGATCTTCCCAACTATGTGTGGATCTTGTTGTAATGCTCCTCTCTATTTTGGCCATACAAACCAATCTTTATGAGCATCCTCTTATTTAGATTAGTTAAGTTGTCACCTAATATTTAGGGATAGTTAGTTTCTTTTGTATCCAATAAAAGGCAGATCCTTACTTGATCTACAAGAAGTGAAACATAGTAAGAGTTGTCATTTTTGAAAACAAGAAGATTTTGTGGCAAAGAACACTCTTTCATTTCTATGTGTTAGTTAAGATTGATTTATAAGGACTAAATTGTTTTGACCCTGAATCCAAGGGTGAGCAAGGGCCCACTCCCCAAGGAGATAAGATGTGTGTACTTTTGGTATTTATAATTTATTTCTTATATTTTAAATTTAAATTAATATAAATACTTTGTTTTGATTAGATTGATAACCTGCAAGTCAAATACATTATTAATGTGTGTGTGTGCTTTATGATTTAAATGAATGTTTATCATTTCCTTAATTTTAGTCATCTTAATTCTGCAACTTAGTTTAAGTGTGGATTTGATATTCAATTTCAGTGTGTTTAATTTTCAACAACATCGTGTGTTTTATTTCAGTTGGTGTGTTTACTTTTTGAGCAAATGTATTTCTTTAAGTACTTAATTAAGACTCTAGGAAGTAAAAACTTAAAATAGATCAATTAGAAAAAAAACCCCAACCAACATAGTTAGCTGAGCCTAATAAATACCTTGTTGTAGACAACCTTGGACACTGGCCCTAGTAAGAAATGACACCAACATAGATTGGTTAAATGAAGGGATGACATGACCCCGTCATTTTTGGCATCATTGTTAGGGAATTCTTTTAAAGTATTAGTAAGGTAAAAATTTTAAGCTAACAGTAAAAAACCAAAAATATAACAAAAGCTAATCTCTTGTTAAATACAAGTATATGAGTAGGCAAAGGGATTCAAAAGGAAGGTTTGTTCCAAAATATCCTCATCTGTTAGGAGAGAGAATCAAGGTGCTTTCAAAAAAGACAAAAAGCTTGAATAAAGAAATAAGTGAGTCTTTTGGAAGTACATCCTAGGATCTAGAGGAATCTTCCTCTACAAAAATCAAACTTTAAGATAGTGAATATCCAGAAGACTTTGAAGGATCTCCTCCTCTCAATAGAACTTTATTTATAATGGGAGAAAATTTAGTTCATGTAGAAAACCCTCATAAGAATCCTCCTAAGAGGAATTTATCTTACCCCATCATCTTTGAGAATGATAATCAAACAATAATGAAAAATATTTCCCCATCTAATCTACCTACCTTTAGAGGTCTATCCACTGAAGACCCAGACCAATTCCTTTTTGAATTAAAAGTTCTCTACCAAACCTATGATTACACTTCAAATAATCAAAAGCTAAAATTCTTTCCCTCTACCTTGAAGGAAGGAACAATGAGGTGGTTTATGGGCCTAGCAGTAAACTCTATTAGCACTTGGAGAGAAATGGAAATAGTATTCCTAAATAAAGACCAAGATTATTGTAGGTTCAAGGATAGAAAATAAGAATTATTCAAGATAAAATAGAATGAATATGAGAACCTTGAAGATTATTTAGATCAGTTTGTTTTTGCCCAAAATAGGTGTAGATATGTGTCATCTAAAGAAGTAATCAAAACTATTTCCCTTAAAGTATTGGATGATTCCTCTAGGGGTTGTTTGAAACTCATGGGGAAGGGATATATTACCAAACTAGACTTACAAGAGATTACATAATTACGTACCAAATACTCTAGGACAAAACTTAGCAATATAAGAGGTAAACTAGGGAAATCTAGTGATGTGAGCCAACTCATGGAGGAACTATCAAATTTCAAAATAGATATACTGGTTCAACTATGTTGGAAATAAGATGAATAAGATGGGGTGGGGGTGAATCAATATTTAAAACTTTTCATTCAATTCCACTTAACTATGTATGAACCATTCTAACATGCGTGTACATCTTAACAATCATAAGCATCAAATCATAAGAGCATAAAAGATATGAACATAGCATATACATGGGAAACCCTCTATGGGTATAAAACCCACTGGTGAAGAAAATGGACTACATTCCTATAATACAAACATCAATATTTAGTGAATCACCAACTTCACATGGAGTACTAACCCCAACTAGCTCAGCACCAACTTAGCTAGGCTTTAGCAAGCACCCACTTACAAGGAGGCACCAATCCCCTAGATGTCTCAGCACTAAATCAACCACCTAATTATTTGATCAACTTAAAAAATTATTATTTCTTATACAAAATATTATTATCTACTCCTTCAACTCTTTGCTCACTTTAGTCCCTCTTAAACTATCCTTCGGCCTTCTTCGCTCAACTAGCCCTCTTCATCGCTTGATTAGGTCTTCTGACCTTGATCCTCATATGTATAACCTCTATTAGATATTAATAACATTTATTTGATGTTATACATGACATAATTATTCTCACCAATGATTATATCATTCACTTATCCTCTTGTGCTCTCCCACACTTAACATCTTCTAAGCATACACAAAATAGGCATGAATTGCCCTGATTTTATACAAGTCACTTGATCATATACTTATTATTCATATACATATTCAAATCAATTAGGTCAGCTATATATAGGCCTTTTAATATTAAAAATAACATTCCTCAATCATGAATCAATTAATACAATAGGTTCATCATACATCAATTAACCCTTACTCCTCTTTTAGGCTTATGGAGACCTAATAGGTCTTCTTAACAACATGTTATCCTTTGATCTTTATTGAAGCATATAAAAAAACATTACATAGTAGTAACAAGTCATACACCACTCAAATAAACCTTAGCCAACTTCACTTTATGTCTATAACACCTTTTAGTTCCAATCACCACTTAAACCCTATGTCAAATCATTACATATAAAAGGCTTGCACATATACCAATACTCTGTCTTGAAAAACTAAGGCATATACTTAATTTTGATAAATATCCATGGAAAAAAAATACATATTCAAAAACTTCATGATCTCAAGGTCATCACAAACTTCATTTGATGCTTTAACTTAGGGTAAACATGCTCAAACACTTCTCTACAAGTTGTTCACTCATAACTGCCAACTGACTCCACAATAGAGTCAAGAAAACATGAACATTTGATACATGATTGAATATATTAAAGGGATTTTAATGCATGAAAAATATCTTATAACATACTCATAAATCTCAACCAATCATATCATGAGATGTAATAAAAACTATTGGTCTTATAGATCAATTTGTTGACCTTCTCTCTCATAGACTCTACTCAACCAAATAAGCCATTTTGGCTTCAATGCTTTAACCTCTAAAACTAAATTACAAGATTATACAAAGAATAGATATATCATTAAATTCCAAAGAAACATAATCATTAATTTTAATACATCACTCTTACATGAAAACATATTAGGAAACATCTTCTCACATTTGTCTAATTTTCTTACTATTTGCACCACTGGGTTTGTTAGCGACTGACCAACTTTGATCATCAAATTTGCACACCTAAGATATGGAACATATCCATAAATATTTGTGAATAAAAACTAAAATTCTCACACTTTTATCTCTATCCACTTATCAACTTTGACTCAACCAACTCTATCTTTTATAATAAATCTTTGAAAGATAAGCACTTTCTTATAGGGTCTACTCACTCACCTGAGAAACCAATAACACTTGGAGATTATTGAAAGAGTTAAATTCAACCTCCAATAGCTTCTTTGATTATATCAAACCATTCTAATCTCTTTATAACAATATCTTAAACATCAACTCACTATTAGGGTTTTATGAGGGTTTAAACCATCTTTCAATCTTAACGATCATTCATAAAAACTTATCTCCTCTTTCCAAAAACTAATGCTTAAAACATTGAGCTAGAACCCTTACTCATCTACCATGAGCAACTTAGGTTCTCGTGCAAAATCTATACATGCCAATGAGTACTGAGGAAACCTTCTCATGTAGACAACTCTTCATTCTGTGTACTTGAGAAACCTTGAAATACTTTTCAAGCCTTTTCTTGTAAACCATGACCTAAAAATTCATGCACATACTTAAAACAACTTGAATCACCTTTGTCAATGTTCACTTGCTCACTTATGTCATGGAAACTAATCATATTACCTCATCTAGTCACCATCTCTATTCTTGCTTTATAAGCCTTGACCTGCAGGTCTTATTAGTCCTTGAATATGATCTTCTAGCCACCCTATCAACTTTAACTCAAAACTCTCCAGTGTTTCAATGTCTCTTGTGTATACTCAAGCAACCTCATACACTCACTATTATTCATAACTTGAATAGAACATCTTCAGATCTACTTACAGATCTTTAGAGCATGACTGGGATCTTTGTGGACTCTTCAAAGATTCAAACACATATCTTCAAAGCTAAAATTTTGATTAATTGCAAGGTCCTCTACACCTAATTTATAGCCTCAAACAATATTTCTCATGATCAAACACTGTAAAGTGTTCTTTGGAGCATTCTCATCTTCATAGCTAATTTAGAGCATCTTTAGAACTGTTTACACAGATCTTCAGAGCACATAGCTTCTCCTTCAGAGCTCACTTATTTCATCATGATACCTGCAAATACCATCTCACAAGGTATAGACAAAGCAATACAAGATGAATTACACGTATTTTACTAACTTGTACTTAATCAATTATATTACTATCATTCTTCATATAGTACTTGCATATTACTGCTCTTTATATAAAAACAACACTCATTATGCTGGCAATAGAACTCATTCATATACATGCCTCAAGGCTTACTTGACCAAGCATTTTCACAAGAACATTTTACATAAATGATATTAGATTGACATCAATGAAATAACCATTCATCTTCATAAGAACCATTGACATCAATGAAAATATTAGATATCAAAGCTCAACACTCAAGGATAATGCTCAATAATCTCTCCCTTAATCAATGACAATGTTCAACAAACTGAACACAACGTTAGATGGATTACAAGCCAAAGATAAATTTAACATTGAACCACTAAAAATATATTGCCCAAAGTGAAGATTAAAACATGCACTCAGAGATTATCCTCTAGATAAAATAAAAATTTATGGAATATGTGATGCTCAGGATCATGATATAAGAAATTGTAATCACCTTCCTACTCTTAAGAACCAACTTAAACATAATATATAGACCATACAGGAAGTAAAATATGTGCAAAGGCAAGGAAATACCTTCATAAAAAATTGACCACAATAGTTTAGCTCAAGGATTCCTTTAACATAATGGCATGCACCTCCGCAAGTTTGGGTAGCACCATCTTAATGGGGCAACCAAGAATTGATGCTGCAACCATGGATGATGCCCCAACTTATTCAACAAACTTGGATACCCCAAGTTCATCAAAAACCATGGGTAAATCAAAATTGGAACCCTAACCCAAACTATAATCAACAACAAAGAAGGTTTCCACAACAACAATCATTAATGTCTCCTTTGATAACTCAAGCACCCCTAATAGAATAAGTAAACCAACCTCAACTACCTGCCCAACCAGTAGGAAATCCAAAGTATAAGCAGGTTTATGTTAATGAACAAGGTAAAGCCATAGGGGTAGGTGTTATTTAATGTGTGAAAAACCTTGGACACTAGCCCTGGTAAGAAATGACACCAACATAAATTGGTTAAATGAAGGGATGACGATGACCCCATCAGTTGCCTCATCCTAGATTTGGACTTTCCATACAACAACACTCTCTACTCCTAGCATGATATTCCACTTTGTAGAGAGTTAAAATATATGGTGAGCCCTTCAATTTGACTATATTTTGACATTGATCCCATGCTCAACCCTAGTTGTGACCTAGTGAAGATCCACCTCAACCCACAATGGTAACATCCTTCACTTCATTCAACTTGACTAGTCGCAAAAGACTTTTAGCATAACAAGTAATCCCTAGTTCGATGGGACCATTTTGGGTGACAAGTTATTTATGTTTTAAAAATCAAAATTTAAGTTTTCAAAACATAAAATTAAAGTCTTCCATATGTAATTTCTAAAGAATAGATAGCCCGATTGGCATACTCATTTTGTGGGAGCACTACTCTTGAGGTGAGATCTAGGGGTCAAATCTCCTTTCCCTCACTAACCATATTATTTATTAAAACATCTATTTTGAAAATAAAAAGTTGAAATATGGTTTGTTGGGATTTTTTTAACAAAGGGGGGAATCTATTAAAATATGACATCTTTAGAGGGGATATTATTGCAATTTAATAAGGGCTCAATTTCAGAATATTAGCTAAAGGAGGCTAAAATTATTATTTGAAAGCTTAATTATTGTAAAGTGGGAGTTAGTTTTTTTCCTCAAAGGGGTGGTTTTTGGCCATTCCCCAAGCCCCTGCACCCATCCCCTTATTAAATTCTTCTAATGTACTTATAAGTGTCAAAGACAGGAGGGTGAAGCCCAATCTGACAAGCTGTCATATCCCCTCATAAAATCAGTCTATTTATTTTTGTGTGATTTGTATGTAGACAGATTATTGCTAGTCCCCGATGTATACATGCTAAGGGGATTAGTTATTTACTATTATTGGATATTTTTATCATTATTAGCTTTCTTTTAAATAGACGCATTATCAAGCAAACTTGATGTCTGTTCCTTGAGTGTTAATTTGATTTGTGTGTGTATTGCTTCCATCATGGCTTTTTGCACCAATTGTCACACACTTAAGAAACAAATGACATGTTATTTTTTGAAATCTACTCACATCATGATGACATGATCAAATTCATGGAAGAGAACAATAAAATAAGGAGGCAAGAATCTCTACCACCTTCCCATATTTCTAATAAGTACACCCTCATAATTTTATTATGGCAAAAAATTATTTGCTTGCATCATCAACCAAATACACCAGATTTACATTCTCATGTTCCTAGTCAGTCATGTTATATCCCTGAATTTGGTATGCATCCACTTTATGCATTTTTAGACTATGACCTATAGATTCACCTACAGTTATTGCTTCTACATCTACCTGACCTTTTTTTAGTATTTCAGCTTGGTCCCACTCCTGAGGCTCCTATTATAGATTTTGTTGATCTGTTTGTTGCTCTTGTTGTTGTACCTTATGAGTCTATGCCTATTGTAGTTGCAAATTATAGGTATCCCACTTCACATTCACCTACATATAACCCTGCTTATTTTGAGAGACATATAATTACTTTTGGATCTTGTATGTTTTGCTCCATGAGTCACACTTCTAGATTTGTGGGCATTGGTAATCATCTATAGGGTATTATTAACCCTATGCAACCTATTAAGTGGATTGTTTGGCATGACATTGGTTATTCAACAGGGGTTTCATATTCATTGGGATTATTTGATCACAAAAATCCATTTTTTTATTTTCTCCACTCTTCATGAGGATATTGAGCTACACATGAGCTCTACAAAACCTTCACTCAGGTTTGAAAGCCTTGAGATTACAACTATCAAATATGATCAACCTGACACACATTTAGATGCTTTTTTTCATGCTCTTGTTGTGTATTTTGCACCCACTCATATGCAAGCATATTCATCCACCATTTGTATTCATCTATGATGAATTTATGATCACTTGTGGTAACATCAAAAGCATTGTTAGTGAGGACACTAAAGATGTGGCACCTCCACTATTTAGGCTTCTTAGTTTGCTTACTACTCCCCCTGTCCTTTTATCACACCTTGACTTCTTTATAGACCTAAAAACCTACTAATTTGTGGATTTTAATGGTTATTATTTGGTTAATTACTATTTTAGTTAATCTAGATTACATATACCGAGTTATGGACAATTATATGTTGCTTAATTTACATGATTTTTAATGAGGGAGTTGGCTATACTTGCATATTATGTACATGATGATCATGTTGTTTAGTAATTAAAGTAGTATATTGTAGATTTTATATGTTTCAGGCTAACTACCTTCATTGTTGTGAGGTGGATGCAAGACAGATCCATCCCTCAGAGTGTGATGGAGGGAGGGCATCATCAAAGAGGGTGGAATAGATGGAGGCATTGGGGGATGATAGATGGAAAAACTAGAAACCCACACATACTATGATAGATACTATGTAGTTATATTCATTGCTTGAATTAGATAGCTTTTAGTATGTATTTATTTTGCTAATGTGTTATCTACATTTGAATGATTTCTAATATGCTTTCTATTGTGACCTTGATTTCTACTTAATGCTCATATTGATCTAGTTTTGTGATACATTATGTTGCCATATTTAGATTATCTCAATTATGATGTTGTTATATCATGTGATTGGAATCCTTGAATGTATGTAATAGGCCTTGCAGCTATCTTTGGATACAAGTGACTATTTTTATAATATTGTTTTGCTTAGTCCATATTTTTATTTGGAATCAATGATGTTACACATAATATTTAGAGGTCTATTATTATTAATAATAATAGAATGAATTTCACATAAGTCAATTGCATTGTTAAATAATCATAGTGATAGATTGATTTGTGAAGTCAATTCTCTACTCATCATAACGTTTAGATGGACATTGGAGTTTCAATATTGTTTGGCATTGTTAACATGCATGGGGTTCAATTA
Organism: Torreya grandis; assembly: GCA_037957365.1. Taxonomy (NCBI): domain Eukaryota; kingdom Viridiplantae; phylum Streptophyta; class Pinopsida; order Cupressales; family Taxaceae; genus Torreya; species Torreya grandis. Next base: position 1,138,138 of record JARHVA010001208.1, read on the forward strand.
TTATTGGTGAAATCTTTGTTTGATTAATGTTATAATGTTTAATTGACTTTTATTAAGTCAATGTTAAAAAGGGTCGATTTCATTGTAAATGATTATAGTGTTTAGAGGATTTGGTGAAGTCATTGTTATCATGCATAAGGACTTTAGTGAAAGTCGATTGCTTTATCAATAATCATAATGTTTAAAGTGATTTTGTGAAGTCAATATGCATGCATAAAGTTTGAAGGGATTATTTTATTGATTAATTATAGAAAGTTCAAGATTAAGGTTTTAATTTACACATTGACTTATGTTATCAAGTTGTATTGTAAACAATCATGAAGTTTGGGATTTTTGGCATGAGAAAACATAAGAGGATTGTTAGTCATATGTGAGTTGTTTTGCATGCATCAAATTAACCATTGATTTGGCTGAAGAAATGTGGAGTTAGGTTGGCACAGAAACAGGCATGCAAATGGATAAAAGAAATAGCAGAGAAGTTTTGGGGAACGACTTGACGTGATAGAGAAAGGAGAAGATAAATTTTGGATAAATTGGGTGAACGGATAGCAATATTATCATTTTGGGACTTCTTACTAGGTTGGTTTCATTTTAAAATTCGGATATATGTTATGATGATTTTTGGTAATTAATTCTCAAGGGTTTTAGTTGTATCATTATTAAGAAATTAATTAAGAGGGATAAATGCTCAGCCCTGTGGATGGCTCTACCATCTACAAAACTAAGTATATACCCCTGAAACCCTTAGAATAATGGCCATTTTGCCTATTTGATTCTGAGTTTGAGGGAAATTTTTGGATTTTTTTTTAAGGCTGAAATAAAAAACCTAGGAGGATTTGTGGGTGGTTTTTTGTTAGCTGAGATTATACCCTAAACTCTATTTGATTATGGCATAGTATGTTTATTTAAATATTAAACCAATGCATTTTTGTGAAGCTATATACTAGGTTTCATTTTAATTTTGACCCAAAAAGGCCACAACTAAGTGTTTTGTAAACCTATATTTTAGGTGCTAAAGTTTATATAGAAATCCCCTTTTCTGAGTAAGTTTAGAACAATCATGGTTTTATTTCATTTATATGACTTATCTAGCCAAAAAATATAAATATACACATATATGTATATATATTCCATAGAAATTCATTTACCTATCACACACACACACATAGACACACAAGTATACAACTAAAAGATTGTGGGTTTATATATGTCTTTGGATCAATATTGAGACTGAAAAATATAGTGTGTTAATCAAATTATTAAATTCTTAAGAGATAATTTTGTGATTATTTGAAATGCAAATAAATCTTATTCCATACTATTTGGAAGTCATACGAAATTCATTCGATGACTATTATACAGTTGAGTATCTACTTGGTTTAGTATAGAGGTTCCATTATAGTATGAGGGGAAATTAAATGAACTTATTACTAAGCATTTATGAGAATAAAATATAAATGATCTTATTTATATTATAAGAACCCATAATGACTTCACACCACCTATTATATTTTTTATGCGTATAGATAACCTTATGTTTTGAGATCTGTTTACAAAATTATATAACCTGAATTATATAGGTTTGTATGTCTTTCATATATATACATCGATTATATAATAAAACTCATATATATACATTCCTCTAGGTTTGTATTATGATAATGAGTTTGATAAGTTTGGTTAGGTTGTGAAATGATTGCACTATGTTTGTCAAGTTAATGAAAACCATTTAATACAATCGGCTGAGTTTGAGTATATGACTGTATACATTAGTTATATAAAACATGAATACTAAATATATTGATAATGTATAGAGTCAAATTACTTCAATTTGAGAAGATTAAATGATAATGAATAGTGGATTATTTGATGATACGTGATACTTTAGTTAATGGATAGAGATATGTCTAATTGGAGTATAATGTATACTATGCATAATTAGACTGGCTATTGATCTATTTCATTATATACATAATTGAGTACTTTATAGGTATATAAATATATGGAATACATATGTATTGTTGATTTAGTATAAATATAAAATATGTATACAATATATATATACACACTCAGTTAATGCTTCGAGCACATTACATGATATAACAAATATAAATGGGTGTATTTGTCATTTCAGTTATCATGTCTGAGTTATAGGTACGTTTAATGGTTTGAAGGAACATTTAGATATGTTGTACTTAAGATTAACTACAAACCATATACTGATTAATTTAGAATGGCTTATTGTTATACCTTAGGTGTCTAGATATAAGGAAATAAGTTGTTGATTAATGTTATTTACATGGATGAAATAACATTTGTAGTTACTTGTCAATATTATGTAACTAGATGTCTAAATATACTTCTTTCCTGATGGTATGATTTTTATTGAGGTTTATTTTTCTATTTGTTTATTATGCAATAATAAATCAGATATATTAGATTCATTACATTACATTTGATGGACTAAATGAATGTAAAAAATATTTCTTAATTTAGTACATAAATAATCTACTTATAGGGAATATTCTTTATAAATATGTTGGTTTCTTATATTTTTAAATATATAATGAAATCTCACATTAATGACCCTAAATAATCAGTGTGATGGATTCCACTCACTTAATTAGTGTCACTAATACGTAGATAAGGTGTAATCGGATTGAGTGGTGTGTATGAAATTGACTGATCCTCATGATCAATAACTATATTAAAACTTTGGACAAAGTAATGTTCATATTTAAACATTATCATTTCATATGTTTGATTTAGTTTACATGTTTTTAAGATATCATGTTAGAATGGGTTTCTTTATGGTATACATAATGTATTAGTTATCTTACAACACACGGGTTCTAGTTTGTCATTCTAGATTCTTGCATCATCATTATCTACCCATACATAAAGGGAGGGACATTCCCTAGTTGGGAGATTATACAAGGGAGAGATGGTCCATGTTTGATGTGGAAAAATACTTAGATGATGCTTTCCCTCCCCACAATAGTACTACACTAGAGACTAGACTTGAGATTACTTATTGATATTCAAGTTCATTGAGACTCACATGCTCTATAGAGCTTTGTATCATTGTATATTATTATTAAGACATTTATATTTTTGAAACTATAATTTATATTCATATGTACCATCCAACAGTTCACCGTAATATTGTATCAGTCATGGTTGAATTTGTAACAATAATTTTATGAATTAATGCAGTCTTTATTTTTGTAATCAACATTGTACCTATTTTTGATGTTGATATTGTTATAGGGATCATTAGCTAAATATATTAGATATACACCTTTATAATGTTAACTGATGTATTTAGTTAAAGATCACTTTTGTAGGTTTCATCATGATAAAATATGTTTGATGAATTTTTTGTAGTAAAACCTAGTGGGGTTGTTACATTGTAGTATCAAAACTAAGGCTCAAACTGTAAGACTTAATGTGTCCACTAATGCAAACATATTCTCTTATTAAGTAGGAATAATAATGGTGTGTGCTAGACTTGGAGGTGAGGGTACCTCAAATACCAACCCTCCAATGGGTCAAAATTAGTTCATCATTGAGGAAGCTACGAAGTTGGATAAGATCCTCATAGTCATGCATGAAACTAGGGACTGAATCATGACCCTAGACAAGGAAGTGCATGGGCATGTAGAGGAGAATATTTAGGAAGACCCTAAAGAACATCCTACTGAACAAGAAAATCCTTAAGAATAGAGTCATAAGGAAGTGCCATAAGATGTGAGGCTTGAGTAGTTGTAGAGTTGACATGAGATATGAAAAAGGTGAATCCACCCAAGTTTGATTGAACCATTTTGGGAGATGAAGCTGAAGCATGGCTGATAGAGATCGAAAAATATTTTTAGATTTAAAATTACTCTAAAGTCACCAAAGCAATCTAGGGAGTATATCAGCTTGTTAGTGAGGTAACAACTTGGTGGGCTAACAAGAAGCTCAAGATGAACCTTGATTCTACCACCACCACTTAGGAACAAATTGTGACATTATTTAGGTCATGATGACTTCCTTAGCTATATTTTGACCAAAAGCTGATGGATTTTTAGAACCTTAAGCAAAAAGACCTTTTTATGAATGAATATTGGGAGTAATTCATCAAGCTCTTAAAGTATGTACCTCAGTATTAGGTGGATGAGAGGTTCAAAATTAGAAAGTTCATTATGGGATTAAAACCTCAAATTGGTTGTGAGATGGATGTGCATGGGCCATCTACCATGGATTAGGTCTTTGACAAAGGTAGTCAAGCAAGAACAAAAGCTGAAATCTCTTACTCAAGTCAAAGATAAGTTCAAAAAAAATTTAGAAGTTCTAAACTAATTTTAAAAAAGAAGAACTAGAAGGAGAGGGGTGGAGACTCCAAGAGCCAGTTCAAGGTTTATAATGTTAATTTCAATAGTAGCTCAAGTAATAAGAAACCTGGAAATGGTTTCAAGGTAAACCAATAGTTTGAGAGGAAAGGGCCACCTAGAGGTTGATTCATTTTTGGAGGTAACCATTGCACTCAAGATTGTACTTAAGATAATCAGTGGAAAGAACACGAGTTCTGCTTCTCAATAGGGAAATTTTCAAGAACAAATTCATGCATCTATTGATAATCATCAAGTTGAGTTCCAAGCTTCACCTATTGAATTGGTATGTATTTTGTTTGATCATCCAATTTATATTTTGATTGACACTAGAGCAATAAAATGTTTTATTGCTCCTAGAGTGATCCAAAACTTAGAAGTTTTGGTTGATAAATATCAAAATAACATAGAAATAACACAGTAACAATGAATTCTCTGAGAAGAGATGTAGTATTACTCAAAATCGCAATACAAATATATGTTTATCTCTGGGAAGAGATGTCTGTCTTCACATTTCAGGGTACCTCTTCTTTTATACACAATTTGAAAGCATGGGAAGGATGTGGAAGGTCACCAATATCGAGGGAGATGAAGTGGTATGACTTCCAATATTTAAAACAATACATAATTCGAGGAATTACTATTTTTAGAAACTTACTATTTTTAGACAGCACTATTAAAATTGAAATTTGAGGCACTTCCGTTGGGTTTTCAGGGGTCAAACTTCATTGAGAAAAGCTCAATTCCATTTCATGATGTTCCCCTCGTTCTTAGCTTTCCAACGGTTTAAACGGTGAGTCAATTGGAGCTACGGTGCAAAAGTTATGGCTCTCGGAAGTTCCGTCATCAATTGGGGTGGAACTGTCACCCGAATTGTCACCTAAATTGATGCCTGGATCATTCCTCCCTCCTTGAAAAGCAATGTTCCCCATTGCGTCAATACTCCCCATCAAGTGTGGTAGTTGTTTCTTGATTTGATTCTCTGTGAGCCACTCACCTTGATGGCTAAGCTGACCCCTTTTGACCACTCGATACAGCGGAAGAGAACGTCCTCTGGTTGTCTTCATCCAGGTATCCACAATCTGATCCTCTTCCACTGGAGCAAAACTCTGTGGATCAAGTTCATCAATGTCGAGTTGTTCTGCTACAATTGAAGTGTCCAAGAGAGGTGGATGATATGGCTTGAGGAGGTCCACATTGAATATTGGGTGCAGACCAAGGTAGGCTGGGAGGTTCAACTCAAAAGCATTTTCTCCAACTCTTCTGGTGATGGTGTATGGACCATATCGCAGAGGCCAAATTTTTCTATGTGGGCTTGCAAGTCATTCCTTCTGGAGCTGCAACCAGACCTTGTCACCCACAACAAAATGGTGTGCAATCCTGTGTTTATCATGGCGTTGCTTGTACTTTTGATTCATCTTCTCCAAGATGTCATGAACTTGTTGTTGGAGGTGTTGCATTTGTTCAATAAACTTTGTAGCTTTTGCTGCCTCAGATCTTCCATGAGGTGTGTATTCCATGGTGGAAAATGGAACTGCTATATCAACCGGTGCCATGGGTTGGAACCCAAAACATACTTGGAATGGACTGTGCTTGGTCGAGCTGTGCAGTGCCCGATTGTATCCATGTTGTATGAAAAGAAGTCCCTCATCCCATGTGCGTGGATGTTTGGAGTGGTACATCCAAATCATGTGAACAATCAAGTAGTTTACCACCTCTGTTTGACCATCAGTCTGTGGATGGAAGGCTGTGGACTTCATCAGCTTAGTATCCATCATCTTCCATAGAGTGGACCAGAAGATGCTCAAGAACCTGCTATCTTGATCTGAGACAATAGACTTGGGAAGACCAAAATGGAGCCATACATGACCAAAATATAGTTGAGCAGTTTCCTCAGCAGATTTATTTTTTTACAGGCAATCATGATAGCCATTTTTGAAAAATGATCAACTACCACAAAAATACAATCCTTACCATGTTTGGAAGTGGGCAAGCCTGATAGAAAATCCATTGAGATGGATTCCCAAGGCCTGGTTGGTTCTGGCATTGGTGTGTACAATCCTTGCTTCTTATTTGTCGGCTTGGCTATCGCACATGGGGTGCAGGATTTGAGATATCTTTCTACATCCTTTCGCATATGGGGCCAGTAGAAGTGTTTTTGAAGAACTGCCAATGTTTTCTCAATACCAAAGTGTCCAGCTGTCCTACTGAAGTGTGCTTCCCATATCATCTTTTGTTGCTCTGCAACTGGAACACAGATGTGTCCCATATGATAGAGGACATTATCTTGCAAATAGAAATCAGAAACATGTGTACCTTTTTGAAGTGCTTGATATGTAGCATCAAAGGTAGGATTTGCTTCATACAGGGTACCCCAAGTGGCAGTCTCATGTCCGCACAGGTCTAAAACTGTTGTGAGTGCAGTAATTGGTTGGCGGCTCAGACAATCTGCAACTGTATTTGAGCTCCCCTTTTTGTGTTTGATTATTAGGTGGAATTGCTGAAGATATGTGGCCCACTTCTGATGCCTCTCATTTCGGAGCTTGCTTTGTGTCTGGATGAATTCCAATGGTCTGTGGTTAGTGTGAATGACCGTTTCTTTTCCCAAGATGTAGTGTTTCCATTGTTTGTAGGCTTACACAATGGCATATAGATCCTTATCATATGTTGGATATTTCTTGACTGTATCAATGAAAGTTTCACTGTGATATGCAACAGGATGGCCATGTTGCATGATGACAGCTCCCATGGCATATTCAGACGCATCTGTCATCAACTCAAAAGGTTGATGCAAATATGGCAAGGCAAGAACAGGGGCTGAGCAGAGTCTGTTCTTCAAATTCTCAAATGCCCTTTGCTGTATTTCACCCCATTGAAATGTAGCTTTTGCTCCTCCTTTAGTCACTTGGGTTAGTGACCAAGCAACATGTGAAAATCCAAGAACAAACTTGCGGTAGAAATTTACAAGACCCAAAAAGCTATGAAGCTCTATGAGGGTCCTTGGTGTGGGCCATTCTTGAATAACCCGAATCTTTTTTGGATCAACATGGACCCCTTCTGCATTCACAACATACCCGAGGTACTGAATTGTTGTCATCCCGAATGTGCATTTGTCAAGATTTGCATACAACTTGTGCTCCCGAAGAGTTTGAAGCACCTTACAAACATGTTGCAAATGTTCTTCCCACGTTCTGCTATAGATGAGTATGTCATCTAAGTAGACAACCACAAACGAGTTGGTGAAGGGTTGTAGGATGTCATCCATCATCCTCATGAAGGTTGCAGGTGCATTAATTAAGCCAAAAGGCATAACCAACCATTCAAAGAGCCCCTCCTTAGATTTGAATGCAGTCTTCCAGACATCAGTGGGATCGATGGGAATTTGGTGATAACCAGATTTGAGATCAATTTTGGTGAAGAACTTCGCACCACGAAGCTGGTCCAGCAGGTCATCAATCCTGGGGAGAGGATAGCGATTCTTCACAGAGATTTTATTCAGGGCTCGATAGTCAATACAAAGCCTCCATGTTCCATCTTTCTTCGGTGCCAAGACAATTGGGCTACCACAAGGTGAAGAGATTGGCCTGATGTGACCCTTTTGGATCAATTCTTGAATCTGTCTTTTTATCTCATCATTCTCCAAAACTGATCTGCGATACACAGTACTGTTAGGCAAAGGTGATCCTGGGATCAAATCGATAGAATGTTTTACCTGGCAATGTAGTGGAACTCCTGTAGGTGACTTGAATAAGTCATCATATTCTCCTGTGATGCATCCTATCTGCTTTTATTGTTGTGTTGATTGCGTAGTCAGGACTGCAACATCGGCTTTCGTGGATTTCTGCGGCTTGACCACCATGAGGACAAATTGCTTTGTTTTCTCCACCAATCTCTTACATTGCTTTGCACTGATCAAGGAGACAGATGTGGGAGGTGGTACCTCTGGTACCCTATAGTGCCATTTCCCAAGGGTGAGAGTAATCCTTCAGGTTCGTGATTCATAGATGCCATGTCCCTCATACATGAATCGCTGACCAAGGAGTACATCACAAACACCTAGATTGACTACATCACACAAGACTTCATCTTGGAATGGTTTTATGGCATATGAAAGAGGACACTGATGGGTGACACAGAGGTCTCTCCCTGGGCTTAACCATCTAATACTATAGGGCTTTGGATGAGGCTTCACAGATAGATTTAGACTTTTCACAACTTTAGCAGAGATTAAATTCTTTTGACTCCCACTATCAAGAATGAAATGTAAAGGTGTACCTTTTACCCATAGTTTGGAGTGGAACAATCTTTCCTTGTCATCTGGTCTTTCTCCATGGTTCTGTGATGAAGCGATAATGGTGTCTGGCTCAGCATCTACAATTTCTTCTTCGTCCTCTTCGACTGTGGGTTGTGTATGAGGCAGAGTAGTGGACGTTGAGTATTGTGACTCAGAAAGCAATGACTTGATGGCCCGACATTCTTCTTTGGAGTGAGTCCCAGTTTTGTGGTAATCACACCATTTTCCAGCCTTCCCTTTCTGGGATTTCTTATCCTGAAACTCCTTTTGCTTCCAATTTGGGCCTCGTGTTTGACCTTCCTTATCACTTTTCCATTTTGAGGGTTGACTCTTCGTATTCTTTCTGCCATTCTTCTGTTCAATCTTCACTACAAATTTGTATGCCTCACCGAGGGTTTCCAAATTGAAGAGTTCCATTTCCCCCCGTATGTACCATTATAGTCCACCACGATATTTGAGAGTCTTATGTTTCTCACTTTCTTGAATGCCCAACCTTGCAGACAAAGAATGAAAAGTGTCTGTGTAATCTTGAACAGATTGGTCCTTACCTTGGCGAAGTTGTTGCCACTGTATGTAGAGATCATCATATGCTCCAATGGGATACTACTCTTCTTTCACTGCTTCTACAAAATCATCCCAGGTAGGTTCTGCCTCAAGGCTAATGTCATCTGTGCTAAACCTCTTTTTGCACACTTCCCACCAGTTTTTCACAGGCAATGTTGATTTCAAAAGAGCAAAAGTAATCTTTTCTCCATCGGTGAACTTATTTACAGAGAAGTAGGAAGACAGTTGATCTAACCAATTTTCTACTACATCAGCATTGATTTTACCTTCAAATGTATGAATATCAAAATTTACCTGGACTTTGAAGGGTGTTGGGGCACTGAAAGGTCGTTCCCTGGATGAGGAGCTAGGAAGTGGAGCCGCAGAGCCAGGATTTCCCATCAGAAGTGTTTGAAGAATTTGGGCAAATTGTTGTAACATCTGTGCTTGTTGCCGTTGGAGGGCCTCATTCACCATTTCCTTAAAAGGATTAGATGTCTCGGTGTCGTCCGCCATTTGAGGTCGTCTGGAGCGAACAGGTGGAAGCTCTGTTGTTTCCCACCCAAGCTTTTTATAGCCTGACCTCGTCCTCGGGATCATACACTCTCAAGACAAACCGCTCTGATACCACTGATCCAAAACTCAAAAGTTTTGGTTGATAAATATCACAATAACATAGAAATAACACAGTAATAATGAATTCTCTGAGAAGAGATGTAGTATTACTCAAAATCGCAATACAAATATATGCTTATCTCTGGGAAGAGATGTTTGTCTTCACATTTTGGGTTACCTCTTCTTTTATACACAATTTGAAAGCATGGGAAGGATGTGGAAGGTCACCAATCTCGAGGGAGATGAAGTGGTACGACTTCCAATATTTAAAACAATACATAATTCGAGGAATTACTATTTTTAGAAACTTACTATTTTTAGACAGCACTATTAAAATTGAAATTTGAGGCACTTTCGTTGGGTTTTTGGGGGTAAAACTTCATTAAGCAGAGCTCAATTCCATTTCACGATGTTCCCCTCGTTCTTAGCTTTCCAACGGTTCAAACGACGAGTCAATTGGAGCTACGGTGCAAAAGTTATGGCTCCCGGAAGTTCCGTCATCAATGGGGGTGGAATTGTCACCCGAATTGTCGCCTAAATTGATGCCTGGATCATAGAGTGCTTAATAAGTTGTCTAAAAAAATTGGATTTATGGTAAATGCATGGCTAATACAGTATGAGAATGAGTCAAAAGTCAAGGTTGACAAGTGTCTAATGGAAGATGAGATCGGGTTCTCTTAATTCACTACAGTAACATCTGTATGTTTTACCATTAGGGTCATATGATGTAATCGTAGGAGTCAATTGGCTTGTGGAGCACAAATCTAAGGTTGATTGCTATCCGAAGAAGGTTGAGTGTCAAGATGATTTAGGAAATTAGACAGAACTTCAGGGTGAGACAAGAGAGTTAAAGCTTAGGCAAATTTCTATAATTCAACTCAAAAAGGCTTAGAGAAAAGGATGCTAAGCATTTATTGTTAAAATAAATGAGATGGAGGAATCTAAGGAACCATCCATAGAGGATTATCATTTTCTAAGGAACTTTCAGGATGTGTTTTCATGGAATTACCTAGATTACCACCCAAATGTGAGTTTGATTTCTCGATTAACATCATACCTGGATCTGAACTACAATCCAAGGCACTATACATGATGATAACTATCAAATTGGTTGAGTTGAAGGCTCAAATTCAAGAGTTGTTATCAAAAGAGTTGATTTGAGTAAGTGTGTCACTATGGGGTGCACCAGTGGTGTTCTTCAAGAAGAAGGATGGTACTATTTGCCTATGTATCAATTACAAGATGTTGAACAAGGTAATAATGAAGAATAAATATTCATTACCTTGTATTGATGATATTTTTAATTAGATGTAAGGGGCTGCTATCTTTTCTAAGATTGATCTTAGATCAGGGTATCATCAATTGAGAATTTGAGATGAGGATATTCCTAAAATAGCATTTAGAACTCAGTATGGGCACTATGAGTTCACAGTGGTACCTTTCAGATTGACAAATGTTGTGGTGGCATTTATAAACCTCATGAATAGTGTGTTCAGGGATTATCTAGATCACTTTATGTTGTTTTTTCTAGATGACATCCTCAAATATTCCAAAGATGGAAAAGAACATCTTCAACATCTAAAACTAGTTTTGTTGTGTTTACGAAAGCACAAGTTATCCAAGTGTGCATTTTTTATAAAAAAAAGTGTAATATTTGGAACACATTATCTACATAGATGAAATTTTAGTGGATTTTTCAAAGAAAAGAGCCATAATAGAATGACGAGTGCCTAAGAATGTGTATGAGGCAAGAAGTTTTATGGGATCAATAAGCTATTACAAGATATTTGTTCCAAACTTTTCAAAGATAGTTAATCTAATTACCTCTCTTTAGTAGAAGAATCAAAGATTTGTTTGGTCAAATAAATATGATAAAGCCTTGTAGGAATTGAAAATGAGGCTTATTTTGATTCATGTGCTAAGATTTCATAATCTTAATAGTCAATTCTTAGTGATCACAAATGTATTTGGGGAGGAACTTAGAGGATTTCTTATGTAGGATGGTTCAATTGTAACATATGAGTCTAGAAAATTAAAGCCTTATGAGGTGAATTATTCCCCTCATGATCTAGAACTTGCTGCCATAGTGCACGCCTTGCAAGTTTGGAGGCATTATCTATTGGAGAAACCATTTGAGCTAAAGACTGACAACTTGGGACTCAAATAGATTTTCACCCAACCAAACCTGAAAGTACATTAGAGACATTGGTTAGAATTCTTATTTGATTGTGATTTTGATATTAACTATATCAAGGACAAGGAAAATAGAGTTGTTGATGCCCTAAGTTGTAGAAGGTACATAACATTCTTGGATACTATCAGAAGTAATTTCTACAATTATGTAATTAAATTCTCATCAAGAGATGAATTCTATGATAAAATTAAGAAAGCATTATCAAAGAATCCTTAGAATCTAAAGTATAAAATATTCAAGTTAGAGAGTGATGGTATTTCGAGGTACAATGATAGGATATATGTCCCTGATAGAGAGAATCTGAGAAGCATGGTGCTAAAGGAATTACACAATGCCCCATATTCAGGACATCTAGGTGTAATTAAACTCATGACTGAGCTAAAACCTCTCTATTTTTGGAAAATAATCAAGAAGGATGCAACATATTTTGTGTCTCATTGTTTGAAGTGTCACTGTGTGAAAGCTAAACATGTACATCCAACAGGATCACTAATCCTCATGATATACCAAAATGGAAGTGGCAAGTGATTAGCATGGACTTTGTCCAAGGTTTGTTATTATTACAAAAATGACATGATATGATCTTGGTTGTAGTTGATAAACTAACTAAGATAGCTCACTTCATACCAGCCAACTTAACAGATGATGCACCTATGCTTGCAAACAAATTCATAAGATAGGTGTATCGATTATATGGTTTTATAAAAAAAAAAAATTATATGGAGATCTGAGAATGACTTCTAGATTTTGGTTGACTTTGAATTTAGCTCTGGGTACGTAGTTGAATTTTAGCACTATTTATCACACAAAAATGATGGACATATAGAGAGAGTTAACTAAGTTTTAAAAGATCTCCTTCAAATGTATTGCATGGATCAACAATACAAGTGGGAGGAGTACCTTCTATTAGTTGAGTTTGTTTATAACAACTCATACCAATTAGTGTTGAAAATAGATCCATTTGAGGCATTATATGGAAGGAGGTGTAGAACACTAATCAGTTGCAATAGGTTAGAGGACAGGGTAGTCTTTGGACCTAAGATGCTTATGGAAATGGAAGAACAAGTTATGATAATTAGGCAGTGGTTGGTCGAGGCCAATGATAGACAAAAAAATTATGTTGATATGAAGAGAACACCAAGGTAGTTTTATGTAGGTGATAAAGTTTTATTGTGGGTTAAGCCTTAGAAAAGCTTAATTAAGTTTGGGAAGTCAATAAAACTTTCATCGAGATATGTGGGACTTTGGAAGTGGTCAATCTAGTAGTGTATAAGCTTGCATCACCACTAGCTCTAACTCTTTTTCATAATGTTCCTTCATATATGTTGGTTAGAATGCTTTCTAGGTTCTGGATCCTAGGGTGGTCACAGTAGAACCAATCAAAAAAATTAATACTCATAAACTCAGTTTGTGTAATAGAGAAGTGTCATAGTACAAGGTCTAATGGGACAAATATTATGAAGATAGTGCCACTTGGGAGGATTATGTTGAGTTTTTTAGGTTGTTTCCACATTTGTTTACTTAATATGTTATTGGATATTATTTATTTTCTATTGAATAATGTTTTATTTCAAAAAAATTATTTGAATAAGTGTCATCGGGATGATGACCAACTTTAAGTGGGAAGGATGTCACATCCTAATTTCTCTCAAGACCTAAAAACCTATTGATTTGTAGATTTTCATGGTTATTATTTTGTTAATTACTATTTTGGTTAAGTTGTATTACATATACTAAGTTATGGATAATTATATGTTGCTTAATTTTTATGATTGTTAATTATGGAGTTGGTTGTACTTACATAAGTTATACATGATGATCATGTTGTTTAGTTATTACAATAGTATATTATTGATTTTATATGTTTTGAGTTTACTACCTTCATTATTGTGAGGTGGATGTAAGACATATCCATCCCTCAGAGTATGATGGAGGGAGAGCATCATCAGAGAGGGTGGCATAGATGGAGGCATTGGAGGATGACAGATGGAAAAACTAGAAACCCATACACATCATGATAAATAATATGCAATTATATTCATTGTTATAATTAGATAACTTTTAGTATGTCTTTGATTTGCTAATGTGTTATTTGCATTTGAATGACTGCTAATATGCTTTCTATTGTGACCTTGATTTTTTATTAATGTTCCTATTGATCTAGTTGTGTGATACATTATGTTTCCATATTTAGATTATCTCGGTTATGATGTTGCTATATCATGTGATTGGAATCCTTGAATGTCTTTAATAGGCCTTGTAGCTATCTTAGGACATAAGAGAATGTTTTTATAACAATGTTTTGCTTGGTCCATATTGCTATTTAGAATCAATGATGTTAAACATAATATTAAGAGCATTATTATTTTTAATAATAATAGAATGACTTTCATATAAGTCAATTTCATTATTAAATAATCATAGTGATAGATTGATTTGTGAAGTCAATGTTATACTCATCATAACATTTAAATGGACATTGGAATTTCAATGTTGTTTGGCATTGTTAACATGTATGGGGTTCAATGATTACTGGTGACATCTTTGTTTGATTAATGTTATAATGTTTGATTGAATTTTATTAAGTCAATGTTAAAAAGGGTCAATTTCATTGTACATGATTATAGTGTTTAGAGGATTCATTGAAGTCATTGTTATCATGCATAAGGACTTTAGTGAAAGTCGATTGCTTTATCAATAATCATAATGTTTAAAGTGATTTTGTGAAGTCAATATGCATGCATAAAGTTTGAAGGGATTATTTTATTGATTGATTATAGAAAGTTCAAGATTAAGGTTTTAATCTAAATGTTGACTTATGTTATCAAGCTATAATTTAATCAATCACAGAGTTTGGGATTTTTGGCATGAGCAAACATAGGAGGACTGTAAGTCATTTGAGTTGTTTTTCATGCATCAAATTAACCATTGATTTGATTGAAGAAATGGGGAGTTCAATTGGCATGGAAATAGGCATGTAGACGGATAAAAGAAAGAGCAGAGAAGTTTTGGGGGATAACTTGACACGATAGAAAAAGGAGAAGAGAAAGGTTGGATAAATTTAGTGAAAGGATAGCAATATTATCATTTTAGGACTTATTACCAGGTTGGTTTCATTTTAAAATTCTTATAAATGTTATGATGATTTTTGGTAATTAATTCTCAAAGGTTTTAGTTGTATTATTATTAATAGATTAATTAAGAGAGAAATGCTCGACCATCCACAGAACTAAGTATATACCCCAAAATCCTTAGAATAACGACCATTTTGCCTATTTAATTTTGAGTTTGATGGAAATTTTTTGAGTTTTATTTTAAGGCTGAAATTAAAAACCTAAGAGGATTTATGGGTTGTTGTTTGTTAGCTGAATTTATACCCTAGACTCTGTTTAATTATGGCACAATATGTTTATTTAAATATTAAACCGATGCTTTTTTTGAAGATATATATTAGGTTTCATTTTAATTTTGACCCCAAAAGGGCATGACTCAGTGTTTTTTAAACCTATATTTTAGGTACTAAAGTTTATATATAAAACCCCTTTTTTGAGTAAGTTTAGAACAATCATGTTTTAATTTCAATTATATGACTTATCTAAAAAAATATATACATATACATGGATATGTATATATATTCTACATGACTTTATATATATATACAACTAAAAGATTATGGAGTTTGTTTATATGTGTCTTTGAATCAATATTTACACTGAAACATATAGTGTGCTAATCGACTGGTTATATGCTTAATGTTAAGGATTAACATTTACATTGGTATTTACCATAGGGTAAATTACTATGTACTGAATAGTATGCACTATATGGTAAGTTAGTAATTGATTGTTACTAAATAGATTGCTAGTTATACAAATATATAATTGTAACAATATATTTTTTATATAGTTTGAAGGTTAGCCAGAGATAGTTTATAGGGATCTCAAGATCCTCATATATAGCTTATGCACTCCTATATAAGTTCTTTGTATTATTTCATATGAAAAGAATTGAAGTGTGTGCAATATAATATTATTGGTTTTTATTATCACCTCTGTATTTGGATATCTCACTACTATGTAACTCTGATCTTCACAAATATCTAGTATCAGAGCAGTTTATGTCTCAGGCCTGTCATGAAGAATTAAAAATGTCAATGGGGCAATGTATAGATAGTATTATTATCCTAGATTAATGATTTTAATTCTTTGATTTAGAGATTATAGATTCATTTAGGTAATTAGTTTTGATAGCAATAGTTTCTACCTGATCAAAAAATCACATAGTTATCTTCTCTCAACCATTCTTTATTGACATATTGTTAATATAGTTAAGTTGGCATAGTGGCGAAGTATCTCAACATCATTTAGCATTTACCAGGTGATCATAAATTTCCATGCAAAATTAGAACTCCCCATAGATTAGAATTCATCATGAATCATTGATTCAAGCCTGTATTGATTCACTCCCAAGTCCAGACATCTTTCACTCTTTGAAGCTCGATTCATCTATGATTGATCTTCATGTTTTTAATGGAAAAATGGTCTCTAAGTAAAGAGGCATACTGGAATCTACTTGGACATGTCATCCATTCATCTGAGTGTTTCTTAATAAATAAAATTAGTTATTGCAGATCTGATTAGAGTCACATCCCATTCTACAGTGTGTGTACAAGCACTGGCTTGTATATCTCATGTTTTGATATCCTCAATGACTTAATCTTTATCCTAGATCTAGTTTTCAATACATTTTAATGTTTTTTCTAAATAATTATCCACTGTATCAATTGCATTAGAATATGCATCAAATTACATCCACATGGAGATTGACCATTCAAATCAATTCATCCATGTAGGCATGTGCATAGATTTTCTCCAATGTGATCTTTTCTGCATATTGGTTTGTGATCCATTCTACTTGACACATCATATCTCCATTTCCTATTATTTCATGACATCCTTATGCATTCGTCAATGGTTCCATAAGCTCACAATATTGGTTAGAAATTTATAAGTTTTTTGTTTTATCTTTTGTTCATGCCATAGGCCAAAACATGATAAAGATAGGTTAAGAGTCAAGTGATTATTTCCATTCATTCTAATGTGGTCTTTCATGGTCTTAAAAATTATCAATTTAATAATGTTATTTTATTTAAGACTTATTTTTTAGTCATGTTAGTATTATTCAGTCAAATTTTTAATTATAGCCTTTTGCTATATTAAAAATTGATGCTAAGTTATATAACATTTAGGGTGGTTATTATTATCAAAAGGCCTTGTAATAAGTATCAAAAGAATCAAAGTTTGTCATGAAGGTCTATTATATGTACAAAACAAATTCAAAAGTGCCAATCATTAATTATGTCTAGATTATTGTCAATAAGTCATTATAAAGTTTGTCATTTTTGTTGAAGAGTCTAACGTCAAAGTCTTTTTAGGTCCACTATCAAAAATTATTTGTAAAAGGATGCATTTTTGGGCAACCCTGACATCCTGGGAAGGAATTGTTTCATATTGAGGAGGGAAGTACACCCAATGAAAAAACAATTGTGCTTCACTTCTTCATCAGCTAAGTAAGTAGCAGATATTAGAGGATGAATGAAATGAAGGCTAGAGGTTCCAGAGTCTCTCATCAGTCACCAATGATGAGGCCTTAGATTATTTGGTGACATCTTTTGTGTGGTGTGTTTTTCTATTTTTTTCAGTGTGGTGTGTTTTGTGTCAAATCGGCTAATGCCAAGGATAGTTATTTAGTGGTAGTGAAAATTATCTAAACTATTTTTATTTGGGTGGCAACAAACATTAATATAGGTTATATAGATGATAACTAAGATTTATTTTTCATGATATTTCATTTTCTAGTATTGTGTGTTTTCATTCCCCTACTGGATTAGAGAAAAAGAGAGTGTATATATAATGGAATGTGGCAAAAATTGTACAGGAGGGCAACTAACTACATAAATCTTTGACTGTAGAGATTCTCTAACTATCGTACTTCTTTATGAAGATGATCAGCCAGTGAAATATCCATTGTGTTCATATGGAGTAAATACGAGATGAGCTATTCACATAATAGTGGTCATATGCATCAAGATCCAAATAACAAGATTCAGATAGTATTATACAGACCTAAAAGTATGCATTGACATATGATTCTATTTGGGATAGTTCTTGAAGATGTAAATTCTCCCCATATAAACACTAAGCATGGGACTGTTAAGGATCAATGTTTACATTGCTATTTATCGTAGGGTAAATTACTATTTACTAGTGGTAAGTAATTGATTATTACTAAATAGATTTTTACTTATACGAATATATTATTGTAACAATATATTTTATATATAGATTGAAGGTTAGTCAGAGAGAGTTTTTAGGGATCTTGAAATCCCCATATATAGCTTATGCACTCCTATATAAGTGCTTTATATTATTTTGTATGAAATCAATTGAAGTGTGTGCAGTATAATATTATTGATTTTTATTATCACTTGTGTATTTGGCTCTCTCACTAATGTGTAACTCTAATCTTCCCCAAGACTTAAGAGGTAATTTTGTGATTCTTTGATTTGCAAATAAATCTTATTCCATACTATTTGGAAGTCATATGAAATTCATTCGATGACTGTTATACGATTGAGTATTTACTTGGTTCAGTATAGAGGTTCCATTATATAGTATGAGGGAAAATTAAATGAACTTATTAATAAGAATTTTTTAGAATAAAATATAAATGTTTTAATTTATATTATAAGATCCCAAAATGACTTCACATTGCCTATTATATTTTATGTGGGTGTAGACAACCTTATGTTTTGATATTGTTTACAAAATTATATAACTAGAATTATATAGGTCTGTATGTCTTTCATATATATATCAAATATATAAAAAAACTCATATATGTACATTTGGATAGGTTTGTAGTATGACAATGAGTTTAATAAGTTTGGTTAGGTTGAAAATGATTAAACTATATTTGTCAATTAAATGAAAACTGTATAATACAGTCGGCTCAGTTTGAATATATGATTGTATATATTTATTATACAAAACATGAATACTAAATATATTGAAAAAGTATATATTCAAAGTACTTCAATTCAAGTTTATTTATATTATGAAGAATAAATGATAATGGATAGTGGATTATTCGATTATACACAATACTCTAGTTAATGGACAGAGATCTATCTGATTAGAGTATAACATATATTATGCATAATTACGCTGGTGGTTGACTTATTTCATTATATACACAAATTAGTACCATATAGGTATTTAAATATATGGAATACATATGATTTGTTGATTTAGGACAAATCTAAAATATGTATACCCCACACACACACACACACACAATTAATGTTTTGAACACATTACATGATAGAACAAATATATATGGGTGTATTTTCCATTTTAGTTATCATGGCTGAGTTATAGGTGTGTTTAATGGTTTGAAGCAACATTTAGATATGTTGTATTTAACATTAAATACAAACCATATATTGATTAATTTATAATGGCTTATTGTTATACCTTAGGTGTCTGGATATAAGAAAATAAGTTGTTGATTAATGTTATTTACATAGATGAAATAACATTTGTAGTTACATGTTAATATTTTGTAACTAGATGTCTAAATATACTTCTTACTCGGATGGTATGATTTTTATTGAGGACTGTTTTGCTATTTGTTTATTATGTAGTAATAAATTAGATCTATTGGATTCATTACATTACATTACATTTAATGGACTAAATGAATGTATTTAATATTTCATGGTTTAACACATAAATTATCTACTTATTGGGGAATATTCTTTATGAATCTGTTGGTTTTTTATATTTTTAAATATATAACCAAATCTCACATTAATGATGCTAAAAGTAGTGTGATAGATTCCACTTGCTTAATTTAATGTCACTAATACATAGATAAGGTGTAATTCGATTGAGTGGTGTGTATGAAATTGACTGATCCTTGTGATCAATAACTATATGAAAACTTTGGTCAAAGTAATGTTTATAGTTAAACATTGTCATTTCATATGTTTAATTTAATTTACATGTTTGTACAATATCATATTAGAATGGATTTCTTAATGGTATACATCATATATTAGTTATCTTACAACACATGGGTTCTAATTTATTATTATAGATTCTCACACCATCATTATCTATCCATATGTGAAGGGAGGACCATTCCCTAGTTGGGAGATTGTGCGAGGGATCGATGGTCCATGGTTGGTGTGGAAAAGCACCCGGATGATGCTCTCCCTCCCCACAATAGTACTTCACTAGAGATTAGACTTGAGATTACTTACTGATATTTGAGTTTGTTGAGACTCGCATGCCCCGTGGAGCTTTGTATCATTATATATTATTATTAAGATATTTATATTGGTAATATTATACCTTTTATTCATGTGTAACATATAAAAATTAGCTATAATATTATATCAATCATGGCTAAATTTGTAACAATACTTTTATGAATTAATGCAGTCTTTATTTCTATAATCAACATTATACATGTTCTTGATGTTGATATTGTTATGGTGATCATTATCTAAATAGATTAACTATACACCTTTATAATGTTAATTGAAAATAATGTATTTAGTTAAAAATCACTCTTGTAGGTTTCATCAAGATGAAATATGTTTGATGAATTTGTGTAATTGTCTTTTTTTTAAACCTTATTCTAGTAAAACCTAATGGGGTTGTTGCAATTTTGATGCTCCTTAGTTGTATGAGATCTTTTTTAGGTAGATGTTTTTTTGGAACATCTATCATTTCATAGATGTCATCTTTGATAGATTGACAACATTTTGGAGGTTTTTTATGTCACTTAGTGAGGTTATTTGTTGTATGAGACCATTTTGTAATCACATTAAGAGTCATGTAGTTTTTATGCATACATGTGTGCTCTATGATGAGCACTTTATTCTTGAGATATGTGACTATCCCATTACCACCAAAACCATCTTCTTAAGAGATATCATATATGTATTTTCAACACTTCTTATCAAGCTTTTTGACAGCCTCTTTCAGCTTTGTAGTGGAGTTTGTTCTTCTTCTGAAGTGTAGCTAGTCTCGTGAAATCCAGTGTCAGCTTGTTAGTGTTCGAGTCCACTCATAAAAAAATGTAATGTCAGTCCACTCATTCAAAATTATGTTGGAGAATGGTGTTGATTATGTTTCTTTGGGTGTCATGTCCCTTTCTAAACCTTGGCACCCCACATCTTTTGACAATAGATCGAATTGAGTTTAGTGAACTCTTGCACTATCAACACCACTAAAAGTCTCCTTGCATGGAGCTATTTCATGTTATTATTATTATTATTTTTAATTAAACAGTGGGTCAAAACCACTAGTGTAGAATGAGTTTTTTAAGTGAATTCTTATGTACTAAACACCTACTTCAACATTGTGAATGACATTTAATTTATGCTTCTTGGGACACCTTTCAACATAAGTTCTCTTTCCACTTTTATTGTTGTTTTACTAATTTTTAGGCACCTTGTGGTGACACGTTTCATCCTTGATAACTCTTATTTCCTAATTTTTTGTACATGGGTACCTGATTAGGCCTAGTTGTCGGGACCCATATTTGAGGATCAATCTCTTAGTCTACCTTCTTTCTCACTCCCCATTATGTGCTTAAAGGAAGGTGTTGGAGTGAGTGTGTTCACACTCACTTGAGGTGGTAAGCTTAAATTAGAGAGTGTTTATATTTTTTGTAGTGACAACTTTGTGTGTGCATGTACAATTCAAAATGGTGCACTAATATAGGTTATTCCCCTATTTTGTAGTTGCTCACAACAACCACTTGGTTGTTGTGAAACAAACTCATAACTTATTTAATAGGCACTCTTGAGTGTATATTAGATAGAGAGATGATGGTGAATATTTTATATTATTAAGACAATAATACAAAGACTTGAGATCCGTTGCATGTGTGTGTCTAATTGAAGCTATGGTAATGAAATGTTGGAGAGATCCTGGTTATTGATAACTTTCTCAACTATGACATGTACACCACAATGACCCATGATTACAATTGACAGTAACAAGATAGTTGATGATAATTCATATTTTCATGTATTATTCATGTGTGTCTATATTAAATAACAACTTATATATAGTGTTATGATTGACAATGACTCGAGTGAGAATGTTTTCATGTGGCCCTTCTCCAATCTCTTAAATGCACATGATATAGTTTTGAAGATACAACAAAATTGATTACAAATGGATAGAGACATTGTACATTGGGACACATAATATTACCTCTTTAATTAGCCATGTCATTCATAGTAATACATAGTAATAAGGTCTTAAACATGTTGTTAGGATGTCTGTGAATGTAGAAAATTCATGCAGTTCTATCTACAATACATTGATTCCTAAAATACATATACTACAACAGAGTTGTTAAAATCCTAGGAGTATAGTATGAGTATCCCCTATAGTAAGTGATATCTCTTCCTCCACCCCCACCACCATTGAAATTGGTTGAGACACATATTTAGGATCATTATTTGAAGACAAATGGTACACATATTCAGGATCATTATTTAGAGACACATGATACACATATTCAAGATCATTGTTTAGATATGGTTGACACACATATACATGATCCAATTATATTTTCAAATGTTCCACACATAGTATATTAGAGAGTTACACATAGACCATGGAGGGAACCATCTTCTACAACCCATAATCAGTCACCACAGATAATTCAATGTGTTCCATAGTGAACACAAGTAGCAAGACACCATCCTATTGCACAATGGATACCACAGAGTCCTTGAATTTCTAGACCCATTTATTGTACGCAACATTCCTTGAGCATTGAGAATGATATTCATGATACACCACATGACCTTACATCAGATTTTGACCCATCCCTAGTTGATACATCTCATCCATAATAGAGTATCCCTCCACCACTTGATACAATAACCTCCCCTAATCTTCCCTTTGAGTGTATCATTGGTTAATATTTATAGCTATCAAATATTTTTAAAATATAATAAAATACAAAAACATTCAAATATTTAAAAACTCCAAAATCAAAAGCTGAACATGACAAGATGGCTAGTTTAAATATTTACATATGTTATTTATCACATGTTTGGTAGATGGGATATTATTTACATACACATAAATTTCAAAAATATATGAGTGTTATGTAGGACATACATGCTACACATGGACATACAAATGTTGGCTTTCCCTCTACCTAGTGGCCACACCAAGGGCATCTTATTCCACAAGTTTCACTATTACATGTTATATCTTTCCATTACCTTATAACATGTTATGCCACCTATATTACTTACACAAACCTTGTTAATTACTCATTTCTTACACAGTGACATATGATATGATATTTTACTATGATATGACATTGATACATATGGATGGTGTAGACTAGTTATTTTTTCTATGTTCCATTATTGTTATTACTCTTTTACATGATAGATTACTTTGTGTAACTATTGTGTGTGGCCCTTGACCTTACTTGATGCAACATCCATTGATGTCCCTTAGTTGTGAAATTTTTATGTCATCTTGCATGTGGCCTTTAACCTTAATTATTGTTACATCTTATATCCATTGTATGTGGCCTTTTGGCCTATGTGTGACAACTAACACTTGTGTTTATTGAGCTTACCAACATTAAGGGGTGTCATGATCTATATCACGCATTATTATTGCATAGTTTTATTCATAGATACTTATACTACATGCTTCATTGATAAATTTATGTAGAAATGACACTTACTTGGCTTACATTCCATATTACATACAAGCCTTGATTGATACATACATTACTATGATGACATTCTCTTCACATGGTCAAATGATATTACATGATGCTATCTTTATACATGAAATATATATTTCATTCTTATTTTGAGATGAGGTGCTTATAAGATACATCCCTTGTCTCAAAAGGGGGCATTAAAGTGGGCTTGTATTAGAGACATAAGTCCTCATGAACAAAAAATTAGAGCAGAGTACAGGTTTTATAATTTTTCATTGATCCAAATGGTTTGTATATCAAATTGTTTCAGATACATGATAAACATTAACAAATTGATACAAAGTATAGGGGCATATGAATGAGAATATGCACAAAATGTTATAGGAATAAAAATTTAGGTTTTCACCTTCATATACATTTTAGATACATATTCTCAAATTTAGTATACATATACATGACATCCTATAATAATTGGTATAGATTCGGGGGGCAAAATATTGATTCATGCACATATACACAATAACATAGTTATAGTTGAATGAAAAATGGTTGTTATTATACTTCACACTTATAAGATCTATGATCATGATGGGTGCATGAACATGGTCCATTATCTTTTGAAATCATGCATTATATTCTACATTGAGTGAAACTATACAATCAAACTTGTGTACATGATGGGGGCATGAACATTGTTCATTCCCTTGTGATCATGCTTTGTTGTTTTTAAAGTGATCAAAATTGATCATATTGTATTGAAACATCAAATTTGAATCTATAATCCATTTATAATGGTTGATTCATTTTGAGTGAACCTTGCCTAGTTGGCTCTCTCATTTCTCTAGTTTACCTACATAGTGATTTATTTTTTAGGTGAACCTATTGGGATTAGTGTATACATTGGGTAAGTTACTATTTGTTATTCACTATATGGTTAGTATGGTTATTAGTTGGTTAGCATATTATTGTTGTGAATAAAAACAATATAATTATATATAGGTATGAATATTATTAGAAGATTTGGGAGATATTGCAGGTAAACGAATATCCTAGATTATAAGAAAGGCATTTCCTATATAAGTGTATTACCCAAATGGTTTTGATATGTTGTGTAATGGTGTGATCAATATAATAATATATTATGAGATAAATTTATCTTTGCATTTTATGTTCATCTTCTTTATGTGATTGATTAAAACATTGTATAATCTCTATACATTACTAACAGTGGTGTCTGAATAGGGATTCTTTGAGAACGGAAAAGCGATTTATGATCAAAATGATTTTTTGATTTGTAGAAGGTTTAGTCACCATTTTTTCTATCCATTATGAGGAAGACATAGATTTATGTATAATTTAAATTCTTTAGATATGTTTTTTACTATTAGTGTTATCATTTACTATGCAATCCTAACATTGAGTTAGCTACATTATTTTCAATACTATTTCTATGACTAAAATTTGCACTTACATTTGTATGTTCCACTACTTTACACATTTATATTCATTGTACATTTGATGCTCTCATACAAGTGCATTGTGTGGCCTGGTTTTTGCATCTATAGATTTGTACACTCAAGCACGGGCAACAACTTTATTATTCAATGCACACCCTTTATAACATCCTAAGAAAAACATTCTGCATTTATGTTGGCATTGACTTGGCATTTGGAAAAATTCAAATGTTTCACTACAACACCATAAACATTTGGTGATCTCGATTAGATGTGTGTCTAGTATAGTCTGGTGGTTGCATGAATATCTCACCATGGTGTCACTTCATACAACTAAACAAATTTGTTCTGATCGATAAATTTCATGGGTCCACATCTATGCATTTCCATCCATGTCCTGCTTATATTTCTCCATGTTTTTCTCTTTATGTCACCAAAAATGTTGTGTTTAATGACTGAACAAGGTCATATTAAAATGTCGAGCTCCCTTATAAAAACCTGTGGTTTCCTTCTTCCTTTTGGTGGTATTTTGGTCAAAGTGGAGTGGGTCTACCAATCTATCTATAGAATCTATTTATTAGTTTAGTCTTTAATAATCACTCAATGTCATTTCTATTAAAAATTTCTTTTAGTTTTAAATTCTTTATAGTATTTGATAAGTTAAAGTTATTATAGCTAAAGTTATGAAATGTATTTTTTCAAATTTATAAACTAGGTCTACAGTTTAGTTAATGTCATGTTAGGTATATAATTTTTAGTTTTATTCTTCATAATTCATGTTCTTTTTATTATGGGTCAATTAGTATTTTGGATTTGATGTAGGTCAAAAATTGTAAAAAAATAGAAATGAGTCAAGAGTTAAAAGTCATTGAGTCATGTTGTCAAGAGTTATATAATTTGTTTATAAAAGGATGCATTTTAAAATGACCCTGACTTCCTATGTATTTTTTCACATTGAAGGGTAAGTACACCCAATGTGGAAAAAATTGTGCTTCAATACTTCATTGGATAAGTAAGTAGCTTCACGTGAAGGAGGTTGGAGGCAATGGAAGAAGAGGCTTTATACACCTCTCGTTAGTCACCAATGACAATGCCAATATGATTTGGTGACATTTGTTTTAGTTGTGTCTTTGATTTAAGTTGTGTGTGAATAGGAATAGAGACATTATTCTTGTTCAAAATTATAATATGTGAACAATTCCCTATGTAACCCCTATTATGGAAACAATGTAGAATGTTGCTCAAAATGTATTGTAACACTCATAGATCTTAAGAAGGTTAGTGTTGATCCAACTACATGAGGTGAATAGGTTGATGGGTCTCTATTCATGTCTAGGTTTGTGGTAAACCTATTGAAAACCATGGAATTTTGATGAGGAGTACCTTTCATTTTGTATCAATATCATGAGGTCAGCTCTATTGGTGACACATTGCAATTCAGAAAATGGGATATGTTTTACCATATGAAAACTAAGATGGGGAATGTTAGGATTAGTATTTACATTAGGTAAATTTCTATTTTTTATTCACCATATGGTCAATATAATTATTAGTTGGTTAGCATATTATTGTTGTGAATAACAAAAATAGTTTCATATATATGTATGAATATTATCAGGAGATTTGGGAGATATTGCAGGTAAAAGAATATCCTAGATTATAGGAAAGGCATTTCCTATATAAGTATATTACCTAGTGGTTTTGATATGTTGTGTAATGATGTGATCAATATAATAATATATTTTGAGATTAAATTATCTTTGTATTATATGTTTGGCTTCTTTGCAGGATTGATTAAAACATTTTATAATCTCTATAGATTACTAACAAAACCTAGTTGCATGGTTCTCTCTCTTTTTCTTACATAATTATTTGGTTAGTATATTATGTAATTTCCCCCACATTCATGAGTGTTGGGGCTTGTTTCCTTCTTAACTTAATATCTTTCATAGTTACACAAGTTTGGGGCATGATCAACCCAAATCTTTAATGCTTTAACAAGGATGCATCATCTCCAACAAGTTGCAAGGGCAACATGGTTTTCACCAACACCCAGGTGTATTCTAACCCTTGTTCTTTCAATTTTCAATTTCAAATTTTATATTTCACATATGGCCATTGACTAATTCATTCTCATTATAGGTTACATGGAACAAAATAATACATTCAAAGCCATATCCCCAAAGGCAAAGTGTGTTTTACACACTTGGGTATATTATATCCTTTTACTCTAGCAATTTTATTACTAGAATTAAATGGGGGCATTTTTAGATACTAAAATATGATATTCAATGCTTGATAATTATAAGCTTGATACACATTTACCACACACGACTTGATCACCCAAATAAGGTACTAATTCACCATCCACTCAAACTTACAAGTTATCTTATGAGTCAACCTTTCATTTTGTTGTTATACATCTTTAGAAACCTCGTTATTTTTTTCAAACCTATTAAATATCATGCACAAACATATCCACAATTTTAGAGCAGTCCACCTATACACAGGTCAATTATGATGGTTACATTAATTATCACTAGTCGATAACAACCTGCACTTGTCAAAACCATCACATTCATAACAATGACTATTTTATAAAATCAAACTTACCCTTAGGGTCATCCCATTAGTGTAGCATGTTAGTGACATGAGGAATTATTCAACTGAATCCCTATATAAATAAATCAATGTCTCATTCAAGAGCTATCTGACATTTATCTAATATACATCTATACATTATTGCACACTTTAAAAAGCTTCCCTAATCTTTCAATTTGTATACATATCATTAGGAGTAGTCATAAGTTAAGTTTGAAGCCTTCAAAATCTAAGGTTAAAAAAACATTGTCAAGTACCAAAGCCAATCATCAGTTGTATACACATAACAAAGGAAAACAATTTTGTAATCACACTGATTGGTAGAACTACATGTGGCTTGATTTCTCTCCTTAGAGTATTTGATACATAGGAAGTGTCCATATCATCAAGTGGGTGTTTGGGGTTAGTTCATTTGATTACACTTCCCATTTTTTTATAGGTTTCTAAGACTCACAAGTACATATAGGGTTTCAATGCAAAAGAGGTTGATTTTTGGATTTGCATACATCATTAGGGTCTGATATCGCAAACACAAAATAAGAAATGACATTCATAGGTGACTATATAATCACTATGCCACATTTCTACATAGTTCCTTATTGACCAACATGTCAGTATCGACTAATGATACTTACTCAATCCTATGGAACTAACCCAACATAGGCTATAGATCAAATACTGAACTTAACAAACCACAAGAATGCTTATCTTTGATTTCCACTTTCAAAAGATAGTCACAATCAGATAGTCAACCAAAAACTAAGTATTTTGATCTCTTTAATACTTTCCATATTTAGTATATGCCTTTATCAAATTATAAGAATCAATTATCAATCATTTACATTCAAATATATGCTTGAATGCCATATATATTGATCTAAATTCTATGTCAAAGTTATATCTTAATTAGATTAATATAAATCATTAATCCAAAATAGGGTAAAACAAGTATTTACATTATTATATGTGAGTAAATTTATTCTACAAGTCATTGTGATATTGGGACAATCATGGTTATAGAAAATGGGAACAAATTTTGATAACATTAATATGACTATCTCATTTACCATCCAAAGTGACTTGCTTACATATTAGAAATATAGAACAACTCAAAATAAGAATACAATTACATATCATAATACACAAGTGTGGGTATCAAAGATAAATCAAATAGTTAAATATCAAGTAGTGGAACAAGTAAGGAATAATACACAAAAAGAGAGAAAATAAGCCATTTCAAATCATCATGAGACATATACATCAACCAGTTTTAGATATTTATTCAGATTAGTAAAGTGCAATAATAATTTTGAGTGGTTGATCAAAGGATTTTATTACAACTTCTAGACTATTTGTGGGGATGTCATAAGTTAGGTACTCTACGTACATGTGCTTAAATGTCGTATCATTTATGAATTCCATCTATATGATTACATATATAAAAATGGAAAAAAATAAAATATATACAAAAATTAAATAAAAAATGACATCATTTAATTCAAATC
>JARHVA010001208.1:1772500-1925000 GCA_037957365.1 Torreya grandis
CTTACCAAAGTCTTCAAACTTTATAGATCCTTTGAAGCGCTTAACTCCTTTTGAACCTTTAAACCACTTTGAACTTTGAACTTGTGAAAGTTCAAGGTTCAATGGTTCATTCTACTTGTTTGAAGCCTACCGATGGACCTTTGATTGAACCTTAGCATTGAACCAACCTTGAAATTGCCTAAGTGTTGGAACTTCTTTCTAAGAAAGCCTGCCTATTGAACCTGCAAGTTCTTTAGCTGAGAAGACTTGACTAATTGAAGAATTTGAATACTTAGGACATTTTTGAGAAGGGAAGAGATCATTTTGACCTTCAGGACCAAAATAGTTGATATGTTGTCCCTAAAAACAAGTGATGGATTTTGGGAACAATAGAGTGATTCCACCTTCTTGGTTGATTTGGTTAAGGTTTTATTTAGTGGACTTGATGGGGTTAAAGACAATTTCAAAGATGGTTGCATAAGGCTAGGAGTAGGAAGTATCCCTAGGTTTTTGATGGGTTTGATTAAAGAGGTGTAAGGTGATTTGATAATTTGGGATGGAGATGGTTTGGATGGTTCTTTCATGGTTTTAGAGGGAGAGGTTTTTTATGAAGGGATTGAGGTGATGATAGGTTTAATGGTGGATGATAGTGAGGTTAAAGGTTCATCTTTTTTTGATAGCAGAGCCCAAGATAGTTCTAAAAGATGGCTTGATCCAAATTAGGTTAAGAAGAAAATTCAAGGTTTTGGACCAATCTAGAGAAATGTTTATAGATGGGTTTGATTCCTTGGGCATTGGATTCAAAGATTAGGTCCATAGGTTAAGGTAAGGGAATGGTTTCTTCACCCTTGTCCTTGATGAAAGGTTCTAAGATTTGGTAAGATGTTTCCTCTATAGAAGGAGTAGATATGATCATCTCTTCTTTGGGAATGGTTTCCAAAGAGAGAGTAAGTGGTTCCATGATGGGGGAGGAAGGTATGATGACAATGGTTGCCTCCTCTAGTGTTTCTATCAAAGGAGAGGTGGGTAAGTCCATTATCTCATCAAGTGAAGAAAAGGGGATGGTTGCTTCTTTTGTTTGGGTGTCCAAAGGAATGGAGGGTGATTTGACCACTTCAATAGGTGGAGTGGAGGAAGAGGTGGTTGAAGCAATTATTTCCTCAATGATAGGTTCATTGATAATAACATTGACCATATGGACTTGATGAGCGTGAGATGACTCCAGTTTATTTTCATCATGTTTGGTAGAAGGGGCATGATTAGGAAAAGGTTGTCAAAATATGTTGAATGACTGATTTGAGGGTGCACTGGGATTTTCTAATGCAAGTTACCCTTTATCAATCAAGTTTTGGACAATGGTTTTTAAGGTATTACACCTTCTAATGGCATGTCCAATGACATGATGGAAAGCACAAATATCATTTTAATTGTACCAAGAGGGCATAGGGAAACAAGCATCAAATTATAGAGGAGGTTTGATAGGGGGAATATATATGATGTTGGATTTGAGAAAATTGTCCAAAAATAAAGCAAATGACTCCCCTAGTGGAGTGTATTGTTTTGGGGTATCTTTGTTTTGATTTCAAATTTGTTAATTAGAGGAGTTACAGGATTTGGTTTGGTTGGGTTTGTTGGGTGAATATTTTGTCACTAGCTAACTGATGGGCAAAATAGGTTGTTTCAACCACAACATAGGGAGATTGGTCAACCAAATGTGTAGGTTTACCACATCAGAAGGGGACAAATCTCTCCTCTTATCAAGGGGAGGTTCCCTATAAAATATGGGTGATCCAAAACTCAGAAGCTCTGGTTGACGAATATTTCAATAGCATAGAAATAACACAATAACAATGGATTCTCTGAGAAGAGATGTCACATTACTTAACAACTGCAATACAAATATAGGCTTATCTCTGAAAAGAGATGTTTTGTTGAATCAAAAAATTGTAGATACAAAACATATGCTTATCTCTTAGAAGAGATGTCTGCTTTTCCTTTTCGGGTTACAATGTATTTATACATATTTTTGAAAACATCAAGAGATTGAGTGGCTTGAGGAATTAATGGTGACCTTTTAAGAATGAGTGGCTCAAGAGAAATAACAAAATTAAAATAGTACATCACTCGAGGACATAATGGCTCGAGGAAATAACTATCACTGACAATGTGACTTCCAAGAATGAAAATAATACAAGATTCAAGGAATTTTCTACCACCTGAGTGGTCACCCAAAGTGTTGCTCAGATCATTCCTCCCTCCTTGAAAATCAATGGTTCCCATTGCATCACCGTTCCCCATTAGGTGTGAGAGTTGTGTCTTGATTTGATTCCTGATGCACACTTGGAGGGTACTATGGTTTATGGAACTATGTGGGGCCTGATTGTTTACCATTTCTATTTGACCATCAGTTTGTGGATGGAAGGCTATGAAATTCTTTAGCACGGTATCTATTTGCTTCTATTGTTGTGTTGTCAGTGCTATAACATCGGCCCTTTTGAATTCCTATGGCTTGACCACCATGAAAATAAATTTCTTAATGCTAAGCAGAGAGACAGATGTGGAAGGTGGTACTTTTGGTACCCTATAGCACCGTGTTCCAAGAGTGAGAGTGATCCATCTAGTTCTTGATTCATATATACCATGTCAATCATACATGAATGGCTGACCAAAGAGTACATCACAAACATCTAGATTGACCACATCACATAAGACCTCATCTTGGAAAGGTTGTATTGCATATGAGAGAAGATATTGGTGGGTAACACAGAGGTCTCTCCATGGGCTCAACCATCCAATACTATATGGTTTTGGGTGAGGCTTTATGGACAAATTTAGGATTTTCATAACATTAGTAGAGATTAAATTCTTTTGACTTCCGCTATCAAGAATGAAATGTAGAGGCTTACCTTTTACCCATAACATAGAGTGAAACAACCTTTCCTTGTCATCTTGCATCTCGTCGTGTGTCTGTGATGAGGCTACAATGGCTTCAAGATCAGCATCTATAATTTCTTCTTCAACCTCTTTGACTGCAGGGTCTCTATGAGGTAAAGCAGTAGATGTTGAGGTGGTGACTCAGAAAGCAGTGATTTGATAGCTCAAAATTATTCTTTGGAGTGAGTTCCAAATTTGTGATAACCACACCACTTCCCAGTCTTTCCCTCCTTTTGCTTCCAATTTTGGCCTCATGTTTGACCTTCTTTATCACTTTTCCATTTTAAAGACTGATTCTTTATATCCATTCTTTCATGCTTCTACTCAATCTTTACTATGAACTTGTATGCCTCACTAATGGTTTCTAAATTGAAGAGTTCCATTTCCCCCCGAATGTACCATTGTAATCCACCACAATATTTGAGAGTTTTATGTTTCTCAGTTTCTTGAATGCCTAATCTTGCAAAAAAAGAATGAAAGGTGTCTGTGTAATCTTGCACAGATTGGTCTTTACCTTGGCAAATTTTTTGCTACTGTATGTATAGATCATCATACGCGTCGATGGGATAATATTCTTCTTTTACTGCTTTCGTAAAATCATCCCAGGTGGGTTCCACCCCAAGGCCAATGATATCTATATTGAACCTCTTTTTGTACACTTCCCACTAGTTTTTCATGGGCAATAATGATTTCAAAAGAGCAAAAGCGATCTTTTCTCCATCGGTGAACTTATTTATAGAGAAGTAGGACGACAGTTGATCCAACCAATTTTCCACTGCATTAGCATTGATTTTTCCTTCAAATGTGGGAATATCAAAATTTACCTAAACCTTAAAGGGTGTTGGGGCACTGAAAGGAAGCTACCTCGATGAGGATCTCAAATGTGTAGCCATGGAGCCCGAATTTCCCTTCAAAAGTGTTTAAAGAATTTGAGCAAATTATTGGAGCATCTATGCTTGTTATCGCTGGAGGGCTTCATTCACCATTTCCTTGAAAGGATCAGATGTATTGATGTCATCCACCATTTGAGGTCATTTGGGGTGCATAGGTGGAGCATTTGGAAGCTCTGTCACTTCCCACCCAAGTTTCCTATATCTTGACCTCATCCTCGGGAACATACACTCTCAAGACAAACCGCTCTGATACCACTGATCCAAAACATAGAAGTTCTGGTTGATGAATATTTCAATAGCATAGAAATAACACAATAATAATGGATTCTCTGAGAAGAGACATCGTATTACTTAACAATCACAATACAAATATAGGCTTATCTCTAAAAAGAGATGTTTTGTTAAATCAAAAAATTACAGATACAAAACATATGCTTAGCTCTGAGAAGAGATGTCTGCTTTTCCTTTTTGGGTTATAATGCATTTATACATATTTTTGAAAACATTAGGAGATTAAGTGGCTCGAGGAATTAACGATGACCTTTTAAGAATGAGTGGCTCGAGATAAATAATAGAATTAAAATAGTATAGTGCTCAAGGACATAATGGCTCGAGGAAATAACTGTCACCAACAATGTGACTTCCAAGAATGAAAAAAATACAAGATTAAAGGAATTTTTTTCCACCTGAGTGGTCACCCAAAGTGTTGCCTAGATCATTCCTCCCTCCTTGAAAAGAAATGGTCCCCATTGCATCACCGTTCCCCATCAGGTGTGGGAGTTATGTCTTGATTTGATTCTTGATGCACACTTGGAGGGGACTGTGGTTTATGGAACTGTGTGAGGATCGATTGTTCACCATTTCTATCTAACCATCATTCTGTGGATGGAAGGCTATGAACTTCTTCAGCATGGTATCTATTTACTTTTGTTGTTGTGTTGTTAGGGCTATAACATCAGCCCTTTTGGATTCCTGTGGCTTGACCACCATAAAAAAAAATTATTGGTGCTAAGCAGAGAGACAGATGTGGAAGGTGGTACTTTTGGTACCCTATAGCACTGTGTTCCAAGAGTGAGAGTGATCCATCTAGTTCTTGATTCATATATACCATGTCGATCATACATGAATGGTTGACCAAAGAGTACATCATAAACATCTAGATTGACCACATCACATAAGACCTCATCTTGGAAAGGTTGTATTGCATATGAGAGAAGACATTGGTGGGTAACATGGAGGTCTCTCCTTGGGCTCAACCATCCAATACTATGTGGTTTTGGGTGAGGCTTCATGGACAGATTTAGGATTTTCAAAACATTAGTAGAAATTAAATTCTTTTGACTTCCGCTATCAAGAATGAAATGCAGAGGCTTACCTTTCACTCATAACTTAGAGTGAAACAACCTTTCCTTGTCATCTAGCATCTCGTCGTGTGTCTATGATGAAGCTATAATGGCTTCAAGATTAGCATCTATAATTTCTTCTTCAACCTCTTTGACTATAGGGTCTGTATGAGGTAGAGCAGTAGATGTTGAGGATGGCGACTCAGAAAGCAATGATTTGATAGCTCAACATTCTTCTTTGGAGTGAGTTCCAGATTTGTGATAACCACACCACTTCCCAGTCTTTCCTTCCTTTTGCTTTGAATTTTGGCCTCGTGTTTGACCTTCTTTATCACTTTTCCATTTTGAAGATTGATTCTTTATATCCATTCTTTCATGCTTCTACTTAATCTTTACTGCAAACTTGTATGCCTCGCCGATGGTTTCCAAATTGAAGAGTTCCATTTCCCCTCAGATGTACCATTATAGTCCACCATGATATTTGAGAGTTTTATGTTTCTCACTTTCTTGAATGCCTAGTCTTGCAGACAAAGAATGAAAGGTGTTTGTGTAATCTTGCATAGATTGGTCCTTGCCTTGGCAAAGTTGTTGCCACTGTATGTACAGATCATCATACGCACCGATGGGATAGTATTTTTCTTTTACTACTTCTATAAAATCATCCCAGGTGGGCTCCACCCCAAGGTCAATGATATCCATACTAAATCTCTTTTTTTACACTTCCCACTAGTTTTTCACGGGCAATGATGATTTCAAAAGAGAAAAAGTGATCTTTTCTCCATCGGTGAACTTATTTATAGAGAAGTAGGATGACAGTTGATCCAACCAATTTTCCACTGCATCGGCATTGATTTTGCCTTCAAATGTGGGAATATAAAAATTTACCTAAACCTTAAAGGGTGTTGGGGCATCGAAAGGAAGCTCCCTCGATGAGGAGCCTAGATGTGTAGCTACGGACCCCAAATTTCCCATCGGAAGTGTTTGAAGAATTTGAGCAAATTGTTGGAGCATCTGCACTTGTTGCTGCTGGAGGGCTTCATTCACCATTTCCTTGAAAGGATCAGATGTCTTAGTGTTGTCTGCCATTTGAGGTCATTTGGGGTGCACAAATGGAGCGTTTGGAAGCTCTGTCGCTTCCCACCCAAGTTTCCTGTATCCTGAACTCATCCCCAAGTACATACACTCTCAAGACAAACCACTCTAATATCACTGATCCAAAACTCAGAAGTTTCGGTTGACGAATATTTCAATAGCACAGAAATAACACAATAACAATGGATTCTCTAAGAAGAGACATCGTATTACTTAACAACTGCAATACAAATATAGGCTTATCTCTGAAAAGAGATGTTTTGTTGAATCAAAAAATTTAAGATACAAAACATATGCTTATCTCTGAGAAGAGATGCATGCTTTTCCTTTTTGGGTTACAATGCATTTATACATATTTTTGAAAGCATCAGAAGATTGAGTGGCTTGAGGAATTAACGGTAACCTTTTAAGAATGAGTGGCTCGAGAGAAATAACAAAATTAAAATAGTACAATGCTCAAGGACATAATGGCTCAAGGAAATAACTGTCACCGATAATGTGACTTCTAAGAATGAAAATAATACAAGATTCAAGGAATTTTCTGCCACCCGAGTGGACACCCAAAGTGTTACCTCGATCATTCCTCCCTCCTTGAAAAGTAATGGTCCCCATTACATCACCATTCCCCATCAGGTGTGGGAGTTATGTCTTGATTTGATTCCTGATGTACACTTGTAGGGGATTGTGGTTTATGAAACTATGCAGGGCCTGATTGTTCACCATTTCTATCTAACCATTAGTTTGTGGATGGAAGGCTATGAACTTCTTCAATGTGGTATCTATTTACTTCTGTTGTTGTGTTGTTAGGGCTATAACATCGGCCCTTTTGGATTCTTGTGGCTTGACCACCATGAAAAGAAATTTCTTGGCGCTAAGCAAAGAGACATAAGTGGAAGGTGGTACTTCTGGTACCCTATAGCACCATGTTCCAAGAGTGAGAGTGATCCATCTAGTTCTTGATTCGTATATACCATGTCGATCATACATGAATGGCTGACCAAAGAGTACATCACAAACATCTAGATTGACCACATCACATAAGACCTCATCTTGGAAAGGTTGTATTGCATATGAGAGAAGACATTGGTGGGTGACATGGAGGTCTCTCCCTGGGCTCAACCATCCAATACTATATGGTTTTGGATGAGGCTTCATGGACAAATTTAGGATTTTCAAAACATTAGTAAAAATTAAATTCTTTTGACTTCTGCTATCAAGAATGAAATGTAGAGGCTTACCTTTCACCCATAACTTAGAGTGAAACAACCTTTCCTTGTCATCTAGCATCTCATCATGTGTCTGTGATGAAGCTACAATGGCTTCAAAATCAACATCTATAATTTCTTCTTCAACCTCTTCGACTGCAGGGTCTGTATGAGGTAGATCAGTAGATGTTGAGGATGGTGACTCAGAAAGCAGTGATTTGATAGCTCAACATTCTTCTTTAGAGCGAGTTCTAGATTTGTGATAACCACACCACTTCTCAGTCTTTCTTTCCTTTTTCTTCTAATTTTGGCCTCGTGTTTGACCTTCTTTATCACTTTTCCATTTTGAAGACTGATTCTTTATATCCATTCTTTCATGCTTCTACTCAATCTTTATTGCAAACTTGTATGCCTCATCGATGGTTTCCAAATTGAAGAGTTCCATTTCCCCCTAGATGTACCATTGTAGTCCACCACGATATTTGAGAGTTTTATGTTTATCACTTTCTTGAATACCCAGTCTTGCAGACAAAGAATGAAAAGTGTCTATGTAATCTTGCACAGATTGGTCCTTGCCTTGGAGAAGTTGTTGCCACTGTATGTATAGATCATCATACGTGTCGATGGGATAGTATTTTTCTTTTACTACTTTTGTAAAATCATCCCAGGTGGGTTTCACCCCAAGGCCAATGATATCTGTATTGAACCCCTTTTTGTACACTTCCCACTAGTTTTTCATGGGCAATGATGATTTTAAAAGAGCAAAAGTGATCTTTTCTCCATCAGTGAACTTATTTACAGAGAAGTAGGATGACAATTGATCCAACCAATTTTTGATTGCATCAGCATTGATTTTGCCTTCAAATGTGGGAATATCAAAATTTACCTGAACCTTGAAGGGTGTTGGGGTACTAAAAAGAAGCTCCCTCGATGAGGAGCCTAGATGTGTAGCCATGGAGCCTGAATTTCCCATCAAAAGTGTTTGAAGAATTTGAGCAAATTGTTGGAGCATCTATGCTTGTTGCCACTGGAGGGCTTCATTCACCATTTCCTTGAAAGGATCAAATGTCTCAATGTCATCCACCATTTGAGGTCATTTTGGGTGCACAGGTGGAGCATTTTGAAGCTCTATCACTTCCCACCCAAGTTTCCTGTATCCTGACCTCGTCCTCAGGAACATACACTCTCAAGACAAATCACTCTAATACCACTGATCCAAAACTTAGAAGTTGTTGTTGATGAATATTTCAATAGCATAGAAATAACACAATAACAATGGATTCTTTAAGAAGAAACATCATATTACTTAACAACTACAATAAAAATATAGGCTTATCTCTAAAAAGAGATGTTTTCTTGAATCAAAAAATTGCAGATACAAAACATATGCTTATCTCTAAGAAGAGATGTATGCTTTTCCTTTTCAAGTTACAATGTATTTATACATATTTTTGAAAACATCGAGAGATTGAGTAGCTCGAGGAATTAATGGTGACCATTTAAGAATGAGTGGCTTGAAAGAAATAATAGAATTAAAATAGTACAGCGCTCAAGGACATAATGGCTCGAGGAAATAACTATCATCGACAATGTGAATTCCAAGAATGAAAACAATACAAGATTTAAGGAATTTTTTGCCACCTGAGTGGTCACCCAAAGAGTTTCCTGGATCAATGGGGGGCTAGATACTATATATATAAGTAGAAAATAACACTTAGGGGTAGGAAAACACCACCCATCTCTCTTTTTATAGAGATGATATTCACAAATCAAAGGAAAAATCTTGATGAAATGACAGAAGGCACTTCTCTTCTTTCAAAAGTGGTTTGCAGCAAACAGCAAGAATTCTTTCTGGTAGTGATAAGTAATAGGGCATAGTAACACAACAGGATGAGGTGTAGAATAGAGTCTCCCCCTCAACTACCAAAGAATGAAATAGGAAGGATAATGGGGGCATAAATTCATCCCAAGATATTTTAAACAAAAACATAAAATAAACACACTAAAGACAAATGTGGCAGCACAAAGTCTCTCTAGAGTCAGCTTTAGGACACCTTCCTGGTTACTTCCACTAGTTATGATTATTTAATTAAATGGACAAGAGCGCATTCAAGAAATAGACATAAGAAAAAATTTCTCAACAACACAAGCTATTCTAGCACAAAGTCTAAAAGGTCACTTGCTTTCTCATTCAATAACGAAATATGATTAACAATCTGAGCTTAAAGTCTCAAGAAATGCCTTTCAATTTAGGTAGAGTTTTGTTTCTATATCAGAGAGATCTCCTTTGCATAAAATAAGAGATTACAATATATAGCACTCCAAGAAAGACTTGGGCACTTTATTTCATGAAATGGCCCATACTACATTTAATGCCTTAAATGCATTTTCAGTTCTGTCAAGGGGCCATGCTGGAACAGGGTGTCAGCCTTAACTGTGGCATGCAAAATTATCTCGAAAGTCTTCTCCTTAACATGGGTCATCTAGTATATTTTCTAGATATGTACGTGGCTATCCACTTGCTTTTATTCAAAAGGATAAAAATAGGCCGCACCTTTGAATGTTTGCACACTCAAATGTCCACCTGGTGGACTGTTTCACCTACTAGAATAACTTCCTACATATATTTTAGTATTTCTTGTAGCTTTCCCTCTTTCCTAATTTTATTTTGTTCTTTTCTCATGATTTGAGCTCTCGAGCTATCTCTTCCCTTTCTACTGGCTCTTTCGGCTGCTTCTTCAACTAGTCGCTGAGTTTGTTTTCAGGTTTCGTGCCATAGTTGAAAATAAATAGGCATTTCATTACCTTAAATTTGATGTCTGTGGGGACATCATTAGTCATTGGTATCTTGAACCACGTTAAACCTTGAACCTTCAAACCTTTGAGAGTTTATTGGTTCAATGGTTTGAGTGGTCCTACCAGCTCCTTGGTTCCATTGCTTCTTTGGTTCAATCACTTCCTTGGTTCAATCGCTTCCTTGGTTTAATCGCTTTCTTTCCTCTTCGATTGAACCATCTCTTTGAACTTGTCTCTAGAATCTTCTACTTCCTTCCTTTGCTTGAGGCTTCCTTAAACCTTTGAACCTTTGAACCCTTTTGGTTCAAATTTCAATAGTTCATTCTCTTTCTCTGAATCCTTTGTTCTTCTAAGTCTCTCAAACTTTATTGAACTCGTTGAGCGCTTAACTCTTTTTGAACCTTTAAAATTTGAACCATTGAACCTTTGAAGCAGGGTTCAATGGTTCATTCCATTTGTTTGAAGCCTACTAATGGACCTTTTGATTGAACTTTGGCATTGAACCAGCCTTGAAATGCCTAAGTGTTTGGAACTTGCTTCTTTGTGAAAGCCCGCTGGTTGAACCTGTTGAACCTGTGAGTTCTTTAGCTAAAAAATGCATGAATAATTGAAGAACTTGGATGCTCAAAAAAAAATTTGAAAAGGGAAGAGAGAATTTTAGCATGTAGGACCAAAATAGTTGATATGTTGTCCCTAAAAACAAGTGATAGATTTTGGAAACAATAGCTGGATCTAGTTGGGGAACTTTCATCGATTGTAAAAACAATCAAAGGGAGTAGAATCTAGAATCTCCAGTGCCTTTAAGTATTCCATTGGGATATAGATTCATGCTACCCAAAAAATAAAGGCACCAAAAATAAATGAAAATGAAAATCACCAAACATAACTAAAGACTATATAAAAATTATACATATATACAAGCTGATCTTATCTGATACTTCAAGGATTGAAGTGATTTAGATGTCACCCACTATGAGATAATGAAAATGGTGTCCCATCCTAATAAACCAACAAGAAACCATTTTCTCCCCAGAATCGGTGATGGGTGAATAAAACTCTCCACCAGGAATCACATTTTCTGTGCACTCCTTTTGGTTCTCTCTTCTTGCCCCATGGCAAGACATGGTCTCCAATACGAAAACTATAAATCCTTGTTTTCTTGGCAAAGAGTTGATTTTCTTGACTTTGACATGCAACAGTATGGTCCACTACCATATCTTGTTGCTCTTTTGGTCCAATGAAGCACATGATTTGATTGTCAGCATCAAACACCTACCAATGATTGGCATTGTTAGGCACACATAGTTGAAAGACTAGCTCGATAGTGTACTTCTGCTCTTCAAAGTCTTTGTGAGGAACCAAGAGGGTTGTAGAGACAACCAATGAATCTACATGACTATGAAGCTCTCTGGGCACTACAGATATATTGAAAGCATCAAAACTTTTTTTACAGTCCCATACCATATTGCGGTAATGGTGCAATATTTTATTTTTAGTTTGACACAGGTTCTTCACCTAACAAACCATCAATTTAGCATCTGCTTTAGCATGAAGGAGTTTAACACCTCTGTCTTGAGTTGCCTTCAACTTGAGTAACAGAGATTCATACTCGGCAGTGTTGTTGGTGTTGCTAAACTACAACTTGTATGAAGGAAAAATATCTCCTTGAGGAGATATCAACATAGTCCCAGCTCCAACACTGGTAGGAGAATTGCTACCATCGAATTCTAGGATCCAAACATCATCAAAAACTGATCTTCTATCAGATTTTTCTTCATTAGAGAGGAAAGATCCTTTTTCATCTATACTATAACCTACCAATTCTTTTGATGTCTTATTTGAATCAACTTTTGGATCGCCACCTATAGGACTTTCATCTATGATAATAGGAACATCTTCAATAGATAAAAATAATTACCTCTGCCTGAAGACTCAAACAAAATTTGGGCTTCAGGCACTGACATTTGAGTGACAACATATTTTGCCTCCTTTTTAGGCAGCAAACTCTACATGATGCCTTTGACAGGGATCCTCACCTCAGACAGGGCCATGCTTAATTCACCACCAACATCCTTACAAAAATTTTGACCAAGAAGGATACTGTAGGAGGTTGGGATGTCAGCCACCAAGACTATCATCTTGATTCTCTGGTTTGGGAATGCTACAAATGCAAATTGGTTGTCTTTGATTTGTCCTAGTAGTGGTACTTGTTTATTCTCCATGGAGAAACATCTCTCAAATGTATTGGTCAGTGTGAGACCAAAAGATTCTGCCACTTTGGCAGGCATGACATTGTCAGATGCATTTGAGTCTATAATGCAATTGTTCAACTGGTGTCCATTTATTAGCAGGGAGACATAAAATGGTTTAATCCTTTTGGGAGTAGTAGGAGGCGCAATGATAAGGTTATTCTAGGTGGATGTGGGAGTCACCTTTGGAATAGTTGGTCCTGTAGGGATGGTTTTATTCTTCACACATTCTAGTAATCTATCCAACTATTTAGGGTTGGATTACAAGAATTCAAATTCAGTCATTTGAATTTTGGTCTTCTTGACATGGTCAACTATGTCAAATGACTGAAATGGACTAGGAACAGAGGAAGAAAATTCATCCTTCTAGTTTTTAGGGGGGACTAGTCTACAAATTTGAAGTTGAAGATGAAGGAATGCTTGATGTACTTACCTTTTTTGCAATCACCAGGTCCTTTGATTGAAAAGGCAGAGTGGTTCCCCACTTAGCAATGGAAATTGTAGGCTGAGGTCACTCCTCTAATTTTTCTTTATCAGCTTGCTAGGTTGACTAGTTTTGGGATTGGGTAAATACAACATATGATCCATCAAACACTTCACCTTTACTTCTAGGTTCATCTTGGTAATTTAGGAAACCAATGTTGGAGTTGTCAGTTGATTCTTCTTGGTCCTCTGTGAAGAGAAAAATGTCATTTTCAGGGTTCAACTTAGGCTGGAATGAGAAATTAGATTCTATTTCAAGATATCCAACTGCTGAATTAGTTAGAGGTGCTTCAATGACAAGTTTCCCTTATGGGGGAGGAAGATGATTTGGCTGCCCTTGATTCTTGGTATCATTGCCTTGGTATGACTGATTCAGAAAAGTCCTCCTTGGTATATCTCGGTATGAAGGAGGAACAGACATTCCTTACACCATTTACTTTTTAAGAGCTAGCAACTCATTTGCCAGCTTTTGCACCCTTGGATCAGTGGTGCCTATAGATGGATATTCTGAGGATGAAGAAGATTTACCTCTTTTAAGATCTCTTCTTATCTTTCCTACCAAGATCAGATCATCTTTCACATTAGTGGCCAAATCCTGAGTAGAAACAAGGTCTATGTGGCCAGCCCGTCTCAATAGAAAACTCACTTCATGTAGCTATGAATTGATGAAAAAGTATTTGAGATTCTTAGCTGTTGGCTGAGCAATTATGGGAATCCTATTTCTCAGCTTGTCAAACTTAGCTATGAAATCCCTCATAGGCTCATGAGGCTCCTTCTTCATCTATGTGAGCTGGGCCAACAGGGCATGCACATCTTCTGTAGGATTGAATCTGGCTTCAAATTTGGCTTTGAGGGTGTTCTAGTCAGTTACAATTTGGGCCTACAGATGATAGAACTAGTTTGTAACAGCACCTTGCAATGTTTTTACAAACAGCCTGACTGTTACGTCCTCATACTCCACACCTATCACACCACAGGCTATGCTGAAGGCTGAAATATGTTCATCAGGATGAACTCTCCCATCACCAAATAACTTGGATAAATTCTTCCTAGAACTGTGAGGTAGTTCATGTAAAGGTGGAGTTAAATTGAGTGGACCAAAAGAGTTACCCTAGGGGCCTTGATCCACCATTATATGACTATGGAAAGGGGGAATAACAAATCTGGATGGAGTAGGTATAGGCAAAGCTCTGCTAG
This sequence comes from Torreya grandis, assembly GCA_037957365.1. NCBI lineage: Eukaryota > Viridiplantae > Streptophyta > Pinopsida > Cupressales > Taxaceae > Torreya > Torreya grandis. The sequence continues at coordinate 1,786,672 of JARHVA010001208.1, forward strand.
CAAAGGAAAAAGAAGCTATGCTTTGTATTGGTGACTTAGTGTTGGTAAGAAGAAGACTCTTAATTCGTTGAAGGTGAGGTTGTGGAGGAAATAACTCAAAATTGCTCTACTGCACCAACTCAAAAATAGGGTCAACAACACCTTTGGATCTCTGGTTTCTCATATACTGTGGAGCTGCCAAATTGCAAAATTGAAATGGATAAGGTTAGGGACTACTTCAATTTGAAGCTTGAGGCTTCAAACTATACAAAATGATCCCCAACAGAGTCACCAAAAACTATTGGCATGGAGCTGGCAGAGAATTGAATTTTGAAATGAAACGTTCGATCTCTAGCATCTCAAGTTTTTTAGCTCAGAGTATATAATGGAAATGGATAAGGCAATAATGATAATGGATAAGACATAGGTGATGCTTCAATCTGAAGCTTGAGGCTTCAAATTACACAAAATTGTTGTGTCCCTAGCGGAGTCACCAAAAACTATTGGGTGAATATTTTGTCACTAGCTAACTGATGGAAAAAATAGGTTGTTTCAACCACAACATAAGGAGATTGGTCAGCCAAATGTGTAGGTTTACCACATCAGAAGGGGACAAATCTCTCCTCTCATTAAGGGGAGGTTCCCTATAAAATATGAGGGGTTAGATACTATATATATAAGCAAAAAATAACACTCAGGGTTAGGACAACACCATCCATCCCTCTTTTTTTAGAGATGTTCACAAATCAAAGGAGAAATCCTAGTGAAATGACAGAAGGCACTTCTCTTCTTTCAGAAGTGGTCTGCAACAAACATCATGAATTCTTTTTGGTAGTGATGAGTAACAAGGCATAGTAACACAATAGGATGAGGTGTAACACAAAATCTCCCCCTCAACTACCAAAGAGTGAAATAGGAAGGATAATGGGGGCACAAAGTCATCCCAAGATCATTTAAATATAAATAAAAAATAAACACACTAAAGACAAATGTGGCAGCACAAAGTCTATCCATAGTCAGCTTTAGGACACCTTCCTGGTTACTTCCACTAGTTCTACTTATTTAATTAAATGGACAAGAGCGCATTCAGGAAATAGACATAAGAACAATTTCCTCAACAACACAAGCTATTCCAACACAAAGTCTGAAAGGTCACTTGCTTTCTCATTCAAATAATGAAATATGATTAACAATATGAGCTCAAAGTCTCAGGAAATGCCTTTCAATTTGGGTAGATTTTTGCTTCTATATCAAAGAGATATTCTTTGCATAAAATAAGATATTACAATATATATCACTCCAAGAAAGACTTAGGTGCTTTGTTTCACAAAATGGCCCATACTGCATTTAATTCTTTAAATTCATTTTCAATTCTGTCAAGGGGCCATGCTGGAATAGGGCATTGACCTTAACTGTGGCATGTAAAATTATCTCAAAAGTCTTCTCCTCAGCATGGGTCGTCTGGTCAATTTTATAGATATGTATGCATCTATCCACTCTCTTTTATTCAAAGGGAGAAAAATAGGCCACACCTTTGAATGTTTACGCACTCAGATGTCCACCTGGTGGACTGTTTCACCTACTAGAATAACTTCTTGCAGACATTTTAGTATTTCCTATAGCTTTCCCTCTTTCCTGATTGTATTTTGATCTTTTCTCATGATCTAAGATCTCAGGCTATCTCTTCCCTTTCTGTTGGCTCTTTTGGCTCCTTCTTCAAGTAGTCGTTGAGTTTGTTTTCAGGTTCTATGGCATATTTGAAAATAAACAAGCATTTCATTACCTTGAATTTGACATTTGTGGGGACGTCATTGGTCGCTAGTTGCTTAAACCACATTGAATCTTGAACCTTTAAACCTTTGAGAGTTCATTGGTTTAATGGTTTAATGGTTCGAGCAGTCCTACCAGCTCCTTGGTTCAATCACTTCTTTGGTTCAATCGCTTCCTTGGTTCAATCGCTTTCTTTCCTCTTTAGTTGAACCATCTCTTTGAACTTATCTCTAGAATCTTTCACTTCCTTCCTTCACTTGAGGCTTCCTTGAACCTTTAAACCTTTGAACTTTGAACCCTTTTGGTTCAAAGTTCAACGGTTCATTCTCTTTCTCTGAATCTTTTATTCTTCTAAGTCTCTCAAACTTTATTGAACTCATTTAGCGCTTAACTCTTTTTGAACCTTTGAACTTTGAACCTTTGAACCTTTGAAGCAGGGTTCAATGGTTCAATGGTTCATTCCATTTGTTTGAAGCTGTTAGGAAACCAAGAACAATAAACATGCTCTGATGTCTACTTAGTCAGGATCTTGCTCCACCAATTAGAGCACATATGATTACTTCTTGTATTAGCAACTAAACACAGAATTTAACCAGAATCAATAAGTAACTAGAAATATGAAACAACACAGGAATTGAGAGACAATACACAATTGTATTAATAATCACTCAGAAGAATATACAATAAAGAAGATGCCACTTCTTCTTCCACCTCAAAGGTTCGCCACACCTCAAGACCTTCTTCCCTCTCTCTCTTGGTCACAACAATCAACTCCAATGCAGAATTGATGTTCACCTCTCCAACCAGTCAGTAACACGCTGCTAGTTCACCAAGTACACAACCGTACTCCAAGTAGATCTCCTACTCTCTACTGCTACCTGCAAATCACTAGACCTTACTCACCATTGTAGATCTCCTATAGAAAGTCATGCACACATGCTGACCGAGATCATACACATACGAAGAACCCTATTGATTCTCCAAACCAGTACCCACCTTGGTACTGTGGCACTAGGAGGAATGCACCATTGCTCTCTTCTCTCTGAAGGAGCTTATTGCTCTCTTACTCACTAGTTACAAGTTTTATAATACAGCCCATGAGTCCATATATAGATCTCATGCTTACAATAATTAGACTAACCTAATTACAATAATTAGATGCACAACTCAAGACTACAACTAGCCCTTGACATGCAAACAAATAGTCCAAAAATAGACTCTCTAAGATCAACATGCGAACTGCCTATTCTTGTACAGGCTGTCGACGTCAGCTCCTCCATGACCGATGTCGGCCGACTGGTGACCGATGTCAGTTGCTTCCTCTTTGCTATCTGACTGACGTCGGTTGATCAGATCGACGCTGGTTTCCCTACAACTGATTTTACAACTCCCCACAACTCTGCATCCTCTATAACTTCTCTTGTTTGCATCTTGGTGAAGCTTTTAGCTCCACAACCTAACAATCTCCCACTTGGAGATAAATAGCTGCACCTGTACCTATACCTATACACTGTCTAAATTATTCTTTGGCTTGTATTCCTCTTCAAGATCAATCCTGAAGACCAACCACCACACACCCTATGATGCTACCCCTATCATTCAAGTAACCTGCCACATCCGAACCTACATATCCATGTAGTGAAGAACTTGACCCTGCATAACAAGAATCCCTACTGTTAGTTCCACTAAACTGCCCTCCAGTACTCCTTCCCCGAGTTGGCTCCATACTTTCTGAAAACCTCCACTACTTGGGAAAACTTAGTTCTACACTAGACCTCATGTGATTTCAAACCCTGTTTCAAGCTAAGCTTGAACTGTCCAGCCCTTGGTGTGCTTTCTGATTCTGCATCCTGCATCATGAACCCCACCAACACCGTCTTCACATCAGCTCCCACTGGAGATAAAATCTCTATGTCTCTTATGCCAAAGAATTTCACTGCTCCAAATTCTTCATGACACACCTCTGAACTAACCTTACCTTTAGCTCAGCAAATCTCTATATGTACAAACTTGCTAGCAAATAACCCACATATAGTAACTGGATAATGTTGCAATCATCATCCACCTAGTAAGACAAACACAATAGTTACACTGACATTGACTGAAGCCATGCTTAGTCATCCGCCTGTCAAACTTATACCACTATCCTACAGCTTTCTCAAGACCATATGCCATAGCCTTCTATCTCTTGTGTCCATCCACTCTCTTCTTTAACTTGGGAATCCATTCCATCTCTCAGTGCTTACTTCCAGCTGACAACTCTACCAACAAATACCTGTTTGGTTCTTCTCCAAGGACTCACACTCCTCATCCATGCCAAGATCCCACTGTATCTGGATTCTACCTGCATTGCCTCTTCGCATCTTCTTGGTTCTAGACCATCAAGAAGCAATATAAAGAAGGTGAACAATGAATATGAGGTTCACTTACCCTTTCTGACCTTGATATGAGCATTTAAGACTTGTTAACAGCTTGCTATCCACCCACCATCCGTACCAGTGACTGATCTCGGCCATCTCCCAGTCTGCTCCCTACCGATGTCGGCTCCTTGTACTGACCCCGACTGTCGACTTCATTTCCTAGGCCGATGCCGGTGTCCCTCTTACCGATGTCAATTCCTTCATGACCGACATCGGTCTTTATTATGCTGACATCAATTACTGTCTGACTGATGCCAGTACCTATGTTCATCTGTGAGTGATAAATTTTTACCCGTGAGCTCTCCATGGATCAAAATCCTGATCAAGTCAACCCTGCTCTGCTCAGAATAATTTAGTTTCCTCACCTGATCTCTGTTCGTCATCTCCTCCATGAACACCAAGGCTTTCCAGTTCTTTAGCTAGTCAAAGACATCTGACTTCCGCTTCAAAAACTGCATTCTCCTTTTACATATGTGACTAAGCCTACGAAGCCACATCTCTGCAACAGAAGGTGAATCAATAATATAAGTAGATAGATAAAGGATACCTACTTTATTACCACCATCTAATTCCAGTATATCCACTATGAGAGTTACAGTACATCTCTCATCACCCAAATTTCTTAAAAAAATTAGACTCATCTCTAAGACTGGTACCTGCATGACTTCCTTCAACCACTGTGTGTCATCCATCTACAATTTCAGCTTCACTTCCCCTTCGTCAATCATTTGACAAAGCTCTCCAACCCCTAAATAAATCTCTCCAAAGTCTCCAAAGACATACCCATGAAAAAATGCTCTATTTCAGGCTGCATGGAAAGAGGCAAAAGAATTTGTAAACAAAGATTCCACTTTATCCAGAACATCCTGTACACCATCACCTACAACATATGCTTCTACGCATTGATCTTCTGCTGACCAACAATCTCCTTTTACCTACTCTTTCTTTCCATCAATCAGACCATTCATGCTATTTAGTTTCTCCATTCGTAGCTTACTTTTTTCTGCCATTGCTATACTCCCACTCAATCTGAAACCCCTGTGAGTGACCTGTAATCAAAAAACACTACCAAATCTGAAAGCACCTGTTAGTCAACCCAACCAAAAGCTCTGATACCACTTGTCAGGAAACCAAGAACAATAAACATACTCTGATGCTTACTTAGTTAGGATCTTGCTCCACCAATTAGAGCACATATGATTACTTCTTGTATTAGCAACTAAACACGAAATTTAACCAGAATCAATAAGTAACTAAAAATATGAAACAACACAGGAATTGAGAGACAATACACAATTGTATTAATAATCACTTAGAAGAATATACAATAAAGAAGATGCCACTTCTTCTTCCACCTCAAAGGTTCACCACACCTCAAGACCTTCTTCCCTCTCTCTCTTGGTCACAACAATCAACTCCAATGCAGAATTGATGTTCACCTCTCCAACCAGTCAGTAACATGCTACTAGTTCACCAAGTACACAACCGTACTCCAAGTAGATCTCCTGCTCTCTACTGCTACTTGCAAATCACTAGACCTTACTCACCATTTTAGATCTCCTATAGAAAGTCATGCACACATGCTGACTGAGATCATACACATATGAAGAACCCTGTTGATTCTTCAAACCAGTACCCACCTTGGTACTGTGGCACTAGGAGGAACACACCATTGCTCTCTTCTCTCTGAAGGAGCTTATTGCTCTCTTACTCACTAGTTACAAGTTTTACAATACAGCCCATGAGTCCATATATAGATCTCATGCTTAAAATAATTAGACTAACCTAATTACAATAATTAGATGCGCAACTCAAGACTACAACTAGCCCTTGACATGCAAACAAATAGTCCAAAAATAGACTCTCTGAGATCAACATGCGAACTGCCTATTCTCGCACAGGCTACCGACGTCAGCTCCTCCATGACCGATGTCAGCCAACTGGTGACCAATGCTGGTTGCTTCCTCTTTGCTATCTGATCGACGTCAGTTGATCAGATCGATGCCGATTTCCCTGCAACTAATTTTGCAACTCCCCATAATTCTGCATCCTCCGTAACTTCTCCTATTTGCATCTTAGTGAAGCTTTTAGCTCCACAACCTAAAATAAGCCTGCTAATGGACCTTTTTATTGAACTTTGACATTGAACCAGTCTTGAAATGCCCAAGTGTTTGTAACTTGCTTCTTTGTGAAAGCCTGCTGGTTGAACCTGTGGAACCTATTGAACCTGCGAGTTCCTTAGATAAAAAATGCATGAATAATTGAAGATCTTAGATGTTCAAAAAAAATTTTGAAAAGGGAAGAGAGAATTTTGGCTTGTAGGACAAAAATAGTTAATATGTTGTCTCCAAAAACAAGTGATAGATTTTGGGAACAACAGGGTTGGCTGACAACTAGAGGTGGAGCTATTTTAAGGATAACCATGTTTGTGGCTACCTTACGTTTGGTGTTCAAGTGGTTAGATGGGTTGGTGGTTTTGGATGGGGAAGGGTTAGTGGATTTGAAACTAGAGTTTTTTTTTCTTAATTTTAACTTACCCTCATCGATGGCTTTGATTTCTAGTTTGCATGCCATGGTGAAAGCCTCATCAAAGGGTCTGAAGGTTTGAACCTATATAGTAGGGGAAATTTTTTTAACACAAGATTGAGAGAAATTTTTAATGAACTCAGGTTTGGGTAGAGATAAAGAGAGTTAGTTAATAAGACACATCCATCATGCTACAAAATTGGTAATTAATTTGTCATCAAACTGACTAATGGAATAGAGGTCAGTGATGGAGACCTTCTTAGATATATTGATTGAGAAGTGGTATAAAAAGGTTTTGGCAAGTTGGGAAAAGGAAAATATGGAGTGCTTAGTGAGAGCACTACACCAATTGAATGCTCATCTAGATAAAGACATAGGAAAGGTACAATGGAGAAGAGCATCATTATAAGCAATCAAGTAACAAGAATGTTGAAATGCTCATAGGTGTTGTTGGGGGTCCTCCTTGCTATGGAAATTAAAAAATTTGGGTAGTTACCATTGAAAAGGGTAAGGTTGGATAGGGATGGATGGGTGAATAGGTTCATTATAGATTTGATCATAAGATAAGAGGTTGTGAGCCCCAGAGATAGATGTACCTAGGTTGGTCATTTTATCCATCAACATTTTGACCAAATTTGTTTGGGGTTGGTGAGCTCCATAATTGTGTGGTAAGTTTTATTGAGGTTGGATGGATGCAATATATGGATAGTTGGTATAAGGTTGAGAAGATGCCACATATAGATATGTGATCATTGAGGTTTGGGATGATGCCACATAAGGGTTAATGGGAACAAAAGGTTGGGTAGAAGATGGAGCTATATATCCTCATGGATTAGGAATATAACATGGGTAGGGTGTCATAGGTGTTTGTTAAGGGGTTGATGTGGGTTAGTTTGGAGGTATGATTGGATTGGTATATTAGGGGATTGATATGGATTGGGTTGGAGGTATGGATGGATTAGTTGGTTGGGGGTGAATGGTGACTTTGGTACTGATAGGTGAAAGGTATAGATAACACCACATTTGAAAGTGGGGTGGAGATTGGTGGGTTGGTAGTGATGAGGGGGATAATATCAATAGGTGTAGAAGATATCCACACCATGGGTGGAGTATGGGTAACAAGGGGTGAGGTTACCCATATGTTGGAGGTGTTGTTGGTTGGTGTAGGGGGTGTTTGGTTATTGGTTAAGTTGTTTGATTGAGTTTGGGTGGATGTAACATATGGGTGATTGGTGGAATTAGATGTTTGGGTGATCATAAGTTGGTTAGATTTAGTGGCAAACATAATATGGTGAGGCATACAACAAGGTAGATCATTAAGAATAATGAAAGCAATAGGGGTGCGGTGAGACAGGGTGTTGAGGTAATGTTGGAGGGCCATGGGGTTATTATCAAGGAAGGTGGTGAAATATGCATCACCTTGGGAAACTATTCAAGGTATGGTAGGGGATATAAGGATGAGGAGAACCCTCAACATCAGAGGTATACTCCATGGAGGAAGAAGAAGAGGAAGGTGGATCTTGGTTGGTTTGATTTCTCAACTGTTGTCTAGTAAAAACCATATGAGAAATAGAAAGGAATAAAGGAAAGCTCTCAAATCAAACACAAAAAACAAAAGAAAAATATCTCAAGGAAATCAAAACATACACTAGATTGCATTTAAAACCTTAGGGTACCTTTTATCTCATTTTTGGTTTATGCCTTAGTTGGAAAATGTGAAGAAGCTAGTTTGTAGAGCAGGTACTAGAAGAGAAGTCTATGGTTGGTTTCAAGTGTTTAACACTCTCAAAAGGATTTGTATTGGAAATAAATACATGGCTTGGTATTAGGGCCTAGCCCCTCACTTCACACACTACAATGATAAGGGTGTCGGGTGTTTAGCTAGTATATACTGATTTTTAGAGTTTATAATTAACTAGAGAGCTGAGTTGGTTCTCCCCTTGGTAATGAGATCTAAGTAGGATTGCCAAGAAAGGTTAAGGTTACCACTAGGTGATGAAATCTTAGTAGGGCCTTGTCTTAAGTTTGTTTGATGTTTAATTGATTTAAGTGGTTTGGTATAGTGTGTGATAAATAAGTGAAACTACTATTGATTACTTTGCTTTTTAATTTAACTAAATGAGATAAACAATAAGTAATCAATGTATGTAGTTAATTTTATACCCAAAATAAATTTTTATTTCTTTATATGAACATAGAATAAGGAAGAAAAGGGAACCTAAATACTACTAGGTCCCATCGGGTGTGCCAAAATGTTTCTCTCAATTTCAACTTATTTCTATTAAAAGAAGTAAAAAACTAGTAATAAGGGTGTGGTAGAAGAACATGCTTGTTTATGCACATGTGATCCAAATGATCATGAAGAACTCCTCTTTGTCTTCAAATAATGACATGTACATAATAAAGGACTCATGAAAGGGGGTTGTTAGATGGGTAAGAAGGTGGATTGCCTAGTGTGAGCTTACTAGGAGGCTATCAATCTACACTCTTAGAATAGTTAGGTAAAAAAAAAAGAATAAAGTACTTGCATCATATGATAAAAAATAATAAAAGAGAATACAATAATAAGTAAATGATTGATAGAGGAAAATAGATTAATTAAGCAAATATTGGGTCAATACTAATGCTAAATAGAGAAGGTCTCTGGGAATAAGCAGGGACACATAAAGTAGAATTTGATTAGGAGTAAGTAGGTAGAAATAACTTGTTATTATTTCCTACCACAATGACCATCGATGGTCATGGTGACCATCGATGGTTAAGCTGTTTATCAGTGGTTGAAGGTGACTGTCAGTGGTCAAGGTGACTATTGACAATTACCATGGGTTCTAGGTATGTTCAAAAAAGAGTTTTAAAATGGGTTAGTAAGTGGTTTAGGATCTAGTTTGGGTTTGGGGGTTATGAGATAAGATGAAAAAAGGTCTAATTTAGGTAGGGAAGTTAGAAAAAAGACAAATAGAACTTGAAATATATAATATACTTAGTTTGTTGCTTGATGGCTGATCTTGAAGCAATTTTGGTAGAGTAACGGTACATTGCCTCAAGAGCAATTTTGTCCGAGGTTTAGTTCTTTATTGTAGTTGCTAAATTGCTATAAAAAAGACTTACTAATTGATATATTGATTACCTTTGTGCTATAATGATTGATTATGGATCCTTATTTACCTCCTACTTCCCTCCTTTTATAGGCAAAGAGAGATGGAGGTAGAAGGTTCCATAGGAGGTTAGGCTGTTGATTTTGATGCATCATGATGTGTTAGCAATGGGTAAGGTGAACATATTAAATTGTGATATGTTAGATTGTACAAAATTGGGGAAGGGACTTTACCATCAATGGTTAGGGTGATTGTCAGTGGTAACTCTGACCATCGATGGTCGAGTGTTAAAGGTTAAGTGGGGTAAAAGGGTGAGTTTGGTCAATTGGTCAAACTGACCATGGTCATAACTATATATGGTTAGTCTGTATGATTAGATTGAAGGTTTTCAAGTGATAAAAGAGGATTTGTGTTTTGTTAATATGATATTTTTACATAGAAAGGTTTGTTAACCTTATTCTAGCATGCTTCAGGTGGTTTTGTGGTCTGAAGGTATGTTGATGTCAAATTGGAGATTTTTTATTTGCTCTTGGGTTTCCCAGTTTGTGCTTAAAGTATGTAGGTCCTAAAATGGGTTATAGGATGTATGGGTTCCCAAAGATTTGGAAGCTCAAATTTTGGTCTAGAAGTGTGTAATGGTTATCTCTAGGTGTACAATAATTTTTAGAGGTGGATGTTGACTAGAAGGTGGTTTGTTGATTTTATTTGTTCTGAGTTTCTAGGGTTTTGGGCTCTACTAGAAAAGTGGTTTGCCTTATTAGTTAATGTATAAAGATTCTTAATATATTTAATGATATAAATGGGTTATCAAATCAATATTCAAAAATATTTTAAGGTTTGTGGTTTTCAAATTAGTCATGTTTTTATCAAGATGAAGGCCTAATTGGTAAGTTGGTTTATGAAGGAAGTATGTTGCAAAGGTTGAGCTAGGTGTTTAAAATTTTTATGCTTAAGGGGGAATATGATATTTCTCAATTTATGAAGTTTAAGGTATTTATTTTTTGTCTACTAAAAGTGGTGGGCTTTTCAAGTTCAAGGTAGGGCTACAAGTAGTCTAGACAGGCCTAGTATGAAGATTTGATATTTTTTTCAATTTATCCAAAAGAACAAGGTATGAGTATTTCAAGGTGAGTTATCAGGTTGGTTTAGTGCATATTTCTTATTTTTTGAGTGGCATGAAGTTTTGTTGGTGGTCCTTGAGGTGGTTTGAGAGAGAAGGCTAGTACGCCTGTATGGTGGTTATTCATGGTGTGTGGAGATCTAAATATGCTCAAGAGGTGAAATGGATCAAAGATATTAGGGGGAATCCCTCTCAAATTTTTATTGGTGTGTTCCATCATATTTTAGTTTTTTATGTGTTCTTTCTTTATTGGTTGTAGTGCTTGGTTGAAGTGAGTGTTAGCATGGAGCAAGAAGAAGTTATCAAGGCAAGAAAAGGTAGGCTCAAGGTAAGGGGGAGTTTGTATCATATTTATAAGATGGTACTCTCCTATTGGTAGTATTTTTAATTCCTTAGGATCAGTTTGTACCCACTTTATCATTATGTTAAAGGGGGACAAAGTTCCAATTGTGAGAGTGCTTGAAGAGAGAGAAGAAAGGTGAGTTGTATATTGATGGGTGTTGACATAAATGATAATGGGGTATATTATTGAAGATTTGTAAATGATGTGATGGTGATGTATTGAAGGTGTATTGGTGAGTTGATGAATTTCCTTGATAGTATAAGTGATAATGACAAAGTGTTCAATGTGTTTGTCCTAGTATGTTTGAAGGAGGCTTGGTTGGTCTTCAATTTTGGCATGGTTAGAGATGTTCAGGGATGAGTATGGTGATTTGAGCATGTACAAGGGGTCCTATTAGAATTTAATAATGATTTGAGTGCTTATGTGTATGATTGGATTTCATCTGGTTGATCATTGTTTTCATTTAGACATTTTGGGGCTAGTGGTAGAAAATCCAAGTAGGCAGCTTGTTGATGTCACCATTGCCACATGTGGATGAGTCAAGGGGATTTAGTCATATGGTTGAGATAAAATTTGTACCTAGTTATTATGCACTAAATTTTAGGTCATGAAAAAAAGTGCATCAAAATATATACAAGTGCAAAGTTGGGCTCCTAGGCAGCTTGATAGTGTTTTCCCATACTTAGCCAATTTTGCAAAGTGGCAAGAAAAGCTGAGTAGGTATTTTGATAGTGTTATATTTTGCACGTGTGATAGTTTCAAAAGAAGTTGATCATATGAGTTTTTTTAATTTTTATGCCTAGTTAATATGTACTAAATTTTAGGTCATGAGATGAATCAAATTAAAATATATGCATGTGCAAAGTTGGCCTTCCAAATAGTTCTTAACATAGTTGTCTCTATGGCATAAAAATTTGAGTAAGTAGATTAATGGTGCTATATCTTACACGTATGAAGGTTTCAAGAGTATATTGATAAATGGTTGGATTTTCATATATGAGGAAATCATATGGTCTAAATTTTAGATCATGCATCTAAGTGCAACAAAATTTATTGAGGTCCAGAGTTGGCCTTTCAGGCAGATAGCAATGGTTCCTATACTTAGCCAAATTTATGAAGGGTAAAGACTAGGACCAAATGGAGATATTATAGATCATGAATATTCATACAGATAAATATCAATGGAGTGTATCAATTCAAATGAGTTAAAGTTTTTTTTGGTTAATGAAGTTAAATATTGAGCTCCTTACAAAAGGATCAATGAAGCATGCTTGTTCCAAGGTATCAGGAAGTAGTGAGATGAGGACAAGTGTTCAAAGTTTAACATTGAGTAGAGGTAAAGACCAAAATTATTTAAAAGATAAATGGTGAGTAGGTGTTCACACTAATCAATATAAAAAGTCCATATTAAATTCAATAAGTTAAAGTGGCAGTTGTCTAGGATGGGTAAAGTGAGGACAATCTCAAAGAGATCAATGGTGCGTATGTGGTCAAGATTGCCAGATTGCATGAGATGATTTTAACTAATTTGAGGTTTAACATTTAAGTAGTGGTGAAATATGAGTTAAATTTTAAATAATATTGATGGTGCATGAGTTATCAATGCAGAGAGGACATGAGATGATAACATGGTGTTTGAGGTTTAACTATGACCATTTGAATTCAAATATTTGAATTTAATAAGGGAAAGAATAGTGTCTGGTTTTTAGGCCATATATTTTGATATAGGTAAAATTTTCTCATGGTGTAAAAATAAAATATGTAGAGAAATCAAAGGTACATTTGGAAATATATATTTAAATATTTTAAAGTTTGTACAATCAAAGTTATGAATGTTTAAAGTTGAATGTATTTTCATGCATGTTTTACAAGTAACCTTAGAAGGGTATTTGAAGTTGTGTTGATGTTGTTTCAATGTTTCATGATGATTTAACTATTAGAGAGTGTTTTATACTCTATGAGGATCATCTATATGGATTTTGGATGTGTGATAAATATTTTTTGAGTATGAACAATACTTAATTAGTTGGCTGTGTGTTCATTCAGGGTGTTCATGTGTACAAGGTCATTGTTTGAGTTGATCGAGCATACATAGAGGTGAGTAGAGTTGGCTGTGATCATTTTAGGAAGTATAAGGGTAATATGGAGTGGAAATATGCATTTATTAGTGGTCATATGATAATTTTTTTCTCAATGAAGTGCCAAATGGGTGAATGGGTCTCCATGAGACCTATAAGAGCTACAAGGGCCTAATTGAAAGGTGTAGCTGCTTAAGGGTGACCCATAGATGTTATGACCAACCTATGAAGATAATTTTGAGACATGTATTGATGTGAGATATGCCTTAAGGGTTAAGTCATGCCTAATGGCTGACCAAGATGTTGATAATCATGAAGGCTTTATAAATAGTGAAACCAAATGAGATGGTTTCTAGACTTGATAGACTTAGGAAAGGCTTGTGTAAGAAGACTATGCAAAGGAAAAAGGAGAGTAAGTGTGACTTATGGATGGGTTGATGTGTAGATAAAATTAAAGATAGTGTTTATGATATGTAGGTCATAATTATATTGTCATAATAGTGCTCTTGCAGCGTGAGGATATGCAAAGAGGTCTAAGTGTGCATATGAGGTCAATTTGAGTGACGAAGGAGAGAGATTGTGGCATGCCTATGTGAGAGGTCCATATAAAATAAAGAGGAAGTTTGTGAAAGGGTTATTATATCAGATATCCATCATTAGGTGTTGAATACATTAGTTCTGAGGTGGAGATGTTCATTTCAAAGGATGGTTTAAAGGACTTGATCTTCCTTAGGGGTACTTGCTCCTTGTGAAACATGTATTTTACTAAAGGCTTTTGGTCAGGAGGACTTGATCAAGGTTTTTGGTCTAAAGGAATTGACTAGTATCTTGTTTTTAATATCTTATAGGACAAGTAGTCCATGTGTTTAAGGTTTTATATTGGGTTTTATTCCCCATGAGGGTTTTTCACAAGAAATATGTGTTGTGTGTTTGATATTGTGAATACATTGAATGAATGAGCTCTCTTGTTAATGTTACTTAATAAAAATTTATCTATGATTATTGTTTAATAGTTTGAAAGGATTGGAATTTAATTTGAAATATTTGGGCTCACTGATTCACCCCCTCTCAATGATTATACCTTTAACAAGACTGGCTCAAGGAAGCAAGGGCAGAATGAGAGAATGACAATACTATCCATGCATTGATTCAGAATATGTAGAAGGGTTAAAATGGGATTGAAAAGTTTACATGGAAGGGGAATGCATTATGGTAAAAAAATAGATTATATCTATTTCATAATTCTATTCTCAATCATAAAATCTTTCAAGAACTTTAGCGTCTCCACTTAGAGATCACTCAGGTTTTTTGAAAACCTATCATAGAGTCAAGAAGGATTTTATTTGGAAAGGAATCAAGGGGGATGCAAATAAATATGTGGTCAAATGTATGGTATTTCAATAAAATGAAGTTAAAACTATTAAAACCCCAAGTCTTTTATAGCCCTTATCCATCCCTAGTCAACGATGGGAAGAGGTATCTATGGATTTCATTACTGGGTTACCACAATCTGAAGGTAGAAATGTTATCATGGTTATTATGGATAGACTCACAAAATATGCTCATTTTTTAAATTTATCTTAGCCATTGGTGGCTATTAAATTAGCTTCTACCTTCCTCAATATAGTTCAAAAATTGCATGGTACTTCCAAGATTATTATTAGTTACCGAGATCCCATATTTACTAGTAATTTTTAGATAGAATTATTTGCATGTTTGAGAACATAATTTTATCATATCTCATCCGATAATCCTCAATCTGATGGAAAAAATAAGGTAGTTGACAAGTGTCTATAAGGGTACCTTCATTGCTTTGTTTCAAACAAATAAGATGAATGGGTTCAGTGGTTGCCCTTGGTTGAATGTTGGTATAATACTTCAGTGCATTGTTCATCCAAAATGTCTCCTTTTATATTATTATATGGATACCATCCTTCATCCCTCACTTCACCCTTAAAGGCCCACCCAAAGGTGTGTGTACTGGAGGAATACCTTTAAAATTAATAGGAAGTCATTTCTAGTTTGTGTGATAATCTAGCTTTCACCCAAAACCACATGAATCAAAAACATTCAACCATTCTAATAATACATA
The DNA here is from genome assembly GCA_037957365.1 of Torreya grandis. NCBI lineage: Eukaryota > Viridiplantae > Streptophyta > Pinopsida > Cupressales > Taxaceae > Torreya > Torreya grandis. Next base: position 1,802,095 of record JARHVA010001208.1, read on the forward strand.
AATATTTAAACCATAATCAATATAAAAAAATCACTAAAAATTAACAAATCACTTACAGGTTCAAACTCAAACCCCCATATCCAAATATTTATAAAGTAATTCCAATAGACTATAATTAAAATCCTTAAAGTTCCCAGCCAAATATAATCACTTAATATTCATGCTAAAACCTAACAGAGACAAATCAATAAGTCACACATAGGAATGTTTCCAAAATGAAAAGCACTAAATTTTTCAATAAAATATCCATCTCAATGTGCCATTTAATAAAATACATAAGGCCATTAAAAAAAACACAAAGATTGATTTATATACAAAAAAATAGGCTTGGTTAAATAAACCATAAATAAAAACCCAGTTAAAGACATGTTTAAAGAACCCATATGTGTGTGTGTGTGTGTGTGTGTAGTGAAAAAAATAACAATGAAACCCATCAAAATCCTTTCTTCAAAAAAAAAAAAACCCAATTTAATATCCTATTAAAGAAGTCGTCGATGTAACTTAGCCTTAAAAATAATCCAAGACTTATACTATATATATATATATATATATATATATATATATATATATATATATATATATATATATATATATATATATATAAAACACAGTCGACTATATTAAAGAAAACCCCAAATATTTTTCAAAATTTTTCCAAGTTTAAAATGTTGAATTTTTTTTAATTATTTCATGGTTATGTCATGAAGGTGTCCTGGTGAGTGGATGAAGTGCATTGATAGTCTAAGTGACAATGACAAAGTGTGTAATTTGCTTGTCCTAGTATGCTTGAAGGAGGCTTGGTTGATCTTCAATTTTGGCATGGTTAGAGATGTTCAGGGATGAGTATAGAGTACTGAGCATGTGAAATGGGTCTTATAATAGGTTTCATATGTTTTGAGTGTTTGTGTGCATGAGTGGATTTCATCTGGTTGATCATTTTTTTCATTTAGACATTTTGGGTCTAGTGGTAAAAAATCTAAGTAGGCAGTTTATTGACATCACCATTGCCACATATGGATGAGTTAGGGGGAGTTGGTCATATGGTTGTGATTAAATTTGTTCTTAGTTTCTATGTGATAAATTTTAGGTCATTTAATTAATCATAAAATAAGATATGCAAATGCAAAATTGGGCTCTCAAGTAGTTTGATAGTGTTTTCCCATAGCCAAATTTGCAATGTGATAAGAAAATCTGAGTAGGCATTGTGATGTTGATATATTTTGCACATGTGAATGTGTGAAGAGAAAATGTTTATATGGGTTTATTAATTTTTATTCCTATTTTATTTTTTATAAATTTTAGATCATGCGATGAAGTGCATCAAAATATATGCATGTGCAAAGTTGGCCTTTCAAGTAAGTTCTTGACATAGTTGGCTTTGTGGCAGAAAAATCTAAGTGAGTATATTAATGAAGTTATATATCACATTTGTGAAGGTTTAAATATCAATTTTTCACATGGTTGGATTATCCTATGTGAGGAGACAATATTATCCAAATTTTAGATCATGTGTCTAAGTGAAACAAAATTTATTGAGGCCCAAAGTTGGCCTTTCAAGTAGATAAGTAATGGTTCCCATAGTCATTTTTTCATGATGTTAAATATTAGAACCAAATGGAGATATAATGGTTCATGCTAGTTTATATATATATATATATATATATATATATATATATATATATATATATATATATATATATATATATATATATATATATAGTGAAAAATAATTCAAATGGGTCCAAGTTTTCATTGGTTAATGAAGTTAAAGATCGAGTTCCTTACAAAAGGATCAACAGAGCGTTTTCATTCCAAGATGTCAAGAAGTAGCGAGATAAGGAAAAGTGTTCAAGATTTAAAATTGATAAAAGGTAAATGATAAATATATAATGTTGAGTGGGTATTCATAAATATTTATCAAATGGTGCATGCTATAAGAAAAATACCTGGCTGATCCATAGAGATCAACGATATGCATTGGGTCAAAGTTGCCAGATTGCACGAGATGAGGTCAACTTTTCAAATTTTAACATTTGAACATTGGTACACAATGTATTAAATTTAAAATAATATTTATGGTTTAAATTTAATATAAATAGGTGATGACATGAGATGCGAGCATATTTTTTGAAGTTTAACTATGACCGTTTTCATTTGAATATTTGAATTTGTAAAGAAAAGACTAATGTTTGTTTTTGGGCCATATCTTTCAATCTAGATAGAATTTGCTCATGGTGTAAAAATAAAACTTGTATATTAATCCAAGTAAAATATATAAATATATATTTAAATATATGAAAATGTGTATATTCAAAGATATTATGCTTCAAATTTGACTGTGGGTTCACCATTAATTTGTTAAGAACCCGAGAAGGATGTTTGAGCTTGTGTTGATGTTTCATGTTGTCTTAGTTATTGGAGAGTGTTTTAGACTCCATAATGATGATATATGTGGATTTTGGATGTGTGATAAATCTATCTTAAGTATGAAAATTTCTTAATAAGTTGACTCTATATTCATTCATGATGTTCCTGTGCACTGGGTCAGTGTTTGAGTTATTTGATCATACGTAAAATTGAGCAAAGTTGAATATGATCATTTGAGGATGTCTAAAGGGACATAAGGAGTAGAAACATTTATTTTCAAGTGGTCTTATGTTATTAGTTTTCTTGGATAAGTGTCAAAGAGGTGAATGGGTCATCATAAGACCTAAAAAGTGACTTAAGCTTATTTAAAAGAGAGGTGTGCTTAAGTGTGACCTATATTAGATGCATTAAGGGTGAAGGCATGTATTGTGGCCAAGAAGGAAATATTGTGGACTTTATTAATCATGAATTATATATAAATAGTGAAATCAAAGATGATGATTTATAAGCTTTAGTAACTTTGAAAAGACTTTTGTAAGACGGTTGTGCAAAGGAAGAAGAAGAGTAAGTGTGCCCTATGGATGGGTTGATGCGCATAGTATATTGAAGACTGAGTGTATGAAATATATGTTATTAGTATTTTTGAATAATAGTTCTATTTTTATTTTGAGGATATGTGAAGATGTCTGAGTGTTTATATGAGGAAAGTTTGAGTTAAGAAGAAGAGAGATTGTGGCATGCCTATGTGAGAGGCCTATATGAGATAGAGAGGAAGTTAGTGTAGGGATTAGAAAATTAGAGTTCCATCATCAGGTGTTGAATACATTAGTTCTAAGGTGGAGGTGTTAAATTCAAAGGAGGGTTTAAAGGACTTGATCTTCCTTAGGGGCAATTTTTCCTTATGAAACAGGTGTTTCATTAAAGGCCTTTGGTCAAGAGGATTTGATTAATTTTTTTCTAATATATAGGAGTTAAACAGTCTCTTGTTTGTAATATCTTATAGAATAAGTAGTCCATGCGTTTCATGCTTGAGAGTGGGTTTTATTCCCCATGAGGTTTCCCACAGGAACTATGTGTTGTATGTTTGACCTTGTGTATGCATTATATGAATGAGCTCTTTTGTTAATGTTGCTTGATCAAGTTAATATATGCTAAATATTTAATAGTTTGGAAGGATTGGAATTGAAATTGAAATTGAAATATTTGGGCTCATTATTTCACCCCCCTCTCAATGATTATACCTCTAACACAAAATATTTAATCGAATAGCCTAGATAAGAATTCATTCTAGAAAATGAAAGTCAAATATAAACCCAACCTTCATAAATATAAAAAACACAAATGTTTTTAATATAAATAATCCACAAAGATAAAAATGAATACACATTCAATTTAAAACAAGGGCTAAGACCAAATAAAATACTAGTTTGAATAACCCAACAAAAATAATAGCATATTTATGTATATATATTTCAAGTGCAAGGTTAGCTGAATGATCCATTAACAAAATATTCAACTTGAGCAGTCAAATGATCATAAAAACATGGTTCTAAACCAATAGTGAAAGTTTCAAGAAACTAAATGATTCAAATAACAACCCAAACACATGTCATCAACTAATAAAACCCTCATATAAATTCAAGTATTTAAGACAATAGCCCAATTGGTTAATCCATAGAGTTTTCTAAAATGGCACATAGTCAAATAATAACACATTTCCAAGCCAAGTTAAAAAAAAATATACCACTGATACAAAATCAAATATATAAATATAATCCATTTTGGAAATTCACATGTAAAATATAGAATATCAATTCATATCAATCCACATCGAGGACTGGATATGCATCTAAAAGTCCCAAGACTTCTGACTGCGTATGTAACATCACTTTTTCCCTAGATTTTTCCATCAAAATAAAAAATAAGCAGACGTATTCCAAAAATAACTTACGCAAAAATGCAGAGGAGGAAAAATCATAAAAATCTAGCAAGATAGAATGAATAAACCTTCTATTTCCAAGTTGTGGTGGTAAAAATCCAAAACATGCCTATGTTAAAAAACCAGTGAAGCACCTCCACTATTTTCTCCATTATTTTTCCATCTTCTTAACCTTGTCTAATCTTTCCATCCACCACCTAACTCTCCATGACTTCCATATAAACCCCCATACCCAATCAATGCCTACATTCAATGTGAGGAGAGATAAATCCTCCTACATTGAAATTGACACTTCACAACACAACCCCACCAAAATCTCCCAATCAATGTAAATATCATTAAATGACCCTTTAGAATGGTTGATCCCCATTAAAAAATAAACAACCAATAAAATAATCAATGCATAACATAATAGAATGAATCAACATTAATAAAACCAATTAACAACTTAAACCCCATTCAAAATTTTATGATATCAAACCTATTAACAATTAAATAATAATTTAATGTTAATAGTTTCAAAATATATAAGGATGCCACCATCTTGTTATCAAAATATACCACATAGTATATGTAATAGTCCATGGGGGTGTCATGGGTAGGTCTAAGAAGGTCCTTAGGAAGTCCATATCTAAGTAAGCAAGTAAAGTTCAATCAAGAATACAAATTCCAATTGAGTAGAGTTCACACGAAAGGAGTGATGAGATACTCATGGAGGTAAGAGGTGTTTGTTGTGGGCTATAAAACAATATTAACATAAAATAAAATGACTCTAGCCAACATATGACAATTTAACACAACAATATGAAATAGTACACAAATGAAATGCAACAAGGTACAAATATTGAGATAATGACATAATAACAAATAAATAGATATGCCCAATGATGGGGAATATAACTAAAAATCATGAATACTTGTCAGACTTATCTGACTATTTAGAATTCACTCTAATACCATAATGTACTATTTCTAGCATCAACCTAGCTCAAAATATTGTACCTATAACCATAAAAGTACATCAATAGTACCTGATCAAATAATCAATAAATAATTATAGATCTGTAATAAAAATATTAACTACAATAATAATCTATAAAAATCATCAAGTGCAAAATTAAACATGTCATGTCATCAACATGCAGTCGAAATACCACTGTATCGAGTCCAACAATATAATCCAACTTAAGAAAAAAAATAGCAATTAGTTATACATCAATGATGTTGAAGAGTTATCAATGATGTCATGATGATGTCATGGTGGTGTCCAAGTGAGTGGATGAAGTGCCTTGATATTCTAAGTGATCATGACAAAGTGTGCAATGTACTTGTCCTATTATGCTTGAAGTTGTCTTGGTTGATATTATATTTTGGCATGGTTAGGAATGTTTAGGGATGAGTATGGTGATTTGAGGATGTGTAAAAGGTCCCTATTATACGATCAAACCAATTAAAAATTAAATCATAATTTAATGTGAATGCCTTAAAATTATATAACCATACCACCACCTTGCTATCAAAATATATCATATAGTCTAGGTAATAGTCCATGGGTTTGTCATGGGTAGGTCTAGGTAGGCCCTTAGGAAGTCCATATCCAAGTAAGAAATTAAAGTCCAATCAAGTAGATTTCACATCAAAGGAGTGATGAGATACAGAGGTGAGAGGATTTTGCTATGGGCTGTAAAATAATAATAACACAAAATAAAATGACTTTAGCCAACATATAATAATTAAACACAACAATATGAAATAATACACAAATGAAAAACAAAAAGGTATAAATGTTGATAAATGACATAGTAATAAATAAATTGAGATATATAATGATGTGGAATATAATTAAAAATCATAAATACTTGTGAGACTTATCTGACCATTCAAAATCCACTCTGGTACCCTAATGTACCATTTCTAGCATCAGCCTAGCTCAAAAAATAGTATCTATAAACATAAAAGTACATCATTAGTACTTGATTGAATAATTGATAAATAATTATAAATACTTAATAAAAATATTAACTATAATAATAATCTATAAAAATCATCAAGTGTATAATTAAACATGTCATGTCATCAACATGCAGTCAAAATACCACTATATCGAGTCTAATAATATAATCCAACTTAAGTTAAAAAATAATAATTATTTATACAATAGTGATGTTGAAAAGTTATCAATGATGTCATAATTATGTCATGGAGGTGTCCAGGTGGGTGGATGAAGTGCCTTGATAGTCTAAGTGACAATGACAAAGTATGCAATGTGCTTGTCCTAGTATGCTTGAAGTTGGCTTGGTTGAACTTATGTTTTGGCATGGTTAGGAATGTTCAGGGATGAATATGGTGATTTGAGCATGTGTAAAAGGTGCCTATGATGTTTTATATGCTTTGAGTGCTTATGTTCATGAGTGTATTTCATTTGGTTGATCATTGTTATCATTTATATATTTTGGGTTTGGTGGCAAAAAAATTGAGTAGGTAGTTTGATGACATCACCATTGCTACATGTGGATGAGTCAAGGAGAGTTGGTCATATGGTTGTGATAAAATTTGTGCCTAGATATTATGAGATAAATTTTAGATCATTAATTGAAGCACATCAAAAGATATACAATTGAAAAGTTGGGCTCCAAGGTAGTTTGACAACGTTTTCCCATACTTAGCCAAATTTACATGAGGCAAAAAAGTGCCAAGTGAGTAGTTTAGTGATGACATATTTATCACATGTGAAGGTGTGAGGAGAAGTTCATCATATGGGTTTGTTCATTTTTATGACTAGTTGATTTTTTCTAAATTTTAGATCATGTGATGAAGCGTGTCAAAATATATGCAAGAGCAAAGTTGGGTTCCTAGGTAGTTTGACAGTGTTTTCCCATAGCCAAATTTGCATGAGAAAAGAAAGATCATAGTAAGTAGTTTGGTGATGGCATATCTCACATGTGTGGATGTTTCATGAGAAGTTAAGCATATGGGTTTATTTAGTTTTATGCCTAGTTGATTTAAGCTAAATTTCAAATCATGCACTAAAGTGTGTCAAAAGATATGCATGTGCAAAGTTGGTCTTCTAGGAAATTCTTGATAATGTTAGATCTGTGGTAGAAAAATTTGAGTGAGAAAATTAATGGTGTTATATCTTGCATATCTGAAAGTTTTAGGAGAAGTTTGACACATGATTAAATTTTCCTATGTGAGGATATCATATGGTCCAAATTTGAGAACATGCGAGTGAATGAGGTAAAAGATATGACTGTACAAAGTTAGCCTTCAAGGAAGATTGTAATGGTTCCCATAGTCATTTTTGCACAAGTTAAAGTTTGACTAACATTGATGAAGTGTGTTACTCTAAGATGTTAAGAAGTAATGAGATGGTGCCAAGTTTTCAATGTTTAACACTAAGTAGAGAGATCAAGCTTATATTAATGATAAATAGTGAGTGGGTGATTGTATAGATAGAGATAAATGGTGCAAATTAAAGTGAAGATGTCAAAGTGACAATTGTCTAGCATTGTTAAAGTAAGGATAATCCTGTAGAGATCAATGGTGTGCATTTAGTCAAAATTCCCAAATAACACGAGATGAGGTCAACTATTAGATGTTTAACATTTAGGCATTGGTGCACTATGTATTAAAGTTTAGAAAATATATATGGTGCATGTTTAATTTGAGATGTGAGCATAGTGTTCGAGGTTTAACTATGACCATTTTCATTTGAATATTTGAATTTGTAAAGGAAAGACCAATGTATGGTCTTTGGGCCATATCTTTCGATCTATGATGAATTTACTCATGGTGTAAAAATAGAATTTATAGAAGACTTCAAGGAACATCTAGAAATATAAGTTTGAATATCTAAAAGTGTGTACAATCAAAGTTATGATGGTCTAAAGTTGACTATGTGTTTGACTGTGTTCTGCAAGTGGCTCAAGAAGGATATTTGAGCTCATTTTGATGGTATTTTGATGTATCATGTTGACCTAGATATTTTATAGTTTTGTAGACTCCATGAGGATGATTTGTGTGCATTATGAAGGTTTGAATAATCATATGTAGTATGAACAAAGGTTTAAAAGTTGACTATGTATTCATTTATGGTAAATGTGTGCACAAAATGTTGTTTGAGCAAATTGTGCTTATGTAGAAGGGTACTATGTTGGATGTTGGAACTTAAGGGGGACCTATAGATCATATGGAATGGGTTCATGCATTTATAACTGGTCATGTGTTCTTGTTTTGTTTGATTAAGTTCTAAATGGGTGAATAGATATCCTTGAGACCTATAAGAGCTACAAAGGCCAAATTGAAAGGTGTAGTTGATTAAAGGTGACCCATAGATGCTATGGGTGAGCTATGAAGATTGTATTAATATGTGTCTTCATATGATATATGAATTAAATGGTAAGGAATGCCTAATGGCTGAACAAGTAGTTGATAATCATAATAGCTCTATAAATGGTGAAACCAAATGTGTTGGTTTCTAGACTTTGAGAGAGATTTGTGTGTGGAATTTTCATTTGAGAGTATAGTGTTGTGAAGAAAAGGAAAGGGTGGGTACCTTGTGGATGAGTTGAACAACATAATAGATTGAGAACTATTTTTATGACATGTAGGTCATAATTCTATTGGCAAAATAGTGTTCTTGCTATTTGAGTATGAGTGAAGGTGAAGAGTGATAATCAGAGGTCCATCATCAGGAGTTGAAGACATCAGTTCAAAGGTGGATGTATTCATAGGTGTTGTTATGATAGCTCAGCATCTAAGTGGGTTATATCCTCTTTATAAGATGAAACTTGCTAAAGGTCTAGTTGTTGTGGCAACTTAGCTAGAAAGGTGTAGTAGCTCCTTATGAGATTGTAGTCTCACTAAAATAAGGGATGGTAGTTCCTTGATTAGTTGTAGTTGGTCTAAATTGGTTCTTTTTATTATAGGATAGTATCCCAATTATAGGTTCCAATGGGTTTTCTTCCCCAAGAGGATTTCCCACATATGTCATGTGTTGTGTGATTAATCTTGCATTGTCTCTCTTACTCATTGTTATGAATGATGTGTACTATTCATGAATGCTTATGGTAATTGATTAAGAACTTGAAAGGATTAAAATTAAATTTGGATTTTATAGGCTCACTGATTCACCCCACTCTCAGTGATTATACCTTTAACAAGAAATAATAACCATAGTATTTTGAATAATATATCAAATTCTAAAAAGGTTATGTCATAATAATAACCCTTGTCTGAGTCTCTCTACTCAATTACTCCATCTTGTTTTCATGTATTTGAGCTTGGAGGCCAATGAAAGAGTTGTATAATAGTTGGATCTACCATTCCAAAAGGTTTGCATGCACATTATCCCTAGCATTTAATGATTCTTAGAGTGCTTCATCCATCTCTTCAATAGTTTTAGTGTGGATTGCCATGGTTGTTTTAGTTATGGTGGCCTTTGAAAACTCCATATTAGAACTAGATAATATAGTATCCAACTGGTACTTCTAATCAAGCAAGCTATGTATAGCCTATTAGGCTTGAATTATGTTAGTTTCAAGTATACCTTAGTATTCCTTTATAAGAGTGATGAGTGTGTCAACCTCAACCTTAACATCCTATCCTAATGTTTCTAATGCGTGTAGTTTCTTCACTATGCACCAATATTTTTTTAGCTTAGAGACAAGTGTCTTAAGTCTGTATTGGTCAGAAATTACTTGGTCCCTGATTGCTCAAGTGACCAAATATAAACAAATATCCTGGATGATTTTTGCATCTTCCTATAATAGGTTCTATAACTCAATGTTCTTGGACTTAGTTTGATTGACCTCCTACTCTAATGAGGTGAACTTCTATGTGATGGAATCCTAGAATGTTGTAATGCCCTTCAACTGCTTCATCAATGGTAACTTGGAAACATCTAATGATGATTTCCTCTAAAGTGGGAAGGCTACCAAATTTATTATGATAGATAAAGGATTAGGTCATGGCATGGTCATAATTGGAAGGGAAAAGGTGGTCCACCAAGCACCCATAGTTGCATTGTCTCAGAGACAAACTCCTCCCAAAGGCAAGGCTGATTGCTACTCACTTGTTGTAGATATGGATTTGTTTTCTTCTTACACTGGCTTCTCTGACCCATCTTATTACTATTATTCAAGAAATTATTATTACTACACCTTGGCATATTCTTCATTATTTAATTATTGCATAACATCTCCATCTAATTTTCTCTTTGCTCCCCTTGCTACTTTACAATTTATCTCCTCTTCCTCAGTTTTATTTTTCTATTATTGTTCCTTTGCTTTCTTATTTTCTTATTCCTCTGCTTATTTATTATTTGCATGCTCTTCTTCCTTTTTTTACTCTTAAAGTGTAATATCCTTATCTTTTTCAGCCTTAACCTACACTTGTGCCTCTAGATCAACCCATACCTTAGATGTATGCTCTTGTTCTTCCTATGCTTGAGCTTGTTGTTTATGTAAGGACTTAGCTTCTTCTTATTTCTTCTTCCTTACAACTTCATTGACTTGATACTACGTGAAAGTAGCATCCTTCAGAGCCTTCTTTGTCTATGCCTCAACATCTTCTCATTGTTTGTCTTCTTCTACCTTGGTCTTGACTACAAGTGCAACCTCTTTATTACTATATTCTTCATCCATATTTTTTTGGTGTACCTCTTATGCCTACTTTATTATATCAACAAATTCTTATGCCTTCCTTGCTTCGTTGGTATCTTGTTAGTGTTGATATTTTGCATCGTGGGCCTTTTAATTAGCCTTGGCTTCTTCAACTTAGTGATGTGCTTGCTCAACTTGATGCTATTGGGCCTAATTATTTTGGTGCTTCTTTTCTTCTTAACATACTCAAAATTCTTCTATGTGTGATACTTCCTCCCATGAAGATTTTTGGTCTTTAGACATGGGCTAATATGGTATCAGATCTTTGATATAGAGGTCTTATTCTATGGGTGATGAATCATTTAACTAGATAATAGAGTTAGAAATAGATGCTTTCTTCTGCCCAAAGCAACCAACCTACATTTGGTTGGTGGTGAAGTTAAGGAAGGAGAATGTTGTACTTCCTAAGCAATGGATGACCTAAAAAATATGCATTCTTTGAGATTAGGATAAACCCTAGCCTCTCTTTGGGTTTTGGGTCTATGCACTAGAGTCTCTTACTAATTGTCAGGTAGTGGATTAAATACATTGATGATTACAAAAGTGGTGGAAGGCTGATCCTTAAAGAGTTAATCAATTTTTTGCATTTGTTTAGCCTCTTCATGCATGATGTCAATAAAAATGGATATCGGGCATGGTGGTATTTCCACCCAAAGACTTAGAGTGACCTTTTTACACACTTGAATTGTAAATACTACATTTTAAAATAAGAACTCATTCTCCTCCTCCTTGTCATATAGGTTTCCTTCCATATCTTCAAACATTACATGGTATACCTCCTGCTCTTTACTCCCCATTTGAGATAGGTTGTAGGTGATTATGATCTATATTACCTTGGGGTCATCCAACCAAAATATTATACTCCTCATCTTGTGATTTGATGGAGGTGATAGTTATTATTTTTCAAATAGTTTGCACCTTCCTTTTTAATGCTATGAGGTTGTGGCTTCTGATTATGGCTATGCTAAAGGAACTAATTCACTAGGTGGTATGGTTTGAAGAGGTGTTTCACACCTAGATGCATATGGTAACAAAATATGGTAGGGGTCCAAACGGTGATCTAGGTAGATCATGTATATGAATTGGGATGCTTTTTGGAAGTAAAGTGACAACAACATGTTATCCCAAGTACTACATAATGTCTGGCAATACCCATGGGTGTGTAGTAATAAGCTCCAAACACTCCTCCCACCATTTATTGAACTTTCCCTCATGAGCTAGGGTGATACACTTAGGTGTCCATATTAAATTGTGCAATTATTACACTGGCCAATAGTTAGTTTTTGAGTGCACCTATCCTTAGGGTACTTTTATTGAGTGAAACATAGTAGAGATATAAAAAATTGGTACTAAAAGGTCTACTTGGAAGTCATGTGGCACTTGTAAATATTTCTAAATAACTCTTGAAAAAATTACTCGGACCAATTGAAATGTGCATTGTAGTGGATCATGCAATGTGCAATGTTAACCACTCCTTTGGGGATTTATTTTGTAGACTTGGTGGTCTACCATAATCTATGTGTAATGCACTCAACCAAGATGTGCACTAGTTCATCTTAGATATATTCAATTGGGATTCCTCTAGATGCCTAGGCATATACATTTTTGACTTCTTGAAGGATATGAGACATTCTTGACTTGTAGGGAGAAACAAAAGCACCCCATGCAAACATGACTATAGCATTGGCCACTGCTTCAATATTGATGATGATAGTGATGTCTAGGCCAATGTAAATGTTTCCCTTATTGTAGAGACTGATAAGTATTTACACAATCTCTCCCAAATCATTTAAGGTAGGCATACGAAGCAAGATCTTGATGTCTGTGTTATGGAAATAATAAAGGGATATAAATTTTTGTTCCACAAATCAAATGTAATCAAATGGATCTAGATCATTATATTTAGTCTACTAAAGTGTAATATTGATGCCCATTTCTTCCTTCTAGGCATCTATTAATTTTTTGATGAGCTATGAATGATCCATGGTATCTGAATACTAAAAATTAGATTTTTTTACATTATGTGTTGGATAAGTTGGCTCAGCTCTAGAACTTCAGCACATAAAATGGTTATAAGAATGAAATGTAGACTTATTTCATAGCCTTCTACCTTTATATATTTCATGCCTATTGGTTTCCACATAAATGTCATGATGAGCTATCCCTTTCATTTCAATTTAAATGTTGATGTGGAAAATCTTATCCAATCTAGAAATAAAGGCAGTTAGTTATTTGACATGTGCCAAAATACATTGTTATATTCTTTTTTATCTGTATTAGGGTATGTAATGATGATGTTGATTGACCATAGATTTAGTGAATATTAGATCAATCAACCCAGGCTCTAGTATTAACTACTTGGGATGATTATTATACTACTAAGATTTTGACTGATGTGACTTGACCATACATTTCTTGGACTTAATTGATTTATTTTGATTTTTTTGACATAAAAAATGATACACTTTAATTATTATATGCATGGGTGTCACACACTATACTTATTATCATGGTTCCAAACTCTAGTGAAGAGATCATCTAACCTACAAACACAAACACACAAAACAAAGCACATAAGAAAAAAAAGGGAAATCCTTATCTACTTGATACTACTCAACACCCACTCTTTTATCATAAAGAGATCAATTAAGATTATTGGTGATAGGGCTTACGCCTACAACCCTTCACCCACCTTGGTAGAATGGTTCCCTATAGATCTCTCAAAATAGCAGTTACTATGATATTTCATGTATAATGTAAATCCCTTTTCACCTGATCTATGTCAGGGGATCTATAGCTCTACCAATTAGAGCACAATTGATTACTTTCTTATATGCAATTAAACATGGAATTATACTAGAATGATAAAGTAGCTAGAAACTTGAGACAACAAAGAATTTGAGAGACAATACACACTCTTGTATTAAATACTACTAGAAGAAAATACAATAAGGAAGATGCCACTTCTTCCTCCACCTCAAAGGCTTGCCACACCTCAAGACCTTCTTCCCTCTCTCTCTTGCTTAACAAAACAACTCTAAAGCTTGAGTTGCTATCCCTCCTTGAATGCTTCAGCTAATCTCCTTGACCTTACACCTGTAGATCTCCTTGACCTTGCTAGCTTCAATGCCTTTACTTGCCTTAGAATTATTTTTACAATACATGCCTTATGGGTCTATACATAAGATCCCATGCTTACAAAAATAGAAGTCTAACTACTAAAATTAGACACACAGCTCACAACTTAAATTAGCCCCTTAGCATGCAAACACTCAGTTCAACTAACTGACTGTTCATCAACAACAGTTCTGAAAATACACAGGCGACCAACGCCGGTCCCTGCTGGTCTGGTGCTGCCGACGTCGGCTGACTTCCTACCGTTGCCGGTCTCCTTCTCCACTGCACTTGATTGACGTCGGTCATACTGCTGACGCCGGTGGCTCTGGTTCTTCAGCATCCTTCCTTCTAGTGTCTGCAAATAGTTGAAGCTTTTAGCTCCACACCACAACAATCTCCCACTTGGAGATAAACAACTGCAACTTGTACCTGTATTTGTACACCATCTATTTTGTTCCTTAGGCTTTGTATCCCTCTTCAATGTCACTCTTGAAGACCAACCACCACGCAAACCTGTGATGCAATCCCTGTATCTTATGCCACAAAAGTTTTGCTGCTCCCAAATTCTCCATGACATACTTCTGAACCAACTCTACCCTTAGCTCAGAAAACTCCCTGTATATGAAACCCTGCAACAAGTAACACAATACAGTAACAAGATAATGTAGCTAATATTATCCAACCTGGTAAAGATAAAATACAATGGTCAAACCTCCATTGTTCTGTAGCATAATCAAGACCATATACCATAGCCTTCTATCTCATGTATCCATCCACTCTCTTCTCTAAAATGGGAATCCATCCCTCTATCCAGTGCTTCCTTCTAGCTGACAACACTACCAATAAATACCTGTTTGGTTCTCCAAGGACTCACACTCCTCATCCATGCCAAGCTCCCACTGTTTCTGGATTCTACCTACATTGCTTCTTCCATCTTCCTAGTTCATGACTATCAGTAAGCAATATAAAGAAGGTGAACAACGAATATGAGGTTCACATACCTTTTCTGACCTCTACATGGGTGTTTGAGACTTAGTAATTCACCCAACATCCGTTCCAGTGACCGATCTAGGCCATCTCCCAGTCTGCTTCCGATCGATGTCGGTTCCCTGCACTGATCTTGACTACTGACGTCATTTCCCTAGCTGACGTCGATGTCCCTCCTGCTGACGTCGGTCCTTATGACCGACGTCGGACTTCTCCTATCCGACCTACCGACCCTGCTGGTCTGTACATGACTGATGTCGGTATTTGGATGACTGATGTCAGTGCCAAGCTACCAACATCGATGTCTGTGTGTTCCTGTAAGTGATGAAATTTTCATCTGCAAGCTCTTCTTGGATCAAACCTCTATCCATGCTACCCTGCTCAAACTTATTCAGCCCCTGTGACTGATCTCTGTCCTTCATCTCCTCCAAAAACACCAAGGCTTCTTTGTTCCTGTCAAAAGCATCAAATTTCCTCTTTCTATAATGAACTGTATCTATGCTTTCCAAATTTGAACGCATACCTTTTGAATCAAGAACTTCCATTCCCTTCTTATTCTTGTGACCAAGCCTATTAGGCCACATCTTTGAATCTACACCAAAAGTGGTATCAGAGCTACGGTTTGCAGGAAGCAGGGTATTGTTTTTGATTACAGGTCATTCACAAGGTTTTCTGATTGAGTGGGAGTTTAGCAATGGCAGAAGAAAGCAGGCTACGAATGGAGAAGTTTAACGGGAAGAATTATCAACACTGGAGGATGCAAATTGAGGACTATCTATATCAGAAGGATCTGTACTTACCATTGGGTGGGGTTGCATGCAAGCCCACAGATATGAAG
The DNA here is from genome assembly GCA_037957365.1 of Torreya grandis. NCBI lineage: Eukaryota > Viridiplantae > Streptophyta > Pinopsida > Cupressales > Taxaceae > Torreya > Torreya grandis. The sequence goes on from JARHVA010001208.1 coordinate 1,818,005, forward strand.
GATGAAGAATGGAACATTCTTGATCAAAAGGCTCTCGATTCCATAAGGTTGAGCCTTACATCATCTGTGATTTCCAGCTTATCACAGTGCAAGACAACGAAAGAGTTGATAAAGTCCTTGGTGAATTTATACGAAAAGCCCTTAGCTTCTAACAAGGTATACCTTATGAAGCAGCTATTTACTTTGCAAATGCAAGAAGGTGGATCGGTACATACTCATCTCAGTGATTTCCATGGTTTGGTAAACCAATTGTCAGGGGATCTGTAGCTCTACCAATTAGAGCACAATTGATTACTTTCTTATATGCAATTAAACACAGAATTATACCAGAATGATAAAGTAGCTAGAAACTTGAGACAGCAAAGAATTTGAGAGACAATACACACTCTTGTATTAAATACTACTAGAAGAAAATACAATAAGGAAGATGCCACTTCTTCCTCCACCTCAAAGGCTTGCCACACCTCAAGACCTTCTTCCCTCTCTCTCTTGCTCAACACAACAACTCTAAAGCCTGAGTTGCTATCCCTCCTTGAATGCTTCAACTGATCTCCTTGACCTTACACCTGTAGATCTCCTTGACCTTGCTAGCTTCAATGCCTTTACTTGCCTTAGAATTATTTTTACAATACATGCCTTATGGGTCTATAAATAAGATCCCATGCTTACAAAAATAGAAGTCTAACTACTAAAATTAGACACACAGCTCGCGACTTAAATTAGCCCCTTAGCATGCAAACACTCGGTTTAACTAACTGACTGTTCGTCAATAGTAGTTCTGAAAATACACAGGCGATCGACGCCGGTCCCTGCTGGTCTGGTGCTGCCAACGTCGGCTGACTTCTTGCCGTCACCAGTCTCCTTCTCCACTGCACTTGACTGACGTCAGTCATACTACCGACGCCGGTGGCTCTGGTTCTTCAGCATCCTTCCTTCTAGTGTCTGCAAATAGTTGAAGCTTTTAGCTCCACACCACAACAATCTAAGATTTTCCCAAAAATGATCTAAAGTGACTATAATATAACAAAATTGGTTGATATTTGTATAATTCCTTATGTTACAATTTCTTATCATGCCATGCTTTTTGACTCTACTTATGAACTTCCTATATCTAAGATGTTTTATGTCAATACTCATCTCTCTGATTCAATTCAAGAAACCTATTTGTGAGAGACTCACCATCCTCTAGTATCATAACCATTGCAATACATATAATGGGTACCAAATATTTTATAGGCATTACTACTTTAAGACCATAGACCAACTAAAATAGAGTAAAATCTATAACCCTTTTATAGGGCATTCGATAAGCCTAAATAATTGCATGAATGCGATCTTTCCAATCATCCCTCTTGACATCATAGATCTTTGTCAACATCTTGTCTACCACTTTATTAGAATCCTCAGCTTTTCCATTAGCTTGTAGATGGTACACAACACTTTTATGATGGGAAATCATGAATTCTTCAGTAAGAACTTTGATAATATTATTCAGGAAGTGTGTCCCTCGATCATTGATAGGTTGGATGGGTCAACCAAACTGTGTGATAATATTCTCATAAAAGAACTTTGTTATTTCTTTCACCCCACAACTAGGTGTCACAACAAATTCAAACCATTTAGTAAATTAATCTATCATAGTGATAATATACTGACCTTTGTTGAATTTACTTGGGGGATTGATAGCTCCTACAAAATTGATGCCCCACTATTCAAAAGCTTATTCAACTAACAAAGGATACAAGGTCATTTCATCCTTTTGGTATGGCTTACCCATTCGTTGACATACATCACATGATGTGCTACTCTATGTTCATTCCAAAAAGATTTGGCCATCATAATCCACTCTATAATAGTTTTTGTGCAGTAGCTTCTTTGGCAAAATGGCCTCCTACTATTCCTTGGTATGATTCTTGTAAGAGCTATGGACGTTCATGTTCCAAAACTACCCTATGCATTAATTCATCCTTCCCTAAAAGATATAAGAACCCATTTATAATACTATATGGAAAAGTGCTAGTGATAAACTATGTATTTTCTCTTTCTTGGCAATGTGCAAGGAATACCCCTTGTTGTAGTAAATTTGCAATTTATTCAAAAAATTTAGGTATCACATAAACTTGAAATAGATGAGCATTAGGAGAATCTTCCTATAGTTCTTCTAGATCTTCCCTATTCATGATGTGACTTAGATGATCTAACCCAAGATTTTCTGTAGCTAGCTTGATTTTGTTGTAAAATTAGAATTCTTGAAAGAACATTAAACATCTTAAAATACATCCTTTGAGCATAGGATTATTGAATAGGTAGTGTAGATCTTGATGATTTGTGAAAAATTCAAATGGTGTCATAAGAAGATAATGTTTGAATTTATGCAGTGTGAACACTATATCTAGTTTTTCCCTTTCAATTATCATGTAATTATTATCTACGTCAGATAAATTTTAGATTGTAAAATGTATGTGGTGGTCCAATCCACCTTCTCCTAGCTATGCAAGCACAACATTGACTGTGATACCAAAAATATCAACATGCACATGAAAGGGCTTACTCTAATCTGGAAAGACTATAATAGACATAGTGACCAATCTCTAATTTAGTTCTATGAAAGTTTCTTGACACTCAGAGGCCCAGACAAACTTTGTACGTTTGTTTAAAAAATACTCTAATGGGGAAGAAATGGATACATATCCCTTGATGAACTTATGATAGTAACCTATGTGGCTAAGAAAGGATTGAACTTACTTTGAGCTGAATGGTGAGGGAATACTAACAATGATTGTAATTTTGGCTTTATCCACCAAAATCCCTTCACTGCATACCACATGACCTATCAGGACACTAAAAGGGGTAAAAAATAAGTACTTCTTAAATATAGTGAAATATGTAGAGCTTGACAACATTCTAACATGAGGCCAACTTGGACAAGTGATATTTAAACAAAGAGAAGACTACCCAATTATCTCGATATACTTTCAAGAAGTCATGAATGAAATATTTAAAGGTAGTAACCACTACTCTAAAAAAAATTATAGGTGTATTCTTGAGCCCAAAAGGCATTAACTTGTATGCAAAGGATCCCCATTCTATGGTAAAAGTTATTTTAGATCTTTTTTCTTTTATGATGGGTATTTTATGGTACTCTCTAAACTCATTTGTGAAGGAGTAAACTTCATGACCTGTGACAAATTCCAAAACTTCATTTGTGAAGGGAATACAAAATGTATCATTCACACATACATCATTAAAAATTAAATTGTCACCACATACTCTGTTCTCCCCTATTTTATTAGGTTGTACTAACATGGGACTAACCTAATCTACCTTCTCTACAAGATATATTATACCTAATTCCTAGATTTTGTCTAGTTTAGCCTTTACTTTCAACTTCATGTTTGGATTTAACTTATACAACCTTTTCTTTATGTATCATGCACACTCCTTGAGCTTGATATGCATTTCACCTAGGGAAGGATCTACTCCTCTAATTTCTAAAATTTTTGTGGGAAACACATCTTGATAATCTTGTAGGAGTTGCATAGCTTTTGAAACTTTGGATTGAGTCTAATAGTCACCCATATGTGACTATTTATGAACCTCCTCACTTATGATGTCTTCCATAAGATTTTTAAAAGGGTGATAAAAAATCTTGTGCTTTTCCTCAGCAATAGATTCTCACATCATTCTTTGCCCTTCTTATTCCAAAATTTGTATGTTGTGTAGTTTTCCTTCTTTAGTAGGTCCTATGACTAGATCCTTTAATGGTTTTACTAGTCATTTAGGTTCAAATAAATCAATTAGATTGGTATCACCATCAGTATCTAAATTTTTAGTTTCCTCCTTTTCATCCTTTATTTCGTGGCATGGCTACATAAGAGATTTTTCTTCCATATTGGTAGCTTTATATCTTCATAGTGTTTTATTAAGATCATAGGCTGCATCTTTCTATGCAGTAGACTTTGTCATGATGCTTAAATCATTTGCACACCCATGGTATAAGAAATGTTTGATTTTGAGTAGCATATTATGAACCACATGATTCTCATCTTCAAACACAAAAGTCTATATGAAGTCACTCTACACTTGAGCCCACTACTTTGTTTCCCTCCTATGTTCTTGATGTATATACCAAGGTGATGGTAAAGGGGAAAGTGTGCAATGGAAGATATGAACCTAGTACTTAGGTACCACATGTTATTCAGTCCAAACCTCTACACATTTGTGAATATGGATTTTAGGGCACTCACCTTCCTGAAAGAAAGGCCAATTACTTCTAATTACCTATGGTAGTTGAAATCTACTAATAATAAGTTTTTACACATCATCTGAATTGAGTTGATCATTTATATGAATTATCCACCATGTCACTACAACTCCCTTCAAAGTATAATTCAAGGCATTAACCCACTGACTAATCATAGGCACATGAGATTGTAGGTTTAGAATGAATTTATGGATATCCTTAGTCATAATGTATGGAGGAAGTTATCTTTCATTGGCAAAGACCATTTTCACAGGTTGGAGTTCATGATCACCATGTGCCTATTTGAGTAGATGCATATATGGGCCTCCACTTATAGACAAAGCTATTTCCCAAGGAAAGTTACCTTCTCTATTTGTCTCTATATAATCCTACATATGATCATTTACTTGATAGAGAAAATCAATTTCTAAATGAGTAGGCTATTTAGCAAACATGGATGCACAATATTCTATGAAAAATTGAGGTGCCAATGGCTGAGTAGTTACTAGTTTAGGCTTCCATTATTTAGATGTCTTCAACTATTTAGTGAGTGAAAATTTCACCTAAGGTTTATTATGTCCATACAATAAATTAGACTCAACTATGTGTAAATCTTTCAAGTTCTCCTTAGATTTTACCTTCATCTAGTTGGTTTCTTGTGAAACAGAAGGAGACGTTGGTTTAGCCATAATGATGTAGGTTTTGTGCACCTTATTTAGAGGAATGACTATAATCTTATCTCCTTGATGTGCCTCTAACTAATTTTTCATAGTATTGATAGTCATTTGACCATCATATACCCATTTTGTTGCCAATTAGTGTAGGATAATGATTTTTTACTATCTTCATATTGATGACTTCAAAGTCACCTCATAGGATTAGTTCTAAATTTTTTATTTCAATGTCTTATAACTGTCCAACGGGTTCAACTCTTCCATATTCTATTAAACTTAGACTTACTAGGCTATAACTAAGAACTAGCCATCCAATCACTTCCCATGTAGGCATGGGGATCATGTTAATTGTGTTGCCAAAATCAAAGACAACATTTAGAATTTCACATTCTACAACTTCAATGTTGATTCATGCATCTACATCCCATGGATTCTTTGTTCTTACATACCAAACAAGTTTTTCTATCTTTTTTTGCCCATTTTTGCGCATTCTAGTAAATTATGTAGAAAATTTGTAATGTTTTGGGAAATATCTTCATTATGCATTATACTTAGCAACTTTAGTAGATCTATTAGTACAGTAACAACTCCATCTTCTCACATAATGCACATAATTTGACTATATAATTGGGCATCTACTATTGCAACATCTCCTTTAGTAGTGGCTTGGTGTTGAATATTCTTCAACACCTATGCAACTTCATACATTAACCCCTTTTCTACAACTGGTCAGGGTATTTTTCTTATTTCACTTTCTAGATTCCATAGTCCTGAGGTATTTTGAGAGGAGGCAATCCTCTCTCTACATGTTGTTGTCTTGTAATGGCATTCAGAAATGCATCCTCCTTAGGCTACACATTCACCATGTTAACATTCTTAACGTCCTTTTCTTTTCTTTACTTTTCCAAAATAGGATAGTTTTCTATCTTGTGCTACTCATATACCCTACACTATGCATAGTAAGACTATCTTTGGGGATTCAAAGGATAATTATGCTGTACATGGTTAAAATCTCCACATAAGTAATATTGAAAAGGAGGGCATTGATAATTATTTCCTCTAACACATTGATAACCCCCTTTGTATATGCCCCTAGATCCTCCTTTATTCGATTTATAACTTCCTCTGTAACCTTTGTAGCACTATGTTGTATTCTAGTTTTGATGCTACTAAGTATTATCTCCAATCCCATATTGTTATTGTGTAACTAGTGTATTAAAACTAGTTTGTTATTATTGCATCATTGTTGGATTCCAAGGTACTGGTTACTGGTATTATGGTGATGGTGGTGTCCAACCCAATGAAGGAGGAGTCCATTCGGCTAGACCTTGAGGCTAGTACTAAGGCAAGCTAGGAATCCATTATGAACCTATTTGGTTTGTAAAACACTTATTAACCTTTGGGACTAGAATTGTTTGCTTCATCAAGAATATTTATTGTTCAATGATGATAAATACAATCTTTATAATATCTTCTTTAAGCTCCTACAAAGCCCTACAATTCTTTTCATCATGATTGTGCGATTTATAAAAAATACAATACAAAATCTATGGGATTTTTACATACTATTATAGGATATGGCACTACATTATTGCATGCCACACTATTCTACAAATTTCATAGAATTCTATCTTATTCTTAGGATAATCATTCCTTTTTTTTCCTTCTTTCCCAAACTCCATGCACCATAGACTTATCTTAGGCTTATCTACTTCATGATACTATTCTATCCTATTCATAAAATCTTGTAATGTACTTTTAAGATTATAACCCACTACAAAAGTTTCCCCATAATCTTTAATTTACTCCACCCATATAGTAGTAGCTCTAGCATATGCCTTAGTAGCAAATTGAGTTTGTGCTACAGTAAAATTGATCTTAGAGCATAGTATTTCAACAAACCATGTAACTTTATCTTTATATTCTAGGGCAAACTCCACCTTATTCATAAAATCTAAAATTATAAAATCATAATCACAGACTGATTCTCCTAACTTTTGCTTAATCTCCTTTAGGTCTTGAATAGTCTAACTTGTACATTTATTTATTTTAAATTCTATGGTAAGACATTCCTTAACATGATATAGATTTACCTGAATAATATCTCTATATTATATAAACTCAAGTGCTTTTATATTTAGTGCCTTGATTAGTTTACACTTATTTATAGCATCATCAGTAATACCCTTGGCTTGCCATTTCATCTTACATGTTAGTAAGAATTGCTCAAGGTCCGTAGACCTATCATATGGCACTAGGTTTATAAATTCTCCTAAAGTAACCATATTATAAATTGGTATCAAGGGATTTGATGCAAAATTTTTATAGTGGGAAGATGCATTCTATGCAATCTTGCCTGTGCACTATGAATATTTACCTGCACATTGGGAGAGTTATCTATGCACTTTGATTTTCTCTATTTAGTTTCCATGAACCCCACAGCCTTCAAATCCTTAAAAATTGAGGATAGTTTAATTTTATTAAACCATAAATGCACTTTATTTAAAAATGGACCTTCCCAAATATTGTCTACCTATCCTTCTAGTTGAAAACTTTTACTAGAATAGAACAAATTGGGATGTGGGGATGTGTACTCTTTCAATGAATGATTATTTCTTGTGACTTCTTTTCTTTCTATACTTGAATATGTGATTACTCTGTAACTTTGTCTTTCTTTTTTCATTAGTAATTCTTGTAATTCTTATGGTAATATCTATTCTTGTAGTTGTGCACTACATCTATCAACTAAATGATCTACTTCTACATTATTCTCATCTTCATCTTCAAACATCTCTTCTTCCTCTCGCTCTTCATCACTTCTTTCTTTCTATCAACATTCATATTCTTATTTCATCTCATCTTTATTAATTATTCATCTCTTTATTCTCATTCATCACTTCTTATGACTCATTCTTCAACTATTTTACTACTACTCTTAACTCTACTTGCAGCTACTTGAGTATATTTTTGTTTACTCCATTTATTTTATTGTTACAACTCACATTCTAAATCTAAACTCTTCTTATGACTCTTATTCCCTTATGTCTCCATTATATATTTAGGTAAAAGCCTTATTTTCTCATCTAATCATCATAAAAAATCAAGTCACATAAACACCCATACACTTGAAGTGACTATTCCTTTTTGGTTGGAGCAGGCACCATGGCCTTGTCCACAACCAACATCTTCACTAGGATAGGTAGTTGTTGCAAAAATTCCCCTTAAATTCCTCTGATGAAAAATTCCTTTATAGATTCAAAAATTATGTATCCTCACATTACAAAATCAATTATATATTCATCTACTGTAGTAGCAACCAAATGATCTATTGCTTTTATCCAGTTAGTTTCCAATCTCCACAACCAGTCTACCTTTTCTTCACACCATATTATAGTTTCTTCTATCCTTGGTATAAATAAATAATATTCCAACCATGATAACTAGTTAGCTATCAATTCAGGCAACTTTCACTAGAATATTTCATAAATTTCTCTAAAAATATGCTCTCAAATGATCTTCTAAATTATAAGACCAGTCCTTCTTGATTCTTCTTCTACGAAATTACATATCTTTTAGTCCAACCATATCTCAATATATCTTTTCCATGGTAACCATATGAGCATAATTTCCTTTAAAAAGAGTTTCCATGCTCATCACACCATTGTTATAGAGGTTACTAAAGCATTAGAACATGCTAAGGATTATGATAGCTATGTGATACTTCATGTGTGTCAAAAAATTTATCATAAAATATAAGAAATTAGATGATAGAAATGCAAGATGTTTTAAGTATTCTATGATATTAAGCAATTTAAGAACAAGCAATATTATATAAATTGAAATAATGCATTTAGAATAGTTTAGATAGAAAGTAACCTAGACATTACACATAAGAGTGCATGAAAGGAACATAAAAAGAAATCATATAGGTAACCATAATTAGATAATCTCTATTGATCTCTTCTAAAAGTGGGACCCTCTTTTTCTTACACAAAAAATTATATATAGACATTTCTAATCTATGACTGTTCATCTTCTTCTCATACTTGGTGCCAAAAGCAGAGTCTCTTCATATTCTAGCTTATTACAACTCATGAAGATAAGACAAAATAGGCTATACAATGACAAAAAGAGTGCATAACACATGAATATCAGACAAATATCCTATGCAACTTTACAATCCACTTTCTTCTACCAACAAAATTGGTGATAGGACATGACTAATTCTACATCTTCTAATACTAGGTTAAAACATGCATATGATAGCTTATTGAAGTACACTCCTAGATTGGCCACTCCTATGGTAGGGGGAAGGTATCTAATTTTGAGAACATTTAGGTAATCATGAGGATCAACATTGAATTTTATGGTTACTATCATTAAGGTATGAACCCTCTCTTTGGGTATGGGCATACCCAAGGGAAGAAAAGGGTTTTGTACAAAGATCTATGGGGTAACTCAAGAAGTCATCTAGTTCCACGTGATTAAGTATTGGGTGGCCGTAATGGTAGTGATATAAGGAGTTAAGGGAAGCTCCATCATTTTATGATATATCTACCATGTGAATGTCAAAGATGTCATGAAACCATACTTAGGTGTGGGGAGTATGCCAGTGTAATTAGGGTCTTATTTTGGTAGAAGAGTGTAGGGGTGCAGTTGTGCAATTTACAATATTATGGAAAGGGAATGGGAAACATTGTTTTCCCTATTGTTATGTGTGGGAAAGCTTTTAGGAATTTGGTGAGTGATTTATCAGGGCCTTTTTCTTGTATGATGGGTATGAGGGGTCCTTATTTGGGGACATATGGGTAATTATAATTTTTGATGTTGATTTTTAATTTACCCATCATCATATTTTGAACCCTCTTTTTAGATATAGGGATGAATGGAAGGGGGAATGGTTTGACCAGTTACTGATGGACTCAGAGCATAATGAGAAATGAGACCAAGTGAGTCAATATAAGATAACTAAAATTTAATGGGAAAGGAAATTTGATGGGTTAAATAATCTAAAGAATTGATATGGTCCTATCATAACATGATCAATAACCATACTCTAAAATGGTTTGGTAGTGATGAGGGTAGTCTGAGCCAGGGTGTGTTCTCATGCAGTTGAGTATCAGGTGGCCATGTTGAAAGCTACTAAGATGGTTGTCATGGGGAGGGGTTTATTTTTCTTTGGATACTTTCACCATGAAAAGATTATGTAGGTAATATAACTCCCTTTAGGATTGTTGTCCATGTGTTTTGGGGAAGCTTTAGATCCACACCCCTCGTAGATCGAAGAGAAGCACTAGAGGAGTCTCTTTCTCCATGAGATTGATAATTTTTATAGTAGACATGGAAGAAATCAAGGCTTCAATGGCAAGCTTCACATTGGGGGTCTCTTTGGTCATTGTTATAAATTTTTCACTTGATTTATCTTTTATCATGGCTTGGGGGACTTCTTCCCCTTTCTTCAAGATGGCCACTTTGGGCTTCAAGGCTTCAGTGATATTGACCAACTATGGGGGTTTCATAACCCTATTGGTGGGTAAGTGATAATAGATGCTTAGTCCTAGTTATTTTTGCATTTTATCTTATAACATGTCAAAGGTTTTGAGATATCCTTGGGCAACAAAAATCTTCCCTATGTGTAGGAACCAAATTTGCTAAAATAGGGTGAAAAGAATAGCTTTCATCTAATGTATCTAGTGGTGTCCCAAGATCATATTATTATTGGTGTCCTTATTTATGACATAGAATTTAGTCATGAATGCCTTGGGACCCAATGTGATTGGGAACACAATGGTTCCTATAGAAGTGGACTTAAGGCTATCATAGCCATAGAGGGTATTGCATGTAGTAGAACAATTAGTTTCTTTGTAACCAAATTTTTGTAATAAATAGAAGTGGAAAATGTTGGTCACTAATTCATCATTGACCATTTATCTTTATACATAACTATCATAGATATATAATTGTAGAAACAAGGCCATATCTCCCTTCCTAGCTAACTTACAGTCAGGTGGGAGGCTTCATAAGTTGAATAAGTATCCAACATCGCATGGTCCCTGATCAAGTGGGAACATGTCCAAATAAATGTGGTTTATTTGGGCTTGTGGATGGGAGGTGACACTAGAAAAATTCCCCAATCTTAGGACTTTGAGAAAGGCTAACCAATGGGTGAGTTAATTATTAAGTAGATCTAGAAAAGTGATACGAAAGAATGTCTTAGTCAGGTCAAAGATCAAGTCATAGTGACCTATGGATTTAGAAATGGATTAGGTGGTTAGGATGTTCAAGGTATAAATGGTCATGGGTTGGTATTCCCTATTGTAAGTAACAATGTTTTCTTCCTCTTTGAATTCTAATTTCATGACTTCTATCATCTAAGTTTTACCTTAAACTCCTAGATGAGGGCCCACATTAGTGTTTGACACCCTAAAAGTGAAATCTTTGGTGTCATTATTACCCATTATTGAGGATTGGTTGTGTTGAAAAATATGTCTTGATAGGTTATTATACTATTGACCCTAAGCAAGATGCATTTGATGGTTAGGGAAAGGATTATGGTAAATTTTTAAGTTCTAGTTTTGGGGAGTGATAAGACTGATCGAAAAGGTTTGGGTGTTTTCATGTGCACCTCTTAGGAACATATCAATGAACATCTACATTTGATCCTCTTAGAGTCTTTGTATAATTTTTTTATAATCCTAACAACCTTGAGTGTCACGGCCACAAATCTATTGAAGAGGTAGTAGACATTAGGGTCATAATCCTTAGGTCTCATATTCTACCCTTGCTACCTAAATCCTTATTGGTTATTTTATAGGTAATAGTTTTGTTTTTAGAAATGGGGGTATTATTCATTTGGTTGATACTAATTTTGGTTTTGTTTTTGATAATGTGCATTATGAGGTAGTGGTCAATTGAAATCAATCATATGAATGGTAGGAAGAGGACTTTGATTCTTGCCTCCTATGTTGTTGGTATTATCGTTAGTGGTATTCTTAGGTGGATATTGACCATTGTTTGTAGGGTTTTATTTTTGGCTTGGTCAATGACACTATCAATAGTAGCATTCCTATTATAGTTTAGGATATTGGGACCTTAGTTATTTGTCTTGTTTGGGTTTGGGTTCATAGTTTGAGACACCCTATTATTTTTGTTATCAAATGTGACATCATTTTGACCTCTATGAGTTTAGGTTTGTTTCATGTTTATTTTTCATAGAAGTGTCTATGGGTTCTCATAGCTTACCCATGCCCTTGCATTTCTTAAATCATGATTTCAAATTGACTTATAATCACCTTAGAGAAGTTAAGATTTATTACCAAAAATTTAGGTATTTGGGGATGTTAATGTTTATATTATGGCTAATGGGGATATTTTCAAAGCTTCTTTCTTGCATGGTTATCAGAAGAGGTGAATAAGAGTCCATATGAGGTCTTGTAGGGACTTGATCAAATGAAGTGTCCACTCCATGAGGTCATCTGGTTTTACTAGCCTTCTCTACACTTGAAAAACACTTCTTAAATATTCTAGATCCATTTCCAAGATTAGTATGAAGTATGGTACATACAAGTTATATACACATAATATTTTCAAACTCTTATCAATTACTGATGATCTTTATCTTATAAGGACCCATCAAGTTTCAATATCTCTTAGTACATGCCTTAAGGAGTGCATCGAGAAAGGGGTGGGTAGATCATTAGTGTTTTATAGGATTGTTATCCCTTTTACCACTTGTTATCTACACACTTGTCTCTTGAAAACCATTCCCCTAAGGTTGTTCTTCTCTCTTTCACACTCTTATATTTTACCACCTTTCATACCCATTTTCATAACTTAAAACCCCTTTCGACAATTTACATGACTAGGTCAACTTGGTCAACCTTGTACTCTTATTAAAATAACTTATTTAGGGTATAGGTCAGCTCTTGGCTGACCTAGCTTGTAACCTAGTGAGCTTTTGTCAATAATGATACTAGGTCGACTGGGTTAACCTTGTCGACCAAAAATTTAAGAAGGGTTTAATGTTAAATTTTCCTATATATACATAATCATTTTGCCATTATTTAGATAAGATAAAAATAATGGATATTGCACATTTGCTTATCCACCATTCTACTTGAGGATCAAGTTTAAGGTTTCATACTTTCTTTAGAGATATGGATCTTGCCTTGTGGAGAATTCTTTTGTATTCATTGATAGGTTATGTATCTTAGAGATGATTTATCCTTATCATCCTTAAATACCACAACAACCTCTTGTAAATCACTTTGTCCAAGGGAGAGATTGAGGCTCAGTGGGTTCATCTTCAAATGTAAGTATTCATAACTTTATTCCTCCTTTATAAGAGTAAATATATATTCATTTTTTACTTATCTTCCATACATTAGGATTATATATATTGACATGAGTATATGTATTCTATGCATGTTTAATTTTAGTGTTTATTACCCCCACTTTGTGCCACAAGCTTTGGTGAGCACTAGATTAGATTTTGATTTACTTTTTATTAGTATAGTGAATATGAAAACATAGGACTTATTTAGGGTTATTACATAGTTTTTATTGATTGGAGGCTTTGGAACCCTCCCTAATAATATTATTATGGTAAGATATCCCTTAATTAGGTGTAGTATATCCATATTGGTCATGACCTTGATTATCTAATGTATCCCCAATCAGAAGTGTAAGTAGGATTTATCTTCTTTGAGCTAGGTTTTATTTGTAGATATGATTCATTTTTTATTGCATACATTCTAGTGAACTTGATGTGAATCTAACCCTTATAGGTTTTCTTTCACAATTCTCATTTAAAACATTTTATTCTTTTTCTATATTTATGATACTAGATCAACCAAGCTGGTATAGTTTCTAACTTCTGTAAGTAGGTTTAACACACAGTCACAACAAAATGATTCTATTATTTTTGTGCATGTATTCATTAGGTACATATTACTAGATTTAATAGGTTGAGGCAATACTCTTATTCACTTCCAAATAGTAGACTATGTCAAATAGGTTGACTTAATCTCTTATTCAACTCAAGAATAATAAACTAAGTCATCCAGTTCAAATTGGTATTCTAGATAGCTTCAAGATAACAAACTAGGTTGACCAAGTTGATAGAATCATCTTAACAGACTTCAACAAATAGGGAGTTACAAAACTAGGTTGATCAAGTTGACACAATTGGCATGACTTAAAAGTAGTATTCAAGGCACTTCAATAGAAATCTCACAATCCTTAGCATCTTCCAACTCACCAAGGTTCCTTTATTTATATCTCTTTCAATTAAATTTTTCCTTATAGTTCTATTTTTCAAAGTTTTTAATCTTCAAAACTATAATCATACAAAAACCTAGGTTGACCTAGTCGACATAGTTTTGTATTCTATCTAAAAGACTAGGTTGACTTGGTTAACTTAGTTCTTAGGGACTCTTGATTATACAGTATGATAGTGACCCTATCAACTCTATTATATAATGTTTAAATACACTATCATCTGAATTGACTATGTACTATGCTTAAAATTGGGGATTAAAAACTATATGCTAGTAATTAATTCACACTTTCACTTTTAGTTGTTTGCATGCTTAGAGTAGATCACATAGTCTAATTAGGTGGTTTTTTAATATACCATTTAGTTTCACTATTTAGTTTTTTATTTAAGACACTACCAAATCAAATAACTTCAAAATGCATATAGATATTTGTCTACCCAAGGCCTACTTGGATTTCATCACCAAGGAGGAAGTCGACTTGGTTTTATAGCCAAGTATAAATGCATGGTTAATGGTATATATTGGCAAAGCACCCAAAATCCTTATAATTTTTATATTGTGAAGTGAAGGGGTAGGACCCAATGCCAAGATAATACCATTACCAAAATAGATCCTTTTTAGCCTAAAAATCTTGAAACCATCCATAAATTACTTTCTAATTCCATACTTTCAGTCAACTTCCCTATCACACTTTAAAATATCACTTTATAATAATCCAAAAAAATTTAGGATGACCACTTAGTTAGCAATTAATTTTTAATTGACTAATTTCTCTTTGGTCATTATATGTTGTATTGCAAAAACTTGCATTGGACAACATTGGTGCAAGGTTTTGTGCTATGTGATTCAATTGGGATCATTCTCATTGACCCAATTGATTGTGTGTTTGATTTAATTTCTTGATTTAAATTACATTGCAAAATTATTTTCCTATTTTCAATACACTCATTCTATTCAACATAGTCTCTTATAGACTATCTATTCCCCCTACCTATAATACTACATCAACCTGCTCGACCTAGTACTCATTTTTGCCTTTCAAGTCATATTAGTAAGTCAACCTGGTCAAATTTGTATCCTTATCAAACTACCCTTTATCTTAGGCTATAGTACTAAGTCAAACCTATTGATTCTGCATCCTTATCAAGCTATCTTTTATACACGATTTTTAGTATTAGGTCAATCTAATTAAATTTGTACTCTTATATACATTTTATCTCTCCTTGTTTTGCATCAACTTTGCCTTCCATAATCTCTCTCCTTTATCATGAAATTCCTATTTTAAGACAAAACTGAGTTGAATTTAATGGATATGATGAGTCTTATCAACCCTAATAGGTTCTCTCATAAGTAGCTTGTGGATCCTATCCTAGATTAAAGTAATGTGCATATATCCACTCACACTACAAACTATGAGACCCCTCCTCATTCTTATTCGATTCATAATCCTCTCTTCTCGCTTGAAGATCAACCCAAATTAGAGTATAAACTACAAATTTTGTTCATCATCAATGAATTTCCTCAACATCAAGGAAAGGATCTTAATATTATTTACCATCTCATGATAAGTGGTCAAGTTGAGGAGCCTCATTCACCTTCTCCCACATCCTCACATGGATTTGGGGATACTAGCTTCTTTGCTTCTAATCCTCTTCCCTCTTTTTTTACCCATTATCATACCATGACTTCCTCTTATTTAATTTCCTCTACCTCTATGTCTAGTATCTCTACTAACATGGTAGGTTCTACATCTAGTGGGCATCTTCTAAGACCCATTCTTCTCAATTCCTCTACTAGTGCATCATTTAATACCTATGATAATCATTCCTCTATTTATACTTATTCTCATCTCTCTAATAGTACATATTTTTCTAAATATGTAAATCATGTTACTAATGCCTCACTTACTAACAATTCTTCTCGAGCTCTTACTAACACCCATAGTGGTACACAAGCCACTAATACCAACTCCAATGCTTCAAATAATAATGTAACTCAAACCCATCAAATCCTATTACAAACTCTTAATAAAATTAATGATTTCCAAACTAACAATACAAATAAAATGATGCAAATTCAAAATCATCTTATCCATCTTGAAACCTACCCTCAACAGATGCCATAGGGCATGCATAACCAAAATATTACCCATCTACCCTTATGGATTCCCATGGTAATCTTATCCCTCAACTTCCCCTTGTTAAAAAAAAAATTATGCATCTTCAAAATGAGCCTATTAAATCTCAAATTGATGATATTGATATAAGAGGTATCACCCCTACCATTTCTTACAATGGGTCAACCGATCCTACTCTTCATTTAAAAACATGTGGAAATGTATATAAAGACTGGGTCAAATTAAACACATTTGATGCTACCAAACTATTAAAAAAAACTCTCATGGGTGATAATTTAGATTGGTACAACCAACTTAAATATCATTCCATTACTAGTTTGGAAGATTTAGTAAATACTCTAGTCCAAGAGTTATAAAATAGCGATCTCCCTAAGAATACCTTGGCCTATTTTATCAATTGTAAGCAGACCAAAACGGCACAAGCTTTCATTAAACAAAGGAAGAACTTGTCTAGTAAATGTGAACATAATATGGCAAATGACAACCTATTTCATCTATTTACCAATGCTATTTTTCTCAAGTTGTAATATCAGGTTCATACGCTCTCTTTATGTACTTTAGAAGAGGCTATTAACCAAGCTGAGCATCAAGATTTTCTTATGCATCAATTTGAGCCATCGCAACCTTATATAGGTACTCACATGTTACTCAAGAATAATAATCATCATGCTACCAATGATGGTGCCACCAAATCTTATGATACCATTCATACTAATCAAGCTATTGTTCCCAACCAAACTTTAGAGCAAGATTTCCCTCCTAACCACATCACTAATCCTCATTTATCTTTAGTGAACAACATTAATGTTCATAAAGTTTCATCCCTATAAAAATTATAAAAACGTCTACAAAGGTCTCTACCATGATAAATTGATCCCGCTTGACCTATGAAATCTTGGGATGATCCCAATAAATTTTGTTGGTTTCAAGCTAGTTGGGTTCATTCTCATGAGACCTATAGGCAGCTTCATAATTTGTCTATGTATTTCCTTCTTGGTCCCAATTTTGACCATGATTTTATCATTCTTCAATGGTAATAAGCCTATGAAATTGATTTCAAATCCCATTAAACACAAACTAAATCTCAAGCTTTGAACCAGGCTAATGCCCAATTGGCCATCTATAAAGATCCTCTTCCAAATCACCTAGATAACCAAGACAAACCTACCCCTTCTACCAATAATTTTGACAATATTCTTGATCCAACTCCTAAATATAATGTGGTCAATATGACTAATATGCAAAGGGTGGTTTCTCTCAGTGATCCTTAACCCATCTACACACATCAATTATCTTGCACATTTCGTGTTATCCAAGATTCTTCTCCATCTCACTTAAATGAGTTGGGTAAATAAGACCTTATATCTTTTGATGAGCCAATTCCAACACCTCCCTTGGATAACACTTACCATACCATTTGTACCATCCCTCTAGCTTCTTTACCTATCACCAATGACACTCAAACTTCTATCAACACTTCTTAAACCAAACCGGCATCAACTTCCCCATATCCTCAATATAATCCACAAACTATTCCTCCAATTAAAACTTCTACCTCTTATCAACATAAATTCACATGTACTTTGGTTCCTCCTTTCGAGGACCTCCTTCAATACTATGCAACTCTTTCTAACAATCCTCTTATGGGTTATGATGAGTGGGATCCTATCATGGAACTTACTAATCTCCCATCTCAAATCCCATTTATCAAACTTATGCAGACCTGTCCACAACATTGTAACCATCTTATGTAGATTTTGATCAAAATGATCATCCCTCATACTCCCTCAATAAGACATATAAATAACTTATCTAGATCGGAAGATAACATTTTACAATAATACAAAGAGATGTCTATACATGATGAAATAATGGACACTTCTCTTTCCCTCAAATTACTCATCACTTCTATGATCCTTGATGAGATTATACTTCATGCTGATGATGCTCCTCTTTTTATCAGTGTCCAAATTGGTGATATCCAAGTCAAGCATGCCTTGATTGATGAGGGTTATATTACTTGTTTTACCTCTCTCAATTTTATCAAAACCCTTAGATATTCTAAATGTAATCTTAAATACACATGTAGCACATGTCAAGGCTATTATAAAAGGAAAACACATCCTTTAGTTTGTGTGTGGCTCCCCATTATCATCCCACCTATCACCATTCATATGAAGGTGATGATATATAACTTTCCTACATCTTATAAAATTTTGCTTAGTAGGCCATAAACTCATCTCATGAGAGCTATAATATCTTTCACTTGTCAATGCATCAAATTTCCTCATAATGGAGCCATCTATAGGATTCAAGGTAACACAAACCCTTAGAATTTTGAATAATTCCAAGACCATGGTGTCTTTAAGATTCCTACCCTTGAACCCTTGCCAAACATTCCATTTTGTGAATCTCAATGGTTTATCTTTCCTATCAATTCCACTTGAGGTTATAATGGTCATCCCAAACTTATCAATAATATTCCCCCTAACCTCATATATTTTGATGATGGTGAGCATGACGAGATCAATCTCAAGATTAAAACTTCCAATCTCTTACCTCATCTTATCTCTTAGCTTCCTACTTATTTTCAACCTCATTCTCATCAACCACCTTGTGATTATATTCCAATTATCTTAACTAAGACTCGACATTCCATTCATCACACCACATTGGATGACAAGGTTATCCTTACTTATGCCATTACTATTCATACACCTGATTATGATGATAGTTATATCTTAGAGGATCCATTCTTAGGAGGTCTTGTTTAGGCCCAAAATGTTGAGATTATTCATTATCATTCCTCTTTTATTCAATATCTTTGTATATATTCCCATATTCCATCCTATATCATGCCTAATTTTAGAATTTTACTCTTGATCATAAGGTAGATATGGTGTGCACACCTCTAGTTTCTAAAGAACCTTGTAGGAATATACTTATGGATTGTGTCATGATTTGTCCCTATCAATTTTATAGATACCAAGACCTATCTAGCCTACTTTTCCCTTAGATACTTGTCACTATCCTTCAGCCTTATGTGGACCCCACTCCTCTTTCATCAGAGCCTAATTTGAATCCTATTCCCACTCCATCTACAACTGAGTCTCTTCATGTTTTTGATCTTATTGCTCCTTTGGTCAAGCCTTGTCTATTCTCCTTACCAACCCCACCTTCTCTTAGTGATGTTTGTTACCTTTACCACAACTGGCTCCTTCACCCACCAAATGGGCTAATCAACCTTATTATGGCATTCATAAAGTTGTCAGTCATTAGACTAGAGACTGTTCCCTATACCAAGCTCCTTCAATTTGTTTTCCCCTCCTCCTATGAGTACACCTACAAAGACTACTCACATGTGTATCTATTACTTCCATGGCATAATTAACCATTCATAAATGTATTATCACAAGTTGTGATAATATATCAACACTTTCTATCCCATTACTCCTCAGTCCTTAGATAAGGCTATACCTCCCCTAAAGGTATTACCTAAGTATCTTCATAAGTATGGAGAGGTATATTTTCTCTACCACTAATGTGGCACAGATCACACTGATCATTGTTACATCCTTGAACAACATCTCAAAGATCACCTCTTAAAAATTATTGTACCTTACACCCTTCCTTACATAGGTTGTTTTCTTAAGAATTTTCCCCCTTCTTCCCTTATGGTTACATATCCACCTATGGTCCCTTATCCACATACTATTCTTCCACCTATGAATCTCTCACCTGTGGACCTTCCCTCACCCATGGATCCTTATCCACCCGTGGGTCCCTCACCCATGGCACCTTCCCCACCAGTTACCTTTTCATCTCCTATGGAAACCACTCCCATGAATTCCCTTGAGCATACCATACATGATAACCTCATCAACATGATCCTTTAGAATTCCTACATTTTTTGTCAAGGAGATTTAATGTGAAGTATTTTCTCAACTTTCCTTGAAGATCGATGAGACATTAGTTGTAGTTCACATTCAACTTCATAGAGGCTTATCAAATGTTATGGATAATGTGTGTGGATAAATATATTAGTACTTATGAACACATGTATGGTGTTTTTACATTTTTTATTTAGATTGGACGTGTGCTCAAACTTTACATTTACATATTTTATATCATTTGACATTGTGTCAATTTTTTTTATCTATCTTACATGGTGACTTTTTTTTCACATTACATTTTTTTTATGATGTCATTGTGTTATCTTATGGATTATTTTTCATAATTACATTATTTTTCATCTCAAGTTCATTTTCTTATGATTCCCTTATTTTTTTTCATGATTGTTCGCAATCTTATCTTTATAAACATGGATAATTATTATTGTGACTTGGTTATACAAACCTTGCTCCCTTTAATCATTTATTATTTACCATGTCATCATTTAGAAAATAATTCATCTCATTATAGTCTCCTTTCACCGGTCTACTTTTGATCTCCTTTTATTCCCCTTTATTCCCTTTCACAAACTAAGCATACACACGATTAAAACTTTAGATAACATGCTAGTTCATCATTAAGCCTAAGTGTTCTAGTTAGTTTTATCTTTGGATACTTAGCTTCCTTTAGCCAAAGCCTAAAGCTCATTTATGTGTATCACTCTATCTCTCATTATTTTTAATTCCAAGTTTGTATGGAGGAGGAATATTAAAATCCATAAAAACATTCAAAATCCAAATCATTTAACAAAAGGCAATGATCTAAAAGGCAACATTAAAAAATCTCAAAAGTCAAATCGCATTAAAAGACATGATTATAAGCAAATATCCTTTCTATAATAAAATCTCAAACTTCATATTTGTCCTCATAATAGAGTTGAGGTCCATTGGGGCGTGGCAGGCCAGTAGATTAAGAAAGGAGAATAAAAAAATCTCTTAGTGCTATCTACTTTCTCATGCAAGTACCCAATCTTCACAATAGACCGATGGATCTATAAGGGATCCTAAGGAATGAGGAACACATTGTGGGAAGGTAGGTCTATTTTAATTTTCCTATTCAAAAATACCTACATGAGTTGATCTTAGTAACACACTAATTTTCCTACACAACTTTGTGTTTATAGCAAACAGATATCCTTTGTAAATTGATGGTCACTAGTCACTTAGTGTCTTCTCATGTCTTTAGCATGCCTCATGTTTCCTAAGGTATTCTCATACAATTCCTATGTTATTCTTATCACATGCCCTTTTTCACTCCCTACACCCCTAATATTTCACCTTGAGAAATATTACTTTGTTCACTGATCACTCCCCTAGGGATTCCATTTGTGAGTTATATTATAAGACCATGGACAAGACCTAGCCTTCCTCACAAATTACCAAATTTTCACATTACCATTCCAAACATCCCCTTTTACCATATTTTCAAATTATTTCCACCTCATTGGTGTTCCCTTTATGAGTTATATTATAAGACCATGGATAGGACCTGACCTTCCTCACAAAATTTTCTAATATCCAAGTCATAACAAAATTACATGTGTCAAATATGAGATAAGATGTGATTGATTATGAGTTACATGTCATTAGCATGCTTACCATATTTATTTAGTATGTTTTATGCTTATATAATTAATCTTTCAATTTTATCTTCTTATTTTCTAATTGCATGTAAGAATCCAACCACTTTTCTTAAATTTCTCATACTTCCCAGCTTTAATTAGTGTGATTAATTTAAGACCATTTTTGGCAATTTTGTTCTATTTTATACTTCCCAACATGATTTAGTATGATTGATTGAATTAATTTATTTATTTTTATACCATTAGTCTTTCACGTGCTTTCAATTTTAGTACATTATTTTTCATACTTCCCAACGTGATTTAGTGTGATTTTACTTGTTTTAATTTGGTGCCACCCTTTCTCATGGTTTAAAAACAATTTTTTACCCTCTTGTTTACCACTCTTTGGTTTATTATACTTTTTCATAATTTTGTTATTACACATTTCCCAACATGAAATAGTGTGTAGTACATTTATTTTTGATTAATTATACTTTTCCAAGTCTTTTACACCTATTTATTTTTAACCATGCATGTGTACTACATAATGCTAGAAAAGAAAACACCACACACATATTTCCTATAGCATCTACAAAAAATAAAAATACTTGTGCTAGAAATAAATATATCCATGCATCCACAACCTTAAGCATAATACAAACACATAATATCAACATGTAATTTTCAAAATAGAATATATATATATATATATATATATATATATATATATATATATATATAATGTGTTTTTAATACAAAGTAAAAAAATACATCACTCCAACTCTAAGGCTGGGCTCTATCATGTCTATCTCGTGGCCTAGCTATGCTACCCATAGAAGCCTCAAATAGTCCCCTTCGAATAATATGTTATAAAGAGGATGTCTGAGATATCAAGTTTACTACCTATCCCTATAGGTTATCCACCTAGGCCTATATCTATCATAGATGAATAGTGATAATGAAATGCATGACTCTCTCCTCCTATCATGCTTGTGCCTCTCTCACCCCCACCCTTACCAATGGCTTTGGCCCATATATACGTGTTTGGAGATGCCTCACAACCTCCCTTACTAGTCTAAACTAGCTTGCCTAAGTTGGGGAAGATGGTACCATAGGATCATCTAATGTGGTAAGGTTATAAGGCATCAATGCCCCATCTAGAATACCCCATCTATAATAGCATGGAGTGCTCCTATCACAAAGGATCCCCATCTAGTCTCCTCCTCATTTGTAGTATCTAAAAAATTCAAACCAAATAGATATTAGATCATCGATATATCTAAAAATATATCTATATTCAATCAATCAAATCTTATAAAACTAGTATTATATGTCAAAGATTAAAAATATCAACCATTTATTACTTATATTAGTGTCACCATTCAATGTCTCCCCATCTACTCAATCATTGACAATGATATCTCCATCAACTCATCCTCTAAGTGCCTCATTCATGGGATGCCTCTCAATCAAAGAAAACCTTGGGGTCACCACCTATGCCTATCTTAAGCCTCACCTTAGTGGTGCCTCTATAGACCAACTTTAGCTTGGGTCAATTAATGGGTCATCTTAGATGACTAGTCTTTGTGCTCTCTCTCATTGCTGGCATCTCCATTGGTGGTGTGATCAAGGTGGTCACTACTCCTATTATGGTGTTGACTATGGTACCTATGGCAGTCCTACATCTATATCTATACCCTCTCTAACTATTGATTATCATGCTCGACCTATTTATGGTCTCTCACACCATAGTTTGATCTCTAGTCTTATAATTGGTGCTTCTCCTCCTCCTCCTCTAACCCTTAGATATCTCATAATCTAAGCTAAAATGTGGGCACCACTATAGGGGCTATCAGGTAAGGAAGTTCAAACTATCTTAGAAAGCATGCCATTAGATACATATCTACCCACCAAGTATACTAGCTCATGATACATACTCATGCTAACCCTATCACCACCATTGCCCAACTCAACCAAACTATCATAATGTGTGCATATGGTTGCCACAAAATCTCTCCTCATGTGATTGTCTATAGCACTGACACATGGGGCATGACCTACACCACTTGATCCTATTTCTATCTTAGTACTTGAGGTAACTGATCCTCAACCACATGAGGCCATACAGCTAGTTGATACATCTAAAACCTCTTATATATTTAGGCAATTAGCAATACCACTAACCCCATGGTCTTTTTCCCTCTATACAACATCTCATACATGTCATGCTTGAACTAAACCCAGATGATAAAACCCAAGTCATATAGTTCCCCTACTCCAATATTGAATGACACAAAGCTATCACATATAATGGTACCTTGTCATCTGACTTGTGATATAAAATTCATTCTATCACAAGCCCTATCACAAAATTTTAAATATATATAATCTATGTAATATAGACATCAAATAGACTCATTCCTATTTGATCAATTAGTGCATCAGGCTAATGCTCACCTCTCTTCCTAATTACTTAGTATCCCTATGATCACCAATGTCCCCCTATAGGAAGTATAAGTAATAAATAGACATCTTTTAATGTGATACCAACCTCTATGGTATCCCCATCCACCGCCAATCTAAAATTATTAGTCAAGCATTCCCAAGCTCCCAAGAACATGACCACTAGATCAATACTTAATAGAACTCGTAACATCTCCATGATGCCTCTCGAGCCTAGCACGACCATTATAGCCTAGTCTACATTTGTCAGGCACTCTAATAAATATGGAAGCCATGATCATCCACAAATCACTAAAATCTCTAGTACCCCTACAATAATTAAATAATAAAAAATGTATTAGACCTCCATGTCATTTATAATCAAAATATGTTATTTTAAAATTCACATAAAAAAACCAAATTTTACCTTAATTTATTCATTTCTTACCAATTTGACCTATTTTTAGCTTAATTGGCCATTTTAGTACTAAAGTTGACCACCCTATGCCTTAAAATTACTATATCAACCATTTTCCTTCATTCAGTAATATATTAGCCACTTAGTAGCTAACTAAATTGATCCTATAGTACTAGGTCATCCATTTGGACTTAAATAACTAAGTCGCCCCTTTTGTTTTTAGCTCATAGTATTAACTCAACCTTTTGACTTAACCAACTAAGTCAACTAATGGGTATCATGTTGACCCTCTTATCCAGCCAACTAAGTCATCATATACCTACTAGGTCGACCATTTTCAACCCTAACTTTCTACCTACTAGGTTAACTGGGTCAACTTAGTTCTTTAAAACTACTGACTCTTTGACCATTTGTAATAAATGCCTTTGACACTTATTTCTTTGATCCCTTTCAAATCTAGTTCCCCATTTGACCTCTAGTTTCCTTAACAACTTACTAAAGTTCATTCCAGTCTCTAAATTTGGTTTAAATTGCATATTTATATAAAACACACAATTTCAAATAAAATACTCAAAATAAATTTGAAATTCTTAGTTACTTACCTATGCTACTCTCACTACTACTAATATGCATCCTCTTCATCTTAATTGTCATCTCCTTAGCATCTTGGCTTTTTAGGCTTTTGCTAAAGTCTCTCAGAGCTCTATTTTTCTCTCACAATAGTCAAACAACAACAAATGAATTCTTTTTCACCCTATTTAATGTTACTATTCACAAGTATTTACCTTTCAAATATTTACCATCAGATTCCTTATTTTGATCATATCATTTTTTTACTAACTCATTTTTAAAACCATAAAAAGTTCTCTAATCCTAATGTCATAGAGAATCTTTTGCACTATTACATGCATATATTGCAATTTTTTTGATTTTTTGCTCTTTTTTACACTAATATCTATAGGTTAACCTAATTCTCCTCACATTGGATGCCTTAACATTTCTCACATCTCCTTATTTATCTAAAACACTAAGGTAAGTAAAGGTATGTGTTTTTCAATTCTATCCTTTCACTTATTTTATTTTTCTCCTTACTGTATTTTACCTAGCATCAACATTATGTGTCATCATGTTCTATTCCTGAAGCACCATCCTGTGTTACACCTACATGACACATGATGAGATTTGACTAGGGCATATGTATACATGTAATATTTTAAGACTTTTATCAATTATTGATGTTATTTATCTTTTAGGAGCCCATCGAGTCTAAATCTCTCTGAGTGCATGTTTTAAGGGTTGCATTGGGAAAGGGGTGGGCAGAACATTGGTGATTTGTAAGATTATTGTCCCTTTTACCACTTGTTATCTACACACGTGTTTCTTTAAAACCATTTCCATAAGCTTTTTATTCTCTCTTGTACACTCCTCTAGTCTTTTACCACCTTTACTACCCCTTTTCCTAACTTAAAACCCCTTTTAACAGTTTACATGACTAGGTTGACTGGGTCAACCTTGTACTCTTATTGGCAAAACTTATTTAAGGTCTAGATTAGATCTTGGCCAGCCTATCTCATGAATTATTTATTTTTTGTTAATAATAATACTATCTCAACTAGGTCAACCCTATTGGCCAAAATTTTTAGAAGAGTTTAGGGTTAAATCTACCTAAATATACACAATCATTTCACCATTATTTAGAGGAGAAGAGAATAATTAATAACTATTATACATCTACTTATCCACCATTCTAATTGATGAACAAGCTTAGGGTTTCATACTTTATTTGGAGATATGGTTATTATCTTATGGAGAAGTCTTTTGGATGCATTAATAGGTTGTGTAGCCTAGAGTGATTTATCCTTGTCATCCTTACATACCACAATAACCTCTTACAAAACACCTTGGATAAGGGAGAGATTGACGCTCGATGGGTTCATCTTCAAAGGTAAACATTCCTAACTTTGTTCCTCCTTTGTAAGAGTAGATATATATGCATTTTCACTTCTTTCCATCCATTAAGATTCCATATATATTGACATGAGTGTATGTCTTTTATGCATGTTTAATTTTAGTGTTTATTACCCACACTTTGTGCCACAATATTTGGTGAGTACTAGATTATATTTTACTTTTTATTAGTATAGTCAATATGAAAACATATGAATTAGTTCATGCTATTTCATAGTTTTTCTTGACTAGAGGCTTTGGAACCCTCCCTAGTAATATTATTGTGATAAGATATCCCTTAATTAGGTCTAGTGGATCTATATTGGTCATGATCTTAATTATCTAATGCATCCCCAACTAGAAGTGTAAGTAGGATCTATATTCTTTGAGCTAAGATTGATTTGTAGATCTGATGCATTTCTTATTGCATACATAAATACTTGTAAATCATGTAAATATGTTTTATAATGTTCCTAATGTCAAATCAATTCATAGGTTAGTTAAACCTTGCAAGTTCAATGCTCAATGAAGGAGAAATCAAGCCAAAAAGGGCACTTATAATCATTTATATGATCATATTCAAGAGCGAACATACGAGAAGTAAATCTAAACCTCTTTAGGACATTTAAACATTCATAGAGTTTTCATAGGTCCAAAATGGAAAGATATTCAGGTTCTAATTCATGGGGTCCCTTGGTAACCTTACAAAGGTCATGTCTAAATGCTTGTTTTGTACATAATACAGAGATATGGATCTTAATCTCTTCACTAGGTATGGGGAACCCAATGGGATTAATATTCATGGAATTGGTCTTTAGGTTAGGACCTTGTTCTTTATGAATAAATGCTAAGAAAGTAAAGTTCTTGGAGAAGGATCTAAACCCCATCACCTTGATTTATTGGAAGTCTTATTATAAATATGAACTTGTTATTATAAAATAAATGTTTTATGAGATTGAAAAAGGTCTGAGAGGCCTTATATTACCATCATATCAACTCATCTAGTGCATGAAAATGTAGGAGACCTCCATGTTTCTTCATGATTACATATTTATCTCATTGGGTGGTAGTTGTCAATGTGACCAGTGAGCATTGTAAGACCCTATATGGTCTTGGAACATGAACGTAACTCATACATGCCCCAAATAATCCTTATAAGGTTTTAATAAAGTATCATGATGATAAGTTTCCTAATGACTCAGTGGTTAAGGAGAGAGTGCACCTATAACTAGCCATTTTAAGACACCTATGAATGATACATGTAGGAAATGGGCTAAACACACTACTAAATTTTTTAATTATTTAAGTGAATAAATGAGAATGAGGTGCCTATGAGACCATTAAATAAGAAAGGGGTGTTGATGTTATGGAGTAAGTGCCACTATTTAACTAATCAAAACACTCAGAGTTATAAGCTTAGTTTGGGATTATTATAAGGTTTCAATAAGGATATCATACATTGTAGGCCATGTATAAGTTCTAAGGTTTGAATATAGAATGGGTATAAATATCCAAAATCCATAATGAGAATATACAGTTCTCAAGGTGTTAGGATGAGATTGTCCCACATATATAAGGACCACATCATAAGGTATAATTACCTATTTGCAGACCACTAGCCTAAATTATCCAATCATGAGAGAGATTGCGTTTTGAAGCCCTCACAGACATGATTAAACTTGGTGAATGGATACATAGGTTGGTTATGAGTGGACAAAGATATTCATGGTCACCTCAATGCCATACAAGAAATAGGTATACTCATTAGTCTTAGACCTTGCTCACTCCATGAGTCCATTGGCAAGGGGCATTCTTGAGACCAAGGGATCTGTTTAAACCCAAAACATAAGATAAGCATGTCAAACCCACATGGATGGCCCTTGAGCTAATATGTAAGCATATATAGAGTCTCAATACACATTCAAGCTACACAAAACCTTAGTTTTCAATCTAAATTCCCTTGAGGGTTAGCAAGGAGGTAACATGCCTTAAATCCCAAGTCCCCTGACTAGTGCACAAAATGAATATAATGGAGTAATAATCATAAATAAATCATGTAAAATCATTAGGAATATTTTTTTGGAGGTATATGAATCTCTCCTAATAATGGGATTGAGTTTTGAGGCCCAAAACCCAAATTATACCTCTTTCAATTTCAAAAAAGCTAATTCTATCACTCAAGTAGTAGCTTCACACACTCACACCATCTCTCACACTTTGCATGGGAAGATAAGATAGTTAGATTAGGTGGGGGGGTCAATAGATAGGGTTATATGAGTGGAATGAGAACAATTGGTGGCCTATGCTTTATGAATGATCATTAAGACCCCAAACAAGTCTTAAACCCTACTAAAACCCTTAGGTGAATTTAATATGGGAGATTTGTCATCTAATGGATTAAAATTAATTTTTTTATATCTAAAAAAAATTGAAATTGTAAATATATCTTTGATACTCCTCACCATGAAATTAGATGTTGATGTTGATGTCACCTGTATGGACACACTTAATACCCTCCTTTTTGGTAGTTTTAATGAGATTGAGAGGTATTGACATGGATGAACGGTTGAATATAATTTTAAGAGGTACCATGGGATGTTTTATAACTTATTATGTTACAAAACACTTTCATTTTCTCATGAAACTATTCCTATAGGTCTTCACAAAAAAGAGTTTGAGGTGTACTAGGAATGAGAGACCTAGCTACCTAGATTGGCAAGAAAAATAAGTTTATGATGCCTTAAAATCCTTATTCACATAATTAAGTGGTTTTTTGGTATAATATAATGATTTTAAGCCTTTTTATATGGATCTATTTAATTTTCATGGCCATTCAAATAGACTAACATTTGTAACTAGGCCTAACTTCCAACTAGTACTAGACAACCAAGATTGAAGTGACTCCTTGAATGTATGAAAAGCATTTCAAGGTGTGAATTAGAACCTTAAAATCCATAAATAGGGGGTAATATAATATTTCATGATTAGATTGGTTATTTACAATCTCCATAGTAATATTTATATGATCTCTCCACTACCCAGGAAGACAAACTACACCTCATGTACTAAGCTAATTCCCTCTTCCAAGAAAGCCTATTTCAAGGGAAAATAATGATGCATACACCTTGTTAAGGAGTAAATATACCATTTTAAGTGTATATTCATTCACCTTCAATGTATATAAATAAGCTTCTTATAAAATATTAGATCATTTTTCAAGAAGGCTTATGAACTCCTCAAGGTTTGGTTCTTTTTTACTTGAAAGTAGTTTGCAAAAGACTTTGAGACTAAGTAACACCTATTTTAGAATTTAGGTGCTTCCTCATAACTCTTATGAAGATAATAAATCTTTTCTATATTATTTTAACTACCTAATATTCCATTCTTGTCATGGGATTTCTCTCTTTCTCTCTTATTGGTGCTAAAAGTATGCCTTGTTTTGGTATTATAGGGGATCCACAAGATAGGTAGGCAAAGCCCTGATATTTTTTCTACTCATATTTTGAGTTAATAAATGAATTTAAATTGGTTCAGGCTTTCATATTTCATATTTTAGTTTTTTGAATGAGTTGTTAATAGATACTAGTGAGAAAATTGCTTGTCATTACATCTTGCTTGACTTGTATACACATAGGTATGAATACATGGTCTTATTGTAGGTCACTTGGAGTACATTGAAGTGTGGTATTATGGCTAAATGTTTTGGATTTTTATTAGTGTCCTCTTATTACTTTTAATCTCTCATCGCATCTGCTATACTTACCATATTCTTTAAGTTGAAATACTTATGTTAGAAGATTTCTCTTGAAGCATAGACCATATTGTAGTTTTCTTTCTTGTAAGTGCAATTGTAGGATATTATTGGATCAAATATTTTTATGTATCACCCCTTTATTTCCATTTTTATTGTAATTATATAGTTTTTATCCCTTTTCATACACCAACTAGCTACTAAGAGGACAATCAATAAAAATTTAGCGAAATATCCCTATCAACATAGGTTTACCACCACTATAGATAGCCCACAGGTCTAAGGTTAACCCCATTATTTAAATAAATTGGAGAAGGCTTGAACTACCTCTCTAAGGGTAAAAAATTGAGTGACAATAGTTATGACATGCTTAGTGGGATACTTGTCCCAAGCACTTCTTATTAAGGTGAATGCAGGTTTTGATAAGACCACAACTACATAAGTGTTTCCTACTTAACATTTGGTGACTCCATTGAAGTTACATCATCTAGTTATAGACTAATGTCTCATTTTTATGCTTCATGGTCACTACTATATTAGTTGATAGTATATTTAATCATTCTTCAAATCCACTCCCTCAACCTAAGCTTCCTCTTGAAGTTTAGTACCTTGAGCCTTTCTTGATACTTGAAAACCCTAAGGAAGAGTTTGAAGAGTAGGAATATTTTGAAATTTAAAAGAAGCAAGAGAGTAAAGAAGATATTGAAGGTAACATGGCTAGGCAACATGCTTTCCTATATTTCAAAACTAAAATTCCCATAAACCTTGCTACCTATGATGATATCCCTCCTAATGCCACCAAGAGTGCCCCTACTTTTAATCGAGAAGGTCCTATCACCCCAAGTGAACACAATAGAGACATATCCAAATTTTATAATTTCCATAATATCACACAAATTAACATAAAAATTAGATTGCTTACCATTTCCCTTAGGGGTAAATCCCTTGATTGGTATAGAACCTTGCTAGGAGGATGCATTACTATGGAGGATGCATTTGGGGAGTTTTGAATAAACTATTTGAGGGTAAGGGTGATCATACATCATTGATCCATCACCTAAATATTATCTAAATATGCACAATTTCAATGGAAGGTTCTAAAGGAAATGGAATAGGCTTCCACCTCCCATGAGACCCCCTACAAGCTTTATTTTCCTAATGTACCTCAGAGGTATTGAGACTCATGTTTCAATCCATGGGAGGGTATACCTTACCTAATGCCTATGATGTGGCTATTAGAGCTGATATTGGTTTGATCCAAGTTGGTAAACTCCCTCCAAAGGTCTCAATTCCTAACTTGCCTAACATACATACTAGTTTCAAATCCAAATAACAAGTCTAAATTTGCTCTAAAAAATCAGATGATGCAATTGATTGACAAGCAAAATATAAGGCCATAGAAGCTTCAAATAGGTAATCAAATCAACATATTAGAGCATACAAAATCCCTTACTATTAGCCTCCACAAGCAAATATATTTACACCTCAACATAATGGTCAAGGGAGGGCATAAGGTCAACCTAATATTAATAGGTCACCTAATGCCTACAATCCAAATTTCACTCCCACCTCAAGATCCATGGTTCTAGTCCATAGCAACCTAATTTAAGGAGAAGAATGGACAAATTCTTGGAGGAAGCCTCAAGGTCAATACATGAATGCTAATAAGGGTGAATTTCAAGCCTTGGTGGCTTAAGGAGGGACTACTCCTTACTTTACATCAAAAGATGATAGCTTCATGTAAGCAGAACCAAGTAGAGCGTGTAGTAATTTAGGAGTGAGGTTTGTAAACTACCAAATAGAGGATAGATTTATCCTAAATCATATAACCTTAGTTTTATCCAACACAAGGTCAAAGAGAAGAGATTTGGTAGATGCTCAAGATGTGGATAGACCTCCAAACAACCCCATTTAAAGGGAATAAGGTATGGATACAAATATGACAGCCTCTATGAGTCTTGCACCTCTTCAAAATTAGAACTTGGGAAAGATGTTCAAAGATTTATTGCCTTAATATCAAGGTACTACATCACCTCCAAGGACGCAAAGAAAGGATAGTTTATCTCCTTTGAATATTATTTAATCCTTGAAGAACATAAAAATAAGCATATCCATTTAGGAGGTACTCCATATGTTTGGTCAAAAGGAGTTACTCCAGGAACATCTATCCCAACTCCATATTCACCCCAACTAGAAAATCATGTTGGTGTAGCCCTCCTAAACACACCTAATCATATTTTTAAACCTTCCACCAAGTCTTAAAAACCCCCACATTTCGATCTTACCCTCGTTATGGGATATAATATGGTCTATAATTACATTGTGGATAGTGGGGCAAGCACTTAAGTCATGCCTAAATAGTTGTAGACAAGTTAGGATTGAAGTATGAGCCTTATATAAAAGGAGTGTTGTAGATTGATGGAACACCAACCAAGTCTATAGGTATCATCAAAGGCTTAAAATTGTTCTTACATGACTACCCAAGTTTTCTAATTCTACAAGACAAAGTGGTGGTGGATCTACCTACACACTTTTCCATTTACCTATTAAGAGACTTCACTACCAAGATATGAGGGTATGTTGCTATTAATTGGTCTTTATTGGATTTTAGAACAAGATAGTGGAGCTAAAGTGATAATAAGAACACAACCATTGACCAAGTTCCACATTGAACCATATTTGGAAACTAGTTCCAATCTAAATTTCACTATCAATGAGTAAGAGGAGCTTGCCATAGATGATGGAACATCTTCCCATCTTGAATGTATTTTTTATCTCTTCTTAGATGAATATGGTGATAAGACCTATGAGTATGATCCCTATATATTACATATATGAGGAAGGAACACCTATACCTTCACTTACCAAGGAGGAGGATGAGAGTGATATAATGTGGGAGATGTTATTTGATGGTTTAAGAAGCAATATTGGCACAGGAGACAGTGTTATGATAGTTTCCACATATAAACATTAATATTTCTCCTCATATATATTATATTTTATTTGTACCTATAATTTGGTTGAGTATGAAGGCCTTGTTCATGGTTTTAATGGGCAAAGAGGAATGGAATCAAGAATTTGCAAGTGTATGGGGATAGTGAGTTAATTATACATCAAAGAATATGAGTACCACTAAGAACCATTTACTTAAGTCTTATAAGCATAAGGTGTGGGATTTACTTGAAGACTTTAGTGCATTCAACATACAACCAATCCTAAGAGAATAAAATAAGTATGCTGATAGGTTCATTACAATAGGGGCACAGTTTGACACACCTACTAATATAAAGAAAGGAGGAAATTAGTCACATATCAAGTGTTGATCATGGTCATTAATGTTTGGTTGTAATTAATGTCAAAGAGAGTATGTTTTAATAATGAATTAATGACAAAGGATTAGATTGATGGTTTAGAGAGATATGACACATTTGCAAGTCTGTAAGGACAAAGAAGTTGTGAGGCATCCATAGATGTCTTGATGAAGTCCTGATATGCATTTTGATCATTTAAAATGAGGAACATTCATATTATAGCTTAAGAGAATCTAGACCATCATATATCATCATGAAAACATATATGATCTAGTAAGTTTGTGCATTTATTGTAGGTACTTAGAAAGTCAATAGTGGGCAAATGTTTTCATGGTGATGTTGTCTATAGTACCAAAAATGTACCCTAAAGATTTGGAGTCTTGAAGTGTTTTATAGATTGAAAGATAAATATTAAAATTTTCACTTATAGGTTATGATGGGATAGAGACTATCAATTAAAATATATTGAAGTATGAGGTCATCTAGTCAATAGATATAATGGTGCACATTAAATCATAGATCTTGATCCAACAGTGCGCATAAAAGTTAATATGTCAAAAAATGAATGCACTAGTGATATGTGTCACATTCATGGACCTTAGATAGAAGATCAATGGAGACTGTATGATTGTGCAATCAGAAGATCAATGGTGCACATTAAGGTTAATGAGTCAAATGTGCAGAAGGCATGTGGGGCTACCAACTGGCACAATCATGGGAGCTCGGAGCTTAGATCAATGTTGAGCATTTCAAGGTAAAGACTAGGCTGATCCACAGATATTGATGGTGTGTATTGGGTCAATATTTATAGGGTGCATGAGATGAGGTCATAATGACTAATTTTTAACAACTTTTTAGTGACCATTGGATTTTGAATATTTGAATCTATGAGGGAGAACCAATCTACAGTTTTTGACCTCTAACTTTTGATATATGTAGAATTTGATCATGGTGTAAAAGGTAAAGTTGTAGATGAATTCAACTCTGATCCAAATAACCTAGTTAAAAGTTATGAATGTTTGTAAATTAAAATTTATGAATATTTACATTTGACTATTTTTTTGTTAATGGTGCTACAATGTAAAAAATGTTGTTTGAGCAAATTGTGCTTTAGTAAAAGAATGTTTTGGTAGGTATAATGAATTGAATATGTCTTAGAGATCATATGGAATGGACCCATGTAATTAAAAGTGATCTTATGTTCTTATTTTGTTTGATGAAGTGATAAATGGGTGAATAGGTCTCCATGAGACCTATAAAGGCTACTAAGGTGTAATTGAAAGGTGTAGTTGCTTAAGTGTGACCTATAGATGTTATGGCTGACCTATGTGGATGGTATAAAGCTATGTTATATGTCTTTAGGACTAAGGTAAGTATTATGGCTGACCTAGATGTTGATATTCAATAAGAATCTATACAAGGTGGAGATCAAGATAATGGTTTCTAGACTTGAGTGTGAAAGTGTAGAGAGAGAAGAAGATAAAGGCAAAGGAAAGAGATCAGAGAGAGTGTGATAAATGGATGGAGTTTAGTATATAACTAATTAAGGATGAGGGAAGAAGACTAGAGAGATCCAAAATGGTGTTTTAGATGTATTTCTTGTATAATCAAGTTTGTATATGTGTGATGAGTTGAAAAAAAGGTGTTATACATTATGTCTCCAATAAGATTAGTCTGTAATCAAAATTTTGGAGTTGTTCATTTAATAAGGTGTTATGTGGGTACTCAACATATAGAACAAGTGGGTGCTTGTTCACACTTAGGGGTGGGTGCACCATGTGAATTTGGTGCTAACTAAAAGGTCTCATGTTTGTGATCATCTTATATGACAAGTAATCCATGTGTTTGTAGGCTTGAGGGTGTGTTTTATTCCCCAAGAGGGTTTCCCACGTATATCTTGTGTTATGTGTGTGATCTTGGTTCATATTTTTTTATTCATTATTATGAACATCTTGTATGCTTTATGAATGCTTATGGTCATTGATTAAGAGTTTAAAAGGATTACATTTGAATTTTGAAATATCTTGCATCACTGATTCACCCCCCTCTTAGTGATTGTACCTTTAATAATTAGTATCAGAGTAGGACCTTCATTACAAGTTTAACCACTTAAATCTAATATAAGGTACACATGTCAAGTCAACAAATTTAGTTTTTCCCTACAAAGCAAGCACCATTATTCAATGGGTTAAATTATGCTTTCTAAAGTACAAGGATGAGGACATAAATTATGTATCTAGGGTTTGATATTTGGAAATATATCATGGATGGTTGCACCACACCACACCAATTATTCCTCCAACTAGTGTTGCTGACAAGAAGTTGAGTGAAAATAATTCTAAAGCTATGATGATATCATTTGTGGTCTATCTAAGGCTATGTTCACTGAAGTGATCCATTGCAAGTCTACCAATGAAATTTGAGTCAAATTATAGAATTTACGTGAAGGAGATTCTAAGGTAAAATTGGCTAAGTTTTAGACCTACTGAAGACAATTTGAAGGTCTAAAAATAAAGGAAGAAGATATTATGGCATCCTATCTTCTAAGGGTTGATTAGGTAGAAAACATGATCATAGGTCTTAGAGAGGTGATTGATGAAGCTACTATAGTACATAAGGTATTGAGGACTCTTACTTTCAAGTTTACTTCAAAGGTTTTAGATATAGAAGAAAGTCATGATCTTACTCAAATGAAGATGGATGAATTTCATGGTATTCTTATTGCCTATGAGATGAGAGTCAATGATGAAAAACTACCAAAAGTGGAAGCAACATTCAAGATAGAAATGAATCTAAATAAGAAAAGAACTCAAATTAAGGAAGTCAAGTATGATGAGATACCTGATCATGAACTAATATCTTTATTTACAAGTAAATTAAAAATAAGCTCAGGGAAGTATAAGGGTAAACTACCCTTTAAATGTTTCAATTATGGAGAAGTAGGAAACTTCACTAACAAGTGCCCTCATAAACATAAGAAGAATGATAATGGAGAGATTGGTGAAAGCCAAAATGAAGGTTATAAGATTTTTAGGTCTAATAAGAAATAATTTAGAAAGTATGATAACAAAAAGAAGTCCTTCAAGAACAAGAAGAGTCTCTACACCAATAAAGATTATAGCTCATCAGGTGAAAGTGAAAATAGTGATTCTAAATTTGGTATTGAAGAAGAAGTCTTATAAATGGTTGAGGAAGGAAGTTTCTCATATAAAAATGAGTCTACTTAGAGTTATACAAATAATGAAGAAGAAAAAGAAGACTATGAGACTGAATTGATGAATGCTCATGAAGAACTGAAGATTGAGAAGAAGATCAACAAGAAGATGAAGTCTCAAATCAAGGACTATGAAGAGCAATTCAGTGTGTTTGAGGCAAGAATGAATGAATAAACCAAAGAGATTGAAGATATAGTCAAGCATCTTAGTTGTTAAATGGAAATCCTATCTACAAGATTGAAAGCTAAAGAATATGAGTGTCTTAGGTATGTGATTGAAAATGAGTCATTGAAACCTGAGTTAGAAAAGACATCTAGTAAGATGAAATCATATGTGATGTTTGAAAAGAGATAACATGAGCTAGATAACATTATTAATAGTCAAAATCATGCTAATGATAAAAATAGACTTGGTTACAAAGAAGAACAAAAGAATGTAACTCAAGACAAGATAAATACCAATGTGAACAAGGATAATTAGACCTTAAAGATAAATCATTAGTCAAGGAATGAAGGTGTTGGAAGAACAAGAATAAATTAGATTAGATAACCAAATACCATGAGGTATGTAAATTTCAATGGTTACTACTATACTTGTAGTCAATTTTGTCATAGGGCTAGAGAGTGTAGAAGACCTACTAAGAATGAATGGAATCATTAGTCAAATAACATGAACAAAGTTGAGTGCTTCAGTTGTTATGACATATGACACATTGAAAGATTTTGTCCAAATTAGGTAAGGCAAGTTGAGTTCACTTCAAGAAGAATGATTTGGTACAACTATAAGAATATTGGTCACATTGATAGATTTTACAAACAAAGGCCATCAAGTTAAAATAAGTTCAATCAGACTCTTAGTATGTAAGGAAGAAGATGAGTTAACTTATGTAAAATAAAAATAAAATGTATGAGTCATGATGAGTCTACATGTCCAAGTGGTCTATTTGTTGTGGTGGAGAATGATATAAAGGTTGAAGAATGCCAAGATCTATAATTATTTGTTCATGTTGTAAATGAAGAGAATGAGCTCAAGGAAAAGACCAAGATGCTCGTTAAGTCTAGTCTTGAGGTGTGCATAGATCTAAGTGAACATCCTACTATAGTTGAATAAGTTTCATGTAAAGAACATCAGTTTTCAATAACTAGTGATGAGGTTATTTCTTTAGATGAAAAGGTATGTCATGAATCTATGTTGTCTCCATATGTTTTCAATCCTTTCTTAGAAGAAAAGCAAAATATTTATTATGGATGAGCATGTTGCTTCTCTTAAACCTAAGAAGGAGAACTATCTATATCAGATGACCAAGGAGGAGAAGGAATATGAGGATTTGAGGAAAACTCCTAGTTTTGCATTGCTATAAGAAATTATGGGTCAGGGTGTCTCTCATATAGGCTTCAAAGAGGTACTTGAAAAGCAAGAGAAAGCATGGTGGATACCAGTTGAGCTTTGATTGATGTTGTAGGACAAGAATATCATTTGAATATGTGCATGATGTGAGGGGGAGAATATGTGAGATGTTATAGTCATGGTTGAGATATGAATAAGTTTAGTGATCTAAAGGTGATTACTTTCTAAGTTGTTAAATTCAAGATCTAGACTGAAAGTATGTGTGCTCAAGGTTGGTTCAAGGATTTTGGTCTTGAAGGTCTATAGGTAGAGTATGGAAGTTTCCAAGTGTCAAAACATGAAAGATGAGTTATCAAGATGATTTTGTTACATATAAAGGTGAGTTGACTCCATTTAGGTATGATATAGGTTATTTTATGCTTTGAAGATCTTTTTTGTACAAACTGAAGCTTTTTGAGTGCTCTCAAGTTTTTCCTAGTTTTAGCTTAAGGGTAAGTAGGTCAAAACCTAACTAAATGGTATATGGGTTCTCCAAGATGTGTGAAATCAAAAATTTGTCTAGAATTTTGTTTTATTAACCTCCAAGTGTGAGATAAGTTTCAAGTGCTGATGTTGATCGATAGGTGGTGAGTTGACTGAGTTTCATTTGAAAATCTAGTATTTTTGCTGATGTTGGTTAGTTTGTTTCTTAAGGAAGTTGAGGCATAAGGTTACTTGATATATTTAAATGGAAAAATGGGTTGTCAAAAAGTGTTTCACAATCATATAAAAGTGTGTGGTATCTTCCATTGATGAAGATTTATACAAATAGAGGACTAACTAGCTAGTAGGTTTGTGAAGGAGTTATCGCAAAAAGGTAGAGATGGTAGATGATTTTTGGCATGAATGAGGGGACACATGAGTGTACTTCATATATTAAATTTCAAGTATTGAAGGTACATACACAAAAAGATATGGATTTTTCATGGTTCATGTAGGGCTACTAGGCCTCTAAGGAAGGCTAGTGAAGATAAGGGTGTTTTTTTGGTTGTTTTATCCAAATGATAAAGGTATGATTGTTTTTGAATGAGTTTGTTAGTTGTTTTTATGCATCTTTACTATTTGAAGATTGGCTTGTTCATATGCTAGTAATCATGGAGGTAGCTTGGAGTAAGAAGGTATGAAGGAAACTATGGAGATGGTCTAAAGGTGCTCAAAGGATGCTTAAGCTCAGAAGCTATGTATGATAAAATAAGAGTGTAGTCATGGAGTATGTGTGAGATGTTTGTATAAGTATGGTATCAGAATAGATGGCATGTGATGGAAGATGATGTTAGGGGGAAATTTCTAATCTTTGTGATTAGTTTATCAGGTTCAAGTATTAGAGAAGTCCTTGCAGGTTGATGCATGTCAAAAGAGCAATTGATTTATATGCTAGAAAGTATGTAAGTATCTTGAGCATCTTAATTTTGAATGCATACATGATAATTAGGATTTTTAGTGGCATGTTGATGAAGAGACCCTTTGTAATTAATGTCAAAGGGGGAGAATGATCAAAATGAAATCATTGTTCAACTAAAGTCATTTTAAGGGTGTTTTTCCATCAATGACAAAGGGGGATATTGTTGAGCATGGTCATTGATGTTTGGTTTTCATTGATGCCAAAGAGAACATGTTTTATTAATGTATTGATGACAAAGTGATCAGATTGATGGTTTGGAGAGATATGACACATTTATAGGTCTATGAGGACAAAAAAGTTATGAGGCATCCATATATGTCTTGATGAAATCTTGATATGTCTTTTGATCATTTTAAATGAGTAACATTCATACTATAACTTAAGATAAGCCAGACCATCATAGACCATCATGCAGACATGTATGATCTAACAAGTTTTTGCATTTATAGTAGGTACTTAGAAATTCAATAGTGGGAAAATGTTTTCATGGTGATGTTGTCTATAGTGCCAAGAATGTACCCTAAAGATTTGGAGTCCTGAAGTGTTTTATAGCTCAAGATATAAATATTCAAAGTTGCACTTGTAGACTATGATGAGCTAGACACCATCAAGTTAAACTATGTTAAATTTTGAGGTCATCTAGTCAATAGATCTAACAGTGCACATTAAATCATAGACCTTGATCCAATGGTAAACATAAAAGTAAATATGTCAAAGAATGAACATGCTAGTGACATGTGTCACATTCATGAAGTTTAGATAGAAGATCAATGACAAGCATATGATCATGCAGCTAGAAGATCAATGGTGTGCATTAAGGTCAATGATTCAAATGTGTAGAAGGAACGTAGGGCTACCAAGTGACACAATCGTGGGAGCTCAAAACTTAGATCAATGGTGAGCATTGCAAGGTAAGGACCAATCTGATCTATAGAGATCAATGGTACATATTTGGTCAATATTTCTAGGGTGCATAAGATGAGGTCAAAATTACCAATGTTTAATAGCTATTCAGTGACCATTGGAATTTGATTATTCAAATTTATGAGAGAGAACCAATCTATAGTTTTTAAGCTATAGCTTTTGATATATGCAGAATTTGACTATGGTGTAAAATAGAAAGTTGTAGAGGACTTCAAGGCATATCCAGAGAACCTAGTTGGAAGGTATGAATGTTTTTTTAGTCAATGTTATGAATCTTTAAAGTTGACTATTTGTTCGTTAATAGTGCTACATGTACAAAATGTTGTTTAAGCAAATTGTGATTTAGCATAAGAATGTTTTAGTGGGTATAATAATGTGAATATGTATTATAGATCATATGGAGTGGACCCATGTAATTAAAAGTGATATTAGGATCTTATTTTTCTTGATGAATTTATAAATGGGTGAATAGTTCTCCATGAGACCTATAAGGGATACTAAGGCCTAACTTAAAGGTGACCCATTGATGCTATAGCTAACCTATGTGGATGGCATTAAGATATGTTAGATGTCCTAAGGACTAAGAAAACTATTATGTCTAACCTAGATGTTGATATTCAAGTAGACTCTATAAAAGGTGGAGATCAAGGCAATGTTTTCTAGACTTGAGTGTGCAAGTGTTGAGAGAGAATAATACATAGGCAAAGGAAAGAGATTAGAGAGGGTGATCAATGGATGGATTAAAGTACAAAATTGATTTAGGATAAGTTATGAAGACTAGAGGGATCCAAAAGGGTGTTTTGGATGCATTGCTTGTATGAACAAGTTTGTGTGTGTGTGATGAATTGAAAGAAATGTGTTATACATTGTGTCTCCAAACATAATTTTAGAGTTATTGATTTAATAAGGTGTTATGTGGGTGTTCAACATATAGAACAAGTGGGTGATTTTTCACACTTAGGGGTGGGTATTCCTTATGAAATGTGTGTTTCACTAAAAGGTCTCATGTTTTTTATCATTTTATATGACAAGTAGTCCATGTGTTTTAAGGTTTGAAAGTGGGTTTTATTCCCTAAGAGGGTTTCTCATGTAAATCTTATGTTATGTGTGTGATATTACCTCATATTTTTAATTCATTATTATGAACATCTTTTATTATTTATGAATGCTTATGGTCATTGATTAAGAGTTTGAAATGATTACATTTGAAGTTTGAAATATCTTGCATCATTGATTCACCCCTTCTCAATGATTGTACATCCAACATCAAGGTCATTTTGAGGCCTTCCATTATTGATAATCAAATATTTTTTCAAATGTTTGATATTGACTAGTATATTGTATAATTCTTGAAAGAGGAGGCTAAGTTATCTTCAAGAAATCAAAAGAAAATCCACGATCACTATGAAGATCAGATTGTTCAACTGAGAATAAACACGATACCGAAGGGATTGGTAAATCTAGAGAATATATTCAATGAGGATGGACAAATGAAGAAAGAGAAGGTGGGCATGCCCACAAAGGAGAACTATGAAAGGGTCTTAATATATAAGGATAAGCTCCTTAAACTAGGTAAGGTATGCTCTCCATCTGAAAAAATAAGCATTCATTGAGTTGTGTAGAGAATACCATGATATATTTTATTGGGATTATATGGATTTGATGGGGTTTGACCCTAGCTTATCCCACCTTAATATTGAATTAGATCCTGTAGCCAAACTAGTTAGGTAAAATAAAAGGCCTATTAACCCCAAAGTTGAGCAAGTCATGAGAATGGAACTCACCAAACTAATTGAGTCTAAGATAATTCTCCCTATCAAGCACTCAACTTGGGTAGCTAATATTATGTTTTTTAGAAATAAGAGTGTGGAAATCAAACTTTGTGTGGAATTTAGGGACCTGAATAGGGTATCAATCAAATATCATTATTCCTTACCCCTATGGAACAAATCTTACAAGTTATTTTAGGTTCCCAACACTTCTCACTCCTAGATGGGTATTTTGGTTATAATTAGATTTTAGTGAATGAATATGATCAGTTCAAGACAAAATTTATTATGAAATTGGATACCTTTGCTTGTAGGAAAATTAATTTTGGTTTTCTAAATGTTGGTACCAATTTTTAGAGGGTAATGGACTTGGATTTCAAAGGCCTAATCAATGAGATATTGCTAGTGTAACTTAATGATATAAGTATGTTCTCAAAGGATGAAAATGACCACATGAAACATCTTACGTAGGTGTTTGAGAGATGTAGACAATATGGGGTGTACCTTAACCCCAATAAGTGTAGTTTTATTGTACATAAAGGTAAGCTTCTAGGATACATTATTTCTATGCAGGGCTTAGCCATTGACCTTGAGAGGGTAGAAGCTATTCTAGGCCTATCATTGCCCTTACACAAAAAAGGAATCCAAATCTCCTAGGGTAAGATAAAATTTGTGATAATATTCATACTTAGTTTTGCATCTTTGGTGAAGCCTACCACATTAAAAGAGCATCAAGTTTTTACTTGGACTAATGAAGGTAAAAACAGGTTTGAAGCCTTTAAACAAGCAATTGCCCAAGATCCAACTCTTTTAAATCCTAATATTGATAAGGAATTTATGTTATATACATTTTATAACCTTGAAACTATTTTATCTATGATTGTACAAAAGAATGATGAGTGTGTTGAACAACCTATTACATTATTTAGTCAAGGTTTGGAGGATTATGAAGCCAAATACACATTTTTGGAGAAACAAGTACTTGTTATTGTAAGAGGTCTAAATAATTTTAGACACATGGTTTCCAACAATAAAATTTACCTCATGGTCTCTCATCTTAGCATTAAGGAGTTCCTTTTGAATAAAGACCTCAATTAAAATAGGATAGGGTGAATTATAAAGGTCATGGAGTATGATGTTGACATCAAGATGACCAAGTTGGTAAGGGGTAAGGGTTTATGTGAGCACTTGGATTTAGATCTCCATGAACCAAAATATGAAGTTTTAGCTAATCAAGACTGCCCTCAACTAGCTGATATTGCACCACTATTAAGCTGGACACAAGACATCTTCAAATTCCTCTAAAATGGTAAGTGTCTTATTCATTTGATTAGGTCCAAAAGAAGGTATTTAATATAACAAATTATTACTTATTGTCTTGTAGATGGTGTGATTTTTAGAAGAGATACAAATGGTGTATTTATGAGATGCATTAACAATGATCAATTTGGTGTATTGCTTGAAAATTTTCATAATGGAGCAATAGGGGGTCATTTCTCTCTAAGGACCACAATTATAAAGATCATAAGTGAAGGATACTATTGGTCTAGCCTATTAAAAAATTTCTATGCTTGGGTAAGAAGGTGTCTTCAATGTGCTTTCTTTTGAGGTAAACAAAAACTTGTAGCTCTCCCATTGAAACCCACTCAAGTGGATCATCCCTTCATGCAATGAGGTCTTGACTTCATTGGTATTATTAATCCTCCATCAAATATT
This sequence comes from Torreya grandis, assembly GCA_037957365.1. Lineage (NCBI taxonomy): Eukaryota > Viridiplantae > Streptophyta > Pinopsida > Cupressales > Taxaceae > Torreya > Torreya grandis. Next base: position 1,862,130 of record JARHVA010001208.1, read on the forward strand.
GGCCATAAGTGGATCCTTATAGCAACTAATTAAATTTACAAGATGGGTTGAGGTTATTTCATTAAAGGAGGTTAATAAGAATAGCATTTTAGAGTTCTAGAAAGGTATTACTACAAGGTTTGGAACTCCCTCTACCATCATTTCAGATAATGCACTTGATTTCATGGGTTCTAAGATAATTGATTGGGCAATAAAAATGGTATATATCTAATTACATCATCCAAATATTACCCTCAATGTAATGGGTTGGCTGAGTCTACTAATAAGAATCTAATCAAGATCATCAAGAGGGCTTTGGAGAACAACCAAAAAACTTGTCATACTAAGTTGAAGATAACCCTATGGGATGATAGGATCACACCCAAAATTTCCATTGGTAACTCCCATTTTATTATTATTTATGGAAGGAAATATAAACTATCCATATCCTTAGAGTTACTTGCCTTAGATCCAACACATCAATTATAATTACTTGAAAACACTCCAATGGAGGTGAGGTTGACAAAATTGATAGAGTTGGAAGAGACTAAAGACAATGTTCATAAAGCCATGAAACATCATCAGGTGCTAATAAATAATTTATTTGATAATAAATCAAATCCAAGAGTCTTATAAGAAGATGATATAGTACTGAAGTGGGATGAGGATAGAGTAAAGCTGAGAAGACATACCAAGTGTGACACTCTGTAGAGTGGGCCATACATTATCATCAAATGCAAGCAAAATAATTATTTATAATTGGAAATAATGGATGGGAAATATTTAGATATCCCTATTAATGGGATCCATTTGAATCCTTAATATTGTTGATATGAAGGTTAGTCATGTACATAAATAGGTGTGTGGTGTGCGTTGAATAAGTGCTTATGTACATTTGCTTATTTCCTTCTTGTTTTATGTGTTTTCCCATTTTTTTTGTATGGTTTATATCTCAGTGTGGTGTAGTGTGTTTAAGTTGTCTTTTATCTTGATCTATTTTAGTTTTAAAGCTTTTCTACCATGACTCCATCGCCCAATGGTTGAGGAAAGGCTATTAGTCTCACAGCCTAACAGGCAAATTACCCCAAAAAGTCACCAAGAATGTTATCATATGTGACATCATTTTGACCTCTATGAGTTCAAGTTTGTTTCATGTTTATTTTTCTTATAAGTGTCTATGGGTTCTCATATCTTACCCATGTCCTTACATTGTTAAAATCATGAGTTCAAACCCATTTCTAATCACCTCAAATAAGTTACAGTTTCTTAGCAAAAATTAAGGTGTTTGGGGATGTTAAGGTTTATATTATGGTTAATGGGGGCATTTTCAAAGTTTATTTCTTGCATGGTTATCATAAGAGGTGAAAAAGAGTCCATATGAGGTCTTTTAAGGTCTTGATCAAATGAAGTTTCCACTTCATGAGGTCATCTAGTTTTACTAGCCTTTTCTGTACTTGAAAACTACTTCTTAAGGATTCTAGAGCCATTTCCAAGATGAGTATGAAGTATGGTACGTACAAGTGATACTTATAAATCATGTAAATATGTTTTATAACTTTCCTAATGTTAGAGAAAGTTAGAGGTTTGTCAAACCTTACAAGTTCAATTCTCAAGGAAGAAGAAATCAATATAAAAGGGGCATTTTTAATCACTTGTACAGTCATATATAAGAGGGAAAATATGAGAAGTAAATAACAAGCCTAATAAAGCCTTTTCAATGTTTAGAGAGTTTTCATAGGTCCAAAAATGGCAAGATATTTAGGTTTTACTTCATTGGTCCTTTGGTAGCCTTGCAAGGGTCATGTCTAAATGTTTATTCCATATAAAATAAAGAGATGGATCTTGAGCTCTTCACTAAGTATGGGGACCCCAATGGGATTGATATTAATGGAATTGGTATTTGGGTGAATCTCCTATTATTTATGAACAAATTCTAAGAAATTAAAGTGCTTAGAGAAGGCTCCAAACCCCATCACCTTAATTTCTTAGCAGTCTTATTACAAATATGAACTCATCATTTTAGGATAAATGTTGTAGGATACCTAAAAGGGTCTGAGAGGTCTTATAATTCCATCATATAAACTCATATAGTACATGAAAATTTAGGAGACCTCCATGTTTCTTCATGATTACATATTTGTCTCATTAGGTGGTAGTCATCAATGTGATTGGTGAGCATTATCAGACCTTATATGGTGTTGAAACATGAACACACATCCTAATGCCCCACATAAACCCTATAAGGTTTCAATAAGGTCTCATGATGATAGGTTTCCTAATGACTCAGTGGTCAAGGGGAGAGTGCACCTACAACTAGCCCTTTTGAGACACCTACGAATGATACATGTAGGAGATAGGCTAAACACACTACTAAGCATTATAGATATTCAAGTGTATAAATGAGAAGGAGGTTCATACAAGACCATTCAATAAGCAAGGGGTGTTGATTCTATGGAGTAAGTTCCATTTTTTGACTAAGTAAAACACTTAGAGTTGTAAGCATAGTTTGGGCTTCTTATAAGGTTTCAAAAAGGATTTCATACATTGTAGGCCATGTACAAATTCTAAGGTTTTAATATATAATGGGTAATAATCTCCAAAATCCATAATGATAATCTACATTTCTTAAGGTGTTAAGATGATACTGTTAGACATATTCAAGGACCCCATCATAAGGTACAATTACCTAGTTACAGACCATTAGCCTAGATTAAAGAGTCATGAGAGAGATTGAGTTTTAAGGCCCTAAAAAACATGATTACACTTTATTGAATGGATACAGAGGTTATTTATGAGTGGACCAAGATATTCATGGTTACTTCAAAGCCATACAAATAATAGGTATACTCACTATATTGTCTTAGACCTTGCTCACTCCATTGTCAAGGGGCAGTCTTGAGATCAAAGGATCTGTTTGAACCCAAAACAAAAGATAAACATGTAAAAACCCCATGGATGGGCCTTGAGGTAATACATAAGCATATATAGGGTCTTAATACACTATCAAGTTACACAAAAACTCAAGTTTTAATCCAAATGACCTTGAGGGATAGTAAGAAGGTGATAAGCCTTAAACCCTAAGTCCCCTGATAAGTGCACTAAATGCATACAATGGAGAAATAATCATTACCAAAGAATGTATAATTATGAGGAAGATTTTTTTTAAGGTTTTTGGATCTCTCCTAGTAATGGCATTGAGTATTGAGACCCAAAACCCAAAGTAGACCTCTTTTGAGTTCAAAAAAGCTAATTCTACCACCTGAGGAGTAGATTCACACTCAAACCATCTCTCACACTTTTCATGGGAAGATGAGCTAGTTGGAATAGGTGGGGGCATCAGTTAAGAATGTTATACAAGTGTAATGAGTCTAATTAGTGGCCTATACTTTATGAAAGATCATTAAGACCCCAAATAGGTCTTAAACCCTACTAAAAAAATTGGGTGAGTTTGATATGAGATATTTTCCTTCTAATGGCTCCAAATTAATTATTTAAACTCTAAAAACACTTGAAAATTGTTAATATCTCTCTGATGCACTTCACCATGAGATTGGATGTTGATGCCACCTGTACAGACACACTAAATACCCTCCCTTTGGTTGGTTTTGATGAGATTGAGGGCTAAAAACATGGATGAATGATTGAATATAATTGTAAGAGGTACCATGGGATATTTTATAACTTCTCAAGTCACATAATACTTTCATTTTATCATGAAACTATTCCTATAGGTCTGCATAAAAAGGTAGTTTGACACTAGTAGAATTTGGCAAATACATGACTACATGACTAAAACTTTTAGTCACAATAAATAAAAGTGTCTAAATTCTACTATTTTTTTGAAACTTAGCTATAAGTGAGTAAATAAATGACTAATTTGGTCATCGACTAAAAATTTATTTAGTCATACAAATAAAAATGACTAAATATTTACTCACACAAATACAAATTAGATGAAATTTAAAAAAAATATTTCTGGTAGAATTATATTATACACGATTCCCTATTCATTAAATATTTCCTCATTTCATTATTTGGTAATTAGCCTGACACTGAGGAATTTTGGGTTATAGTAGCTACATGCATGGGTGATAAAGCTTATTTGGAGAGGAACTAGAGACTTCTGAAAAGGTGACCAAGGAATTTAGAGTTTACTGCAAATAATTTGAAGTTGATGAGGCCCTCTTTAGTGAAGTGAAATTTGGGGGAATAAGAACTAGAAGCATGAGTGCCTTGGGTAGAAAATGATGAACTAGTGGAAAGATTAAGAATAGTGGATCTTATGAAAGGCCCACAAGATGTAGAATTTTCCATGTTAGTTGAGATGCTAGGCATGGAGGTGGAATAAGCTATAGAAGAATGTGTCATAGAATAAGGAGTCAACTCTCTTTTCTGTCCTCCCTATCAATTTGTCAATCTTGGAGGAGAAATTAATAAAAGGTTTAAATTTAGTGGGGCTGTTCCTCTAAACCAAAAAGCATGTCCACTGGATTATTCCCACATTGTTCAGCTTTACTTCAGCACTGATGGAGTTCACCACACAATTAAAGTAGTGGATTTATACCAGCATAAATTAAATTTTGTGTTGGGCATTACCTCTCATATGTGACTGCATTTCTTTGAATATGAGGGTGAGCATGTACAGTCTGTTAAGCTGGGTGGAGAACTTGAAGCCGTCGAACGATCTAGAATATAGATCAGTGAGGGGTGATATCTATACAGTGACACTCTACAATAAATTCAAAGGTAATTCAAAACCCTCATTACATTAAACATAAAATCTATATCTTTTTGATTAGCAACTTATAGTAGTTACATAGGCAATTAAGTACCATAACCATGTAGGCAGTTTAGGGTTTAGAGGATTATTTTTCATTAGTTTCCTTTACACATTTTGGAGCATATGAAAATTGAACTTGTAACTCAAGTGAAACACCACCTTATTCTAGTCATTGTAATAATTCCATATCTTTAAAGCACATAGAAAAAATTGTAGTATTGGTACAGGGGCTTTTATTTATGAATTTAACCTAAATTCCATTTCCTAATTCCTCCATAAAAGTTTATTGAGATAAATCTAGTTCATCATGCTCAACATGAATAACCCCAATATTATTTAACAATTCAATGGGTACTTATTCTCTACTCTTATTCAAAAGAGACTTTGTTGTCTTAAGAGAATCTAAGGCTGCATTGGGGTCTGATGATATTAATAACTCACCCATCTTGATAAATGCATGGGTATCACATGGATCTATATGAGTTGCCTTTATTAAAATTTCAAAAGCCTTCTCTACCTACCCTTGATGAGCATATATATGGCCTAAAAATTTTAATCTCTCATAGTTCTGAGGGTAGACCTCCAGAACCTTTTTAAATTTTGAGAGAAAACTCTTAAGATCTCCTAGCTTTAATTAAACCTATCCACAAAATTATGTAGCCTCTAGATTTCTTTGACTAATGCCATGTAGTAGCTTCTAGTGGTGTCATAATCACCTTTACCATGATAATATTGTGCAATATTATAATATGAATGAGATTTCATGAGAGGGTGGTCAGTTGAAATAAGAGCTATCTCAGTCAACTATTCCACAAGAAAATACTACCCTATGAAGAAAAAATTGTTTGATAAATGATTCAATGTCATTTCATAGTATGGGTATAATTCAAAGGATCTATGCATATTTTCCATTCCTTCATGGACACTACCTTTTGCACTAACTGTGAGAATCCTATAGGTAAAAAATGCATAAAATTAACCATAGAGATTTATGTAGAGGCAGAACATCATTTCCTAATGCCTCCATAAAAGTTTGTTGAGCCAACTCTAGTTTCATCAACTCAAAATGAAGAACCCCAATTCTATTTAAAAATTCAATGGTTACTTCTTCTATGCTCTTCTTCAGAAGAGACTTTGACATCTTAAGATAATCTAAGGCTACACTGGGGTCTGACAATATTAATAACTCACCCATCTTGATAAATGCATGGGCATCATATGGATCTATATGAGTTAAATTTCTTAAAATTACTAAAGCCTTTTTTTGGTTCTCAAATTTTCAATATGCAAAACCTTAAAAGTATGCCACGATTTATGATTAGGTTATGCAGCCAATTTGGCCAATTGATAGAGTCAACCTAAGTGGTTAGGATTATCTACACTTTAGGCTCTTCTTTGCCTAGGTGGGTGTTACCTTATATTCACCAATGATTAATTAATCCTCAAATTTGTTGGTGACTTCAGAGAAGATTAAGGGATTTATGTAATTTTTTCAATTTAATCATCCAATTCACCCTAATCTAAACAGGCATATGATTTGAAATATATTTATTTTTAATTTTCTATTCTACTATCACTCCTACTCCTACACAATAGAAAATTAAAATTGAATTTTTAAATATGATACAAGGAAATGATTCTGGAAAAGAATTGATCAGTGCCTTTCTCAATAATGGGGTAACAAAGTCTATTCATAGAAAGATTTGTGCTTTCTATCTAGCCACAACTCAAATTACTCGACATGGGATTGTCTATAACTAGCATAGACATGCAAGATTATTATTATATGGATATTCTTAATTATCCAAATTGAATCCTCCAAGTTTCATTGATCTATTCAATGGAATTTAGTTCCTACTTGAGGAAACCTAATTAGATAAACCACCCAAAAATAGCAAATGTGTTTTGAAGAACTAAACATATACTTGATATCTTAATTCAAATCACAAGGAGAAACAAAAATGGAGACAATCAGATAAAGTAAAACATGAATATTTAACAATAAATTGAGAACTAGATATATGGCACTAGAGAAATGTGGTTTGCTTTTATTGATATATCTTTGCATATCCAACATCTAGAGCAATTACTCTATCCAAAATGACATTGAAACTAAGAATATTTTTGGTTTGATCTTTTTTCAAGAAATTAATGACTTGAGAAATTGTTTAACCATATTCACTTTTCCATGCATCAAAACTTTTGATCTTTTTATCCTCTATCAAAATGAAAGGAATAAACTGGTGTTTAAAGATAACAAAAGAATCAATCTTTTCCTGCATTTTCTGGCTCTCACCATTCACATACTAAAATTCATCCAAGATCATTTTCACTATCTTCTCTATTGGATTGAGTGAGGCCAGAGCACCTGGATCTCTTTGTATAAATTTTCATAAGGTTAGTAATGCATGGTGTGTAGGTTACCATTTCTTGTATATTAGATCCAAAATAGAAAGATTGACCTTCAACTGATCAATGACCTAAGACAAGGAATAATGACATCAATGCACATCTTCCAACTTGTTAACAACCAATTTTACTCTATATTCAAAAATATTCTTAAATACTTCAAGGATTTTCAAATTGGCCTCATCTTTTTTCTTCTCATTTTGATTTTTCAAATCTTCAATTTTTGTCTCTAGCTTCAACTTCAATGCATTCAACTGATCAATTAGGACTATATTATCACTAGTTATTTGTGGCATAGGGGCTTGGTATGGCACAATTTCTTGGCTTTAAGGATCAACACCCTTCAACTGCTACTTTCATTTGACATTTTCCAAATACAACCTATTCACTTCATCATTCATCTCAATTTGAGTTTTTTCATAGTCGAGCAATCTTTGCTCCATTTTCTTGACAGTATCTTGCGTGAACATTGTAGAGTGTACAATAAGGGTGGCAGCTTCAAGAACTAATGTATCTTGAAATGTTTTCATCATAATTATTCCCCTCAACTCCTAGACTAAATCAAGCAATCTTAGCTTATTGGTGTTCTACTATGTGGCCCATATTGCTAGTCTCTATCTTTGGGTTAAACCCACAACCACTAACACCATCCTTATAATCAAACTTAGAAACCATCATGGGGTCATCTTGATTTCTCACTTGGTCCAAAATAAAAATTCTTCAATTCAAGGCTAGGGATGATCAATATATTATTCTTCAAAACCATTTATCTAGCCTCATGAAGGCTGACATTTATTTTATCAATTTTCAAATCCTTGAAAGTCTGTGTCATAATTTGATCATGCTGAGATTCATCAACACCCATCGTAATTATTTCCACATTTTCTTCAAATTATTTCATCTTCATTTTGAGCCAAAAATCTTTGAATTCTAGGGTATTAATGAAATCATCATCCTCGGTGAACCTCATAGAAGCCACAACCCTTTCATCTTCTTGTAATTCAGGCTCACCTTGTGCCTGTTCATCCATTCTTGCTTCTAGTTTATGTGCTTCTATTTATTGACCAAAAGGGGTTGATAAACTTCCTCTTCCTCTCCTATATACCTCAAAATATTGACCACCTCCTTAGAGTCAGCAACTCCTTTAGTCATTTCATACAAAAGCAATGGAGAAACATTATTAGTCTTTTGCCTTTTGTTAGGTGGTGAATCAGGAGCAACTGGATCTTGAACTGACATTGCATCTAGACTAGGTTATTAAATCACAACTCCTATTGGATTTTTGATAGGGAGGTTGGTAACCTTTGTAGGTTGCTTCTCAGACTTACCATATATTTTTTCAAAATTATCAATTATCAAATCGATTCTTTTCAAAGGGTCCTTCTCTTTAACAAAAAATCCTTAAAAATTGGGTTTTTGTTTTCTTTTGTCATTCTCAATCTTCTTAAAAATTTCCTATTTACTTTTCCTATTATATAACTCTTCAAAAGTGACACAATTTTTTATCACATCCTCATCAAAATTGATTTGATCAGATATCCCCATCTTGGTAAGGATGACTTGTCTAACAAAGTTCATGTGACCCTCTAAATCACAAACCCTTTTTGTCCCTAATTTCAAAGAATATTTAGCCTTCAAATAGGCTTGAAAATCCTCTAAGGTATTTGCACCAATGTACCATTCAGCAAACACAGTGGAACCTAGAATAAATGTGCCCTTTTTTTGTTTTTTCATCACATCTTTCTCCATCTAGAGCATCTACCACATGAATTCAAGAAAAGCAATTCTATTTGGCACAAATTTTGGCAACAAATGGGTTGGATGAGTACAATCATACACTCTAATTATAGTATGGTCAAGTAAGAAATACCAATCAACAAAGTTATGTTTATGAACCTGTTCTAGCATATGAGCAAGAGGCCTCAACATTTCTCTGACCTATTTGGTCAATATAGGAAAAAGGATACCAAGGGAATTCATTATTATGACTAATAAATTATCATGGAACACAACATAGTTATAGTTTTAAAAATGAGTGTCCCATTTGTAACACTAGCACTGTGTAGGCAATCTCTATCTCTTTTGATCAATCATACTCAAGTCCATCTTGCTGGACCAATTCCTTTTGTTCTAATACAAAATTAAATGACACAACAAAGAATAATATTTTAACTCCATAGGTGTCTTGTTCTCTCTTATTTGAAAAAATTCATCATGCAATGTATTCTCAATAAATGATGTAAAATCATACTCAACATTAACCTCTGGGTTTTGTATTCTCATGGCCATCATCATCATGCCAATATGTCCTTTTGAAATACACAACAAAGTCATCAACTGGAAAAGGCTCAACTATAGTGGTTGGGATTGAAATCTTTCTATTATTAGCCCCTTTCCTCATGTATATGGGCAACTCATCACTCCTACGTGTATTTCTCTGACTGGTATATTATTGTTCACTCTTATTCAAGTCAACTTTTATGAGGGATTGTTTTCTGAGCATGAAGCAATCAATGATTGCATTTCTATCCATAACCACTAATGGTGACCCAATGGTAACTTGATAGTTTTGGTGGCTGGATGATAGTGTTGGTCTAATATCCTGATCAAATCCACATCAATGAATACATTTGGCACCACAAGCTTAGATAGATTAAAATTCCATGGGTTTGAAATCAATCCCTTTCCATCTTTTTTTTCACAAAAATACAAAAAAAGGTTCCATCCTGAGATAGGGACTCTAGCATCTCGACACCCCTCTACTACATCCTTGAATAGTTTTTTATACCCTTTGTTAATTGAATTTAGAAAATTTTCCAATAATAACTATTAAAGGGACCACTCCTTGGAAATAGGGGGTTCAATGCTCTTAATTACAAACTCAAATTTTGTAGGTGCTATAGTTTGATGCTTTTATGAACTAGGGTTTTGATAGTCACTTGCTCTACTAAACCAATTGAAAATAAAGCACAAACTAAATACCAAATTTTATAAAGAGAGTGATGAGGTAGACTTACCTAGTTGGAAGATGGTTGAAGTGTGCACATAGAGCTTGAATTTTCTATCTATAATCACCACTGAATTTTCTTGAATGATGAAATATAAAGAAATTCCAAATTTTATTCTGCTATGGAGTTAGTCATTTCACCATTACTCTAGTTTTTGCCATGAAATCAACAAATCTCAGCATTTAAGTCTTTCAAACATAGACTATTGATTTGGTCTAATCCAATGGTTGGGTGGGAACTTCAATAATAGGCATCAATGATAACCACTATAGGGTCATGAATAGTCATTTTAACATTTAATACTTTACCGTATCACTGTAAGACCTATTTATATCTATTATAGGACCATGAGAACTTCTAGATGGTTATACCGCATCTTTCATTACTTATCACCACCCTATAAGCCTTGATACACATCATCATGGGATGGTAGGATACATGTTACCCCTTCTACCTCATATCGCATTACCACTAACCTTTGATTTGACCATCACAAGACCACATGATCCTTTGGAATCCCTTCACTGTTTATCATATCACTACAAGTATTAGATTTGACTATGGTGGGAGCATGGGGAATACTTTATAAAAATTTTACCATTTACCACTAGCCTATAAGACCTTCTCTAAAATATAAAAATAGATAGAAATAACATATATTGTATAGAGTGTTACATAAATTTTATGTAAAAAATATGACCCTAGAAATGTGCAACTATAGTTATGATTATTGTTCCTCTAACATTTGGATTTAGGAGGAGATGATTTCCATGATCATAAAAAATGATCCTAATAGGGTTCTTGAGTACAAAATTCATTCATTGTGATTCATATGTACCTTTTATAGTTAAATTTTTGACTTGGAGTGTCAAGGAAAATATATGAAAAACCTAGAGTGTGGACTCTAGAGAGTTAATATCTCTAACTATGTATATTAGGGTTTGGGTGGCTAATGTCTATTTACTGACCCTTTAATAGTGAGACACTATGTGATAAAATAATAAAATTGATGAGAATATTGAAATAACAAAATATGTGTCTCATATATTATGAATATGTTCAAAGTTAAGTGTGTAATTGATAATGCTTATGTGTGAAATGAGTTACAACACTTACTATTTATAAGTGACTTTAAATTCAAATTTTATAATTTTAATAGATGACAAATGATTGTAAAATAAGGTCATGAAACGTTATGAGATTATACACTATTATTCCAAAAACATAAAATAACATAATAACTGTTATGAAACTTTAAAAAGGTGGTCTCCACATTTAAAAATCAACCACAATACTAATATCATTCAATTTAAAAAATTAAGTATACATATAGAAATATAAATAAAACTTAGGGAACCATTTTAAAATACCTTAAACTGGCCCCACCCAATCCACGTATCCCTAATTAAATATAGTTTCCAAGTTCATTTCATAAAAGTCCAATCAAAGGTCATACATACAACTCATATAAATTTATAGTAACATTAAGCTGCCTTACCATACATGCATCATATTTATTAAAATAAAAGTATACCCTTACCACCATACTACCATTTATCTTCTTGTCTATCATGGGGCTGTGGTGAACCTTTACTATTTTATCTTACCGCATCACCGTAGGTCAACATTTTATTTATCATGAGATCACAGTGAAATATTATATGATACTCAAACTCTTCCCACCATCCCACCAATTACTTTTGAGACCTATATGGGGCCATGGTAACCAATCTCTATATACTACAACATCACAAGTGAAATTCATGTATGCTGCGGGGAAGCGGTAACTATCTTTTCACTTCCTTTGGTTCCTACACACCTGCTAAAGCTATTTGAATGTATTGTGGGGCTGCGATAAGAGATAAAAAACACATCAATGATAAAAATAAAAATGTCTTTCACATGGACATGATATGGGATGCTTATGAATGACTCCTAGAATAATTATAAAAGGAATGTGGGCTCCTAAGATGAATTTTATGAATTTTGGAAAAAATGCCTCAAAGAAATGTGGTCTCATGGTGATGGAATGCCATGATGAATGCCATGATGAATGCCATGACAAGTGAATTGTTATATATTGTCATGGAATTCCATCACTATGAGACCGCATTTATTTGAGGCATTTTTTCAACCAGTTCATTGCCTTGTCTATGTTATTGCTTACTATTATGCTTTGATAGATTTTTTTCAAGCATCCATAACTTGTTCGAAATACTTGTTTTAGGCTTTTAGCCATTGCAACAAGGTAGTGAACTATTTGATAAAATGCTTTGGTATATATGTATAAAAAATGTGGTAGCATAGACAATGTAGTGAACTATTTGAAAAAATGCCTCAAAAAAATGTGGTCTCATGGAATGCCATGATAAGAAAATGCAATTGGCAGTTGCTCCTAGTTATTAGTTATGCAATGTGAAGTAATTGCATAACTGATTAGGTTAACTTTGTGAAAACTATATTGTAATTGAAATTTTATCATCTATCAGCATCTAGTTATTAGTTATGCAATGTGAAGTAATGCTTTGAGTTTGAAAGATGTGCAATGCAATGTAATCAACAATTTGAATATAAACTACAAAAATCTATTTTTTACAATTCATTAGTTAAAATCTCTATTTTATTTGATCTCTATAACTCTATTGCTATGGAAATGCCTTTTAATTATAAAAAATAGTTTTTGTCTCTTAGTCTACAATTTTTTACATTTTTTTAAAATCTATTTTTTTTCCTGATATTTTCAAAAATCTTGAACTTTTGGTTTGCCAATTTTTTCCCCAAAAGATTTTTGTTGCTATGTGTAGAAAATTACATATGGATCAACGTTGAAGGTTGAATATGGATAAATACCATGCATTTGATGATGGAGTAGTTGATGAGAGGGACATGGACAAATATCCATGTCCATGCAATGACTGTCTTGGTGGAAAGGTGAGAAAAAGAAATCTGATTTATTGACATATGATAAGATATGGGCATAGTGGTATAATCCCTTGGGATTACAATTATTATGAAGATATCATAGAATTGTAGAGTGTGAGAGATGAAGAGGCAACAATGTTAGATGAAGGGTTTAAAGTTGATAGAATGTTGAATGAGGGTCTAAACAATGATTGGGCCAAGTTGATGGAGGATGCTTTAAAGCTTGTGTATGCTAATTGAAAGTTAAGTCATTTGACAACAATCCTTCAGATTCTTAACTTTTAAGTGGTGTTTGGTTGGACAAATGAGAGTGTAGATCAGTTATTGGCATTATTAAGTTTAGTGTTACCACCTGACTCCACATTTCCAACAAAACAAAGTCAATGTAAAAAGCAAATCACTAAGCTAGGCTTAGGGTATGAAAACCTCCACACTTGTGTGAATGGTTGTGTATTATTTTGCAATAATATTGAAAGAGAGAGTGAATGTCCGAAATGTCATGAAGTGAGGTATAGACAAGGGTTGAAACTAGTTGTGGTTCCTATAAATCTTCTTCACCACTTTTTGATAACCCCACGATTACTCTAAATGTATAGGTATAAAGACATCACTAGAGTTATGCAATGGCATGCCCAAAATAAGAACACTGATGGAAAATAATACCATGTGCCTAATTATAAGATGTGGATGGAATTTGATAATAGATGGCCTAATTTTTCTCAAAATCCTCATAATATAATGTTGGGTTTGGCTCTAGATAGGGTGAACCCATTCTCAGATCAAAGTACTAAATGGTTAACTTGGCCAATGCTTTTAATAAATTATAACTTGCCTCCATGGTTAGAAACTAAACCATTTTTCTTACTGCTATCATTGATTATACCAGGAAAGAAAAGTATGACTTCAGATAGAATCGATGCTTATCTAGAGCCATTATATGATGAACTAATGGAATTGTGGGAAGGAATTGAAGCAATTCAATATTTAAGGGATGGTCATTCAATAAAATTCACTTTAAGATCTTCCTTATTATTTATGATTCATGATCTTCTTACATATGGAAATTATCTGGTCTTAGTGTTCATGGATACCATGGATGTCCTACTTGCAACTTTAAGGATTTTGTGAGGAAATCAAGAAGTTTGCGTAAGTGTATTTATTATGGACATTATGATTACCTTAAAATGGATCATCCATATCATCGACAAAAAACATGTTTCAATGGTCAAGAAGATAATCATGAAGCACCATTGCTAATAATGGGTGATTACATTGTTGAGAATGGACAAAAAATAATGTCATTTATTAAAAATTATGGAAGTGTTGGTAGTATATATGATCCATGTAACGAAAGTGTTGTAAAACAATTGTGCATATTCTATAAGTTGCCATACTTTAAGGATATATCCATTAGGCATACTATTGACTTGATGCATACTGATAAAAATATAGCCTATTCTATTATAGAAACTCTTTTTGGTGCTTTTGATACTATTTTATCATGTTAAGACTTTCAGCAACTAAAGATTTGTCAAAGTATTTGGGTTGAAAAATGTGATGATAAAAAATATAAAAAACCTAGTGCTCCTTATGTCTGGATAAAAAAACAATGTGCACAATTCTTACAGTTGACGTCTTAGGCTCACTTTCCTACTAGATATGTAATTAGTAGTATTAAAATTCAAATTAACATTAATGACTTAAGAGGCCTCAAGACCCATGACTTTCATGACATAATCAAGAATATTTTACCTATTGTGGTAAATATATCAAGTGTGGAAAAGGGTGAAAGATTGGAAATTATAAGGTTGGGCCTAATATTAAAGAGAATGATTTTACATGTATTATATCCTTCAAACTATGATAGTTTGAGGGAGGAGGTTGTTGAAGTCCTTTGTCTATTAGAATGGGAATTTCCACCAACAATTTTTAACATTTTTATACATCTTTTGATGCATCCAGAATATGAACTAGAGCATTATGGCTTAATAATAATGAGATGAATGTATCCTATAGGATGATATATGATGGCTCTGAAAAAAAATGTTCATACTAGGGCAAAATTGAAAGGCAACATGTCTGAGGGATATTCAATACAAGAGGCCATGGGATTTTGCATAGAATATATGATGGATTTTAAAAATATCAATCAACATGTATGGGATGATTATGAAGATGAGATAATTTTAGGTGAAGTATTAGAAGGCAATGGATGTCACTTTAAGCTATCACATCAAGAAATAAGTGTGATACATGCCTATATTATTCAAAACACATGTTTGTTCGATAAGTGGCATAGGTAAAAAAAAAATTACATAATAATTTATTTACTCAATTGAATTTACACATTTATATTATTAATATTACTATTTGTATGCTAATATTCTATGTATAAAATATGAAGAATATAATCAAGCTTTGATGCAACATCAACCTCAAAAGTGCATACATCATGATTTGATTAGAGGTGATTCTTTTCCAAATTTTGAAGAATGGATTGCTAATGCATTAAGTGATGCAAAAGAAGAAGTTAAATATATAAAAATGGATTAAAGTGAGATTTAAAAATCTCCATAATTATGGGCTATGCATTTTACTGTAATGTGGGCCTATGGTAATCATTTAAGAGTGGAAGAAAAAGGCAGGAAAGACAAATAGTGATTGTGTTGCTCATGCTAAATTTATTCATGAAACCGAGAAGAAATTTTATGTTGGATTAATCAAAGAAATTATTCAAGTGGATTTTGGTGAAAATAGCCCTATATTATTAAAATTTAAGTAGATTCGACCATCCATAGTATAATTTGATGAGTATGGATTTGTACATGCAAATACAAGACAATTTTTATCATAGATAGATGAGCCATATGTTTCCATTATTAAAATGAACAAATCATTTCTAATTGATGATTTAAGAAGCCCAAGATGATTGTATGTCATTCAAAACTAGTATCATCCAAACAAAAATTCATGGAAGTTATCTTATGGGCAATATGTTAATTTACAAGAAACATTCAAAGAAGTGGATGAAGATGATGATGGAGTTTTTGAAAAAGATATTTTGATTACCAATGAAGAGATTAGGAGAGAGAATGTCTTTCATGTCATAGATGAGGATGAGGAAAAAAATCAAGTATATGTAGGTAAGAGTGATCAAGAATCATAAGTGTCAATATTTAGTTGAAACAAGGGATAGTCATATTGATAGTCTGATACCTATAATTGTAAACATCTCGATTTTTTACTACAAATTATTTTCCATCTATAAAATAAATTCTATTTTAAGTTTCCATTTTAACTTAAGAACTTAATAAAGTTTTATTGATTCAAGTTGTTGATTTATACATTATTGTTTATTTGGACTTCAGGAAATGAGGAAAAGGACTATAAGGCATAAATTAGTTGATGATAGTGATCATAATGCTGAAATTTCATTGATAGATTATGAGTGATATTGTAGATAAAAAGTGGCCAATAATAATGAATATTTATCATGTCTTGGTTTGACAAATAGACAAGTTATAAATCCACTAACTAGTATACTATTTGTTTAATAGTGTTTAATGAAATTTTATAGGAAAGAGATTTATGTATATAAGACTTAATATGATATTTTTTTGTTTTATAGGCAAGAAAAATAGTGAAAAAAGTGTGAATAAAAAATATAAGGAAAGAAAAGATACAGTGTTGCCATCTCATAGAAGCTAACGTATTTGTGATTCAACAAATATAGTTGGTAAAAACAATAGTTGTGATGATGTACAACTTGATATAGCACATGGTGATATGCATCCTAATATAACACATAGTGATGTGAAACATAATATAGCACATGGTGATGTGCAATGTCATGATGATATCTTAGCATAAATTCTAAGAGAGATTATTGAAAAAAATCAAAGCAAAAGAACAATAGGTTTACAGATGATTTATTCAACATTAAAGGATGTGTTTGAAGTAAAATATATAGAGATTGGTACTAATATACCTACTCATGACACACTTGATGTAGCTAAGGAGCATGGAGTTTTGATTAATGAAAGTCATAAAGAGAGACCGCTTGCATCTGATGTGCTTTGGAGTGTACCTGTTGCATTTAGAACTTTTGATGGAACTAGTGGATTAGCCAAAAATACTGGTAGTGGTTTAATAAAATATATGTTTGATTTTATCAAAAAACAAAAATTGAGTCAAGATTTGTATAGATATATAGAGAGGAATGCAAAAAAAATAAAATTAGAAGGCAAGAATCCATTCTTGGTTGAGGTATCGAGAGATGGTGAGCCCATTAGGCCAAATGCTACAAAGTGGGCCTCTGAGTTGGGTGTAATATGTAGGGCCCATTTGGATATTTGCAAATCAAGTTTTGTAGAGCAAGATCCAAAAATTATGGAAAATTTTATACTAAAAATGGAAAATGGTTTTGAGACTACTGGTGGATAAATCTCTAGAAAATATTACAAGCAAAAGATGATAATTTTGATGAACAATTTTAGATACAATTGCAAAAAAACAATCATGGAGGGAAAAGAGTGGTTAGACTCCACTCTATCTCCCAAATAGTGGGAGGTATTGAAAGAAATTATGCATTCTGAAGAATATTTGGTAAAGAGTAATAGAGGAAAGAGAGCAAGATATAATATGAGGGTTAGATATACATTTGGATGAGGTAGGTTGCAGGCCAAAATGGACAAATTTATAGTAAGTGTATGGCTTTGTGGTTCAATTTACATTGTGTTATTTATTTTGATTTTTTATTGAAATGACTATATGTTGAAATTGACATTGTATTTTAGGTGGAAAATAGTAATAGAGAAGTAGGTGTTGAAGATATTGTCAATTATATGGCAACACTAGATCAACCTAATAAATCTAAGAGTGGGAAGAAGTGGAAATCTAGTTCATTAATAGAGATTTCATAGCCATATATTAAATGCCTAGTAGGAGCCTCTCTAGATCATGTCAACTCAAATGAAGGGTACCAATAGGTAATGAATTTCATATTTGGTCTCACTCAACAAGTTTCATAGTTGGTTTACTCTATTAACCCTATAATTGC
Organism: Torreya grandis; assembly: GCA_037957365.1. NCBI lineage: Eukaryota > Viridiplantae > Streptophyta > Pinopsida > Cupressales > Taxaceae > Torreya > Torreya grandis. The sequence continues at coordinate 1,880,287 of JARHVA010001208.1, forward strand.
TAAATGGAATGAGCATAAATCCATGGAATCAGCTGAGGTAAGAGGATATATTGATCTCATTTCTTCTTGTTTGGAAATTCTATATACAAATTCCTCTTAATATGTATATTATTGAAATCTGAGTGTAAGAGAATCCAACCTAGTTTATTTATTGTTGGAGTGATCCATAAAATGTTCTTTTAGACAAATTTATAGCTTACATTCTTTTCTTGACTATTGAATGCTTTGTATATTTTTTTGCATGATGGTTAAACCACATGTAGAGAAATTTTTTCAAATCAATAGGAAAACAAAAACACCTTCATGATGTCAAAAAAGCTATCGATATTGATAGTGATCATGGTGAATTGGACAAGAATGTGTAACACAATCTTTATAGTTATGTTGAATTAGTTGAGGTAATATAATAGTTTTCAGTTATCTATCCCAAAGTTTTGTCATTCTTCATGCTTAAAATGTTATTTTAACTTAATAGAGTTTAATTTGTTGTTAAATATTTCCACAATATTTGCTTTAATCTTGTTTTGGAGGGATTTGAGACTCATTTTCTTATCTTAAAAAAAGCTTCTATTCCATTCCTTCTAGAGTTCCTAGATTAGAATTATGGGACTTATCAACCATAAATAATGATAAGTAAAATGTCTTTTGATATTGGGCTAGTATCGAAACAAAGTCATTATATAATTGGGAAGGGAACTCTTCCATCCTAGCTTCATGCATAACCACCTCTAGCATTTAAAAGAGAATTGACAGCCGAAATCTTCTCCCTTTGACTCACTTCAACTCTGTCATATCCTAAATTTCCATCAACACCTTGTGAATCCCCTTTCCTTAGGTCATCATTTTATTCCCAAAGAAACCAAAATTAGTTCAAATTTCCTCTGCAACTCTGTATGTGACCATTATCCTACTCCATTTTAAAAATATAATGTGTGTTTTATATCTCAATATAATGTGTATTTTTTTTGTTTTTGCAAACACTTATTGATAAACTCCAAGAAGGGGATAAATTCTAGGTGTTGGATCTGTTTGATGGTGTTATTGTGGGCATTAGGCAGATTCACTCACTATCTAATGTACATGGAGTCAAATTGAAAGGAACAAGAGTTGAAAATGTAAATATCTAAATGTCACAAGTGAAATACCCCTTGATTATGAATACAAAATAGATGGAGTTGTTTGTCTGAAAGAGAAAGAAGGGACCTTCACACGGTGGCCACTAAAATATTTGAAAATAATGGCATAATTGATGTTTATCATGTACTAACTATTAGACAGCTTGGCACACTACTTTATGCAATAGTTTGAATGTGTTGTTTAGGGATATTCTTAGTGTTTTTGTCTATTTTGGAGCTATATAAGCAAAAAAAGGATTGTAACTCAGTTTTCTCAGTCACAACACTGAGAAACACACTTTTGTATTAACACAATTTTTCAAAGCAAAGACACATATTTTTGTCTTGTATCTACTATAAGAACACCTTTTCTATATAAAATTTTAGTATTTTACCTTCTTAATAGATGTTTCATTATGTGAAAATGAATGATTGATTATGTTTTTTTATGTTTTATGTCATATGTTTTGAAGTCTTATCATTATTTCATATGTTTGGTGGCACTTGTATCTAATACCCAAACATTTATTAATTCATCCAGAGCTTCAAATTAGAGTAAGATATATTCCCTTATGTTGTAAATGTTGATTCATGAGAAATATTCATGGATTCATCATAGTCATGCTCTGCATATTGAGAAAAATAATATTTATGCATTTTATGTAGTCTGTAAATAAAATTAGGGATCACTGCCATACAATATGGGCCATTTAAAAATATCATGGCCACGTGAATCTAGGACTGTTGTTAGTGCTATAATTAGAGGTGACATAATTAGTTTCCAGCATAATTGGAACTAATTTTTTTGCCTAATATTAAGGTACTATTATTACTTAATTGGAAGTGACTTAAGCAATTTGCAACCTAATTGGAATTACCTTTCTTGTACTTAATATTATGACTTAAAATTTTCATATTCTTGTCAGCTATAAATTAATGAAGAAGTTAATGGAGTCTTAATTAGTATGGTATGTGACAAATCTAAAATAGGAGTCTAAAATATGGCACCTCTCTGCATTTTTTTCATAGATATATATAAAATATCTATACTACTACTACTTATGCATCCAATGGAAGCTGAAAAGATACCCTCAGTTTTCAAATGTAACAATTAAAATAGTGTAATGGGTTTATGTAATCATCACTTGTAATCCATATTTAAGGTTTTCTAAATTATTCTATCAAGAAGTGAGCATTTACAATTACATCTATTATATGTTTTTGATATTATAAGTTTACAAAGAGGGTACAGAGCCCAAGTATAGAAAGCTAAGGGGTATAAAAATAGTCCAAAGGCCACTAACAACTAAAAAATAGTGGATAGATAAAATCAAAATAGGAAACAACAAACAGGCTACGGATTAACCATAACAAAAACACTAGTTTTTTATCAAATCTTTCTAATCTTTTTTGATGAACATGAGAAGGTCCTCCATGCTAGAAAATTTTCCTTTTATATATTTATCTTCTTCTAGGAGGTCTTATAGAATCAATAGGGAAGAAGCCGCATGATGGATAACTTTCAAGTAAATAGTGGTTTTCACCTTCATTTTATTATAAAGGGAGCACACACCTTTCTTCACTTCCTTTAACTCCATTTCAATCTAGCTCTCCTCTTCACTAGTATCCATAAAATCCTCCTTGTCAGAATCATAAGTGGAGTCATTCAGTTCCTAAAAATAACTGATTCCCTCTTCCAATTACTAATCAGGATTGGGTTTATATTTTAACTTACCTACTTCCTCCCTCAAATATGAGGTAGAGGGATCATCCATAGTCTTTGCCAACAAAAAATTTCTCTCTACCAGTCTCGTAGATCTCCTGATATCCATCTTTCCTTTCATACAGCTCTAAAATTTAAAACTAGACCCTTCTTCTATAGCCTCCTCACCTTGTGTCTAGGCCTCTAGGTGCTCTTTGTCATTGGCCAAATTTTGAGGCTCCACCCCCACCACTTTATTATTATTACTCTTTCCCTGATTGATCTTCTCATAATTTATCCAAACAATTGATTTCCTCTTTTTATTGCTAGAAAAGGAAGGGTTATTTTTTAGCTCCGACAACCCTTCGATAGCTAGAGAGTGAGAAGGGTCAGGGGATTTAGAAGTCATAGCTATCAAGGAGGGATATCTAGAGCCTAGATAGAGAGGGAAAAAGATTTCAAACTTAGGGGATAGGTTTGAAGAGGGGGAACAAGGTTCTTGGAAAAGAGTAGGGAACCACGAGGACCCAGGGAACCAAATCTAGCTCTCAGGGGAATGTGATATTCATCAGGGTCACTACCATGGGAACTATCTAACATCTATGATTTTAAAGGCTTAGATGGACATAATGCAAGGTGAAAGTGATAAAGCCTAAAGATAATACCTTAGTGGAGTAGAATGGTGGAGGCAAATAGGTCTTTTTCCAAGGAATTTTTGATAGACTTAACAGAAATCTCTAGGGATGATAGGAGGAAGAAGGGGAAATTAACCAACACCTTGTGATGAAAGTGATTCAAAAGATCAAAATGGTAATGATAAAATCACTTAAAATTGCCTTTAAGGGTACAATATTTCATGATGTTGAAGCATACATTATCCTAAGGGTTAAACAATCTCACTCTATCAAAGCCTCTCTATAACTTCACCGATGCTTCTCCTTTAATGAAGAATTTTTTCAAACCCTCTAGGTTTTGAACTTTGGTGAGTCTTTTCAATCTTCTTCCCTCACAACATAAACCTATGGCCTTAGAAATTGAGGAGTTTTTCTCATCATATTCATTAAAACATTCAAGAAAATGATAAATTCCACCTTTATAACATATACTCCAGAGCATAGCATCCACTTTGGTTTCATCACATGATAATGACTCAATTTTGACTTTTTCTCCTCCCATGACTGAAAGCTTCATCAAATTTTTGCATAACTAAAAAGGGACCCAGACCAAGTGAACCACCACCAAGGTCTAACAAAAATTTAATTGAAAAATATGGAAGATTTCAAAGCCCACACCCAATCTTTAGTAAAATTTAGGGTGATCCTATAATGATTACACGTGTGAAAGAGCTTGCCAAGATTTATCATGTGAGAATGTGCCTTAAAGGATTGAGGCTACCTAATGTGATATTTATTTTCTTTGATGTGGAAATACTCATAATAAATGTGATCAGGACACAATGATGACTAGTGAAATTAGTGAATAAAATGACTAAATATACTACCAAATTGATCAAAATGATGATTAAAATTAATGACTAAATACACTACCAATGGACAAAAATTAGTGAGTAAAAATAACTAAATAAGTGACTATTTAACAATAATCAATGAATAAATATATTAGTGAATAAAAAATGACTAAATATACTACCAAATTAATCAATCAAAACAACCAATAAATGACAAAATGGTTTAGTCATCAATTTGGTCATGTTATAAATGACTGTAAATAAACTAATAATGGTCACATGATCATGTTTGGTCATTTATATGTAATTTTTGGTAGTTTTTAAAATCATATATTGTTGTTTCTATACTAGTGTGAGGTGTACTAGGAATGAGAGACCTAACTACCTAGATTGGAAATAAAAATAGGTTTATGATGCCTTGAAAGCCTTGTTCATATAATGAAGTGTTTTTTTGGTATAATAAAATTATTTTAGGCCTTTTTTATATGGATTTATGTAGTTTTCATATCCATTCAAATATACTAACATGTGTAACTAGGGCTATCTGCCAACTAGTACTAGACAACCAACATTGAAGTGACTCCTTAAAAAGTATGGTAAGCATTGTAAGGTTTAATTAGAGAATTTAGAGCCCTAAATAGGAGATAATATAATATTACATGCTTAGAGTGGTCAATTATAAGATCCATAATAAGATGTAGATGATCTTTTTGCTGCCCAAGGAGACAAACTATACCTCATGAGCTACGCTAACTCCCTCTTCCAAAAAAGCCTATTTCAAGGGCAAATAATGATACATACACCTGGGTGAGGTGTCTTTATACCATTTTATGTGGATATTTATTCACTTTTAAGAAAAATAAATAATATTCTTGTAAAATATCATATCATTTTTTAAGAAGGCTTATAAACTCCTCAATGACTGATTCTTTTTGACTTGAAGGTAGTTTATAAAAGACTGGAGATCAAGTAACACTTATTCAAGACTTTATATGATTCCTCCTAAATCTTATAAATCCAATAAATCTTTTCTATATTCTTGTAAGCCTCAAATATTCCATTCTTGGCATGGGATTTCTCTCTCTCTCTCTCATTAGTTCTATAAGTATGCCTAGTTTTGGCATAGGGATTCATAAGATAGGTAGGCAAAGCCTTATTATTTTTATTACTCATATTTTACCTTAAGAAATGAATTTTAATTGGTTCAAAATTTATAAGTTCATATTTTAGTGTGTTTAATGAGTTGTTGATAGATAATAGTGAGAAAATTACTTGTCCTTACATATTGTTCTACTTGTCTACACCTAGGTATGGATACATTATCTTCTTGCATGTCACTTGGAGTACATTGAAGTGTGGTATTATAGATAATTGTTTTAGACTTTTATTAATGTCTTCTCAATCATTTTAATCTCTCATGATATCTTTTATGCTTACCATAGTCTCTAGGTTTAAATACTTATGTTAGAATCTTTCTCTTGAAGCATAAACTAGATTATAGTTTTATTTCTTTTAAGTGCAAGTGTAGGATAGTATTGGATAAAATATTTTGGTGTATCACCCATTTATTTCTAATTTTCTTAAAATTAGATAGTTTCTTATCCCTTTTCATACACCAACTAGAAATTAAGAGGATAATCAAGACAAATTTAGGGAGTTATCTCTATCAACTAGAGGTTTACCCCCACTATAGACAACCCACAGGTCTAGGGGTAACCCCATTATTTAACTCAATTGGATTAGGATTAAACTACCTCTCAAAGGGTTAAAAATTGAGTGACAATAATTTTGAGTGATGATGTGCCCATTGGTTCTATGGGTTCATCATCCATTATCAATGGTTGTTTGATGAATACAAAGTGCACTTTCAAGGGATTCCTCATATGATCAGTATGAGAACTTCTAAATGGCTTCCCTCATGTATTTGTTAATGGAATGGAGGAAGAGATCAAATCACTTTTTTGTCCATGTTAGTTGTACTGGTAGAGGAATACATGACCTACTACTATCTTATGATAAAATGGGTATCTAATTCATTATATTCTTGTTTGATATGTAAGAACTCTCATATACTAGTATTTATGAGTTTGCTCATGTCAAAAGCCTTGAAAAAATTAGGCATGAGTTGGAAGGAGTGTGTGGACCCTTTAGGGAGGTGATAGTACCAGTCAAGGGCTATCCATTCAAGTGTCTCAGGGAAGATCTTTGCTATAACCCCATGCCAAAACAAGAGATCCCTGATCATGATGTCATAAGATTTTACATGTGTATTATGATCCCATTCCCCTTTGAATTTGGGAAGATATAGTAAGGGATGTGGGAGAACCACCCATATGCTAGCATTAAGGGGTTATTTAAGGCATTTTACATAGGTTTCCATGTTAAAATCTCTCACCATTATGGTGATGCTAGTATGAAAAGGTGGGGTAGTGTATGGGTTGGCTTGATAGCTACTAGGAGGTGTGGATGAAAACTAATAGGGTAACATAGAGTAGTCTTGAGAATAATTATTTGGCTAAGTGGACTTTGAATACATGTGGAATTATGAAGGGACACTATGAGATGCAAGAGGCATCATGATTTTTTGTGGTAAAGTGTACAATGTTTGTTGTAATGGTATATGGGCTATTGAGATGTATCCCATATGTGGAGGGTGGCTATACGCAGGAGCCATGTAACTTGGAGGCATAGGGAATGATAGATTTTTTGATATTACATTATTTGATAGTGGTGGAGCATACCTGTATACACTTCCTATTGGAGTTTGAGTGGGTAGTTGGTAAGATGAATAAGCTTTTGAGACATCAGGGTTAGGGACCTCATGGGTGATAATGTCTCCAAGAGGTTGATGAAAGAAGTGGTTTTATTGTGGTATTTTCTCCTACAATGGTAGGAACATGTAAGCTTGTTGTTTTGATGTGGGGTGAGTTACCATTAGAATGGGGAAGGATGAGGGATGAGTTGGTACAAAGATATTTTATCCTATCCCTTGGATTAGAAATTGTTTATTATTTTTTAGGTCATGGATATAACCCACCAAGGTGTTAATGAGTAAATTCAACCCTATGTTGGTATGAGTGCCTTGGGCCTCTAGTGTAAGAAGGTTATATGCTTGAGATGAGTCCATATAAGGGTTTTGTTTGAGGTAGGATCCCTATGAATAACATTGGTAATGGTCATTGATGGGTTGGAGGCATCCTGATTCTTACTTCGAAGATGCACAATAGCTTACATGCGATTGATCTCATCCTATAAATTATGGATCTTTCCTAAATAGTGATCATATTTGGTGATGTTTTCCATATATGGGATTTATAAGCTAATAGATGGCCTATGGCCATGTGAGGAGTGATTGAGCCTCCATTTATAAGAGTCATGGTGTTGGAGTTAGGGTTATTACTTTTTGTTTATAATAAATCACATATTTTTTGAATGATAACCCCTCTCCTTTCCTAAATGTCAAGAAGGAAATAGTCATAAGATTGGTTTTATACATTAGTGTTGAAGGTCAAGTTATTATAACTCATTAAAAATGGTTTGATAGAGCTAAACTGGCCTTTCCTATTTTCCTCTTGGATAAGAAATGTGTTGATGTCCTCTCTAGACATATTATAGGGGTCTATGGATACCCAAAAAATAAATGGAAGGAGAGAAGATAGAGAAAGGGAAGGATAAGGAGAATAAAAAAGGATATGTAAAGGATGAAGTCCTTCACATTAGGTTCACCAATTTTTATGAACATAAATTAGCACATGCTAACCTATCCACTCAACTCCCCAAGGTTTATCTGAGGTAATCAACATAACAGATGGACTAGGGGTTTAGTTAGTTATTAGGAAGAATGGGATTTGGGTTAGGTGGTGGTAATGAATTCTCATTATGGAACCAAAAAACCTTAGTAGTATCTTGATGCTCATTGGGAGTGTTGAGCTATGTGGAGATAGAGATCTAATGCCCTTTAATATCTAATATCACAAGATGGTGGAGTTCTTAGTCAATGATGGGCTCATGAAAATTAGGAGATTAAGATGAATGACTCGTGGGAGAATATCTACTTTGTCATGTTGACTTTACCTAGCCAATGTCATCCACTAGATGTGAATGATATAATATGATACTAGATTAGAGGAGAAGAATAATGGGATGGATGAGTGACTAAGCTTGGATAACATTGTATTGACATACCCTATTTTATAGGAGAATAATTATGGGTGGATTGGGGATGCACTCTTATTATTCTAGAGTGGCTAAGGACTCTAAGATGAGGTGGGGAATTGGAGTGGATCAAAATACCTCACATCTCAACTCAATACTAATGTCAAATTGTGTAATAATTTTAGAACTAGGTGATCTAACTCTAGGGAAAAGGCCATGGCAAATAAGATCCAATGTCTTGGGAAGGGTTATCCAAAAGAGACTAGACAAAATCTAGAGAAAAGCATAAGAACTTGTTCAGTAAATGACTTGTGAAGTATGCTTGTTGGAATATTGAAACAAGGCTTTGATATGTAATGGTTTCATGAATGACAAGGTTTATTTAGGATATGTTTTCTTACATATATGGGCAAGGTATTTGATGTGATGTGGTTGCTTGCACGAATGGCAAGGCTCTTGTTGTTGATTATTTTTAGGTTTTTCTAGGTTTTTAACAAATGAATAAAAAATGTTGAAAGTAAAGAATTAAAAAACTAAAAAAAAACTTAAATCAAAACTCTTTTTCTTATCCTTTTTAATATTTGGAATGCATACAATGAGAGAGAAGAAACTTATACTACTATGAAAGATGTTGATTTTTCCTAGATCTATTTGCATGCAAACTAGATGTGATGCTTTTGTTTATTTTTTATTGGTTTATGTGGCATGGAATAAATGAATGAATAAAATATTTTGTACAAAATTAATATGATAAGAGATCTGATCTGAAACAATAATATGAAACACTTTCTCCTTCCTTATAATCAAATTAGGTTAGCTTATCAACATTTCTAACTTGCTACAAATAATATTTTTCTAATGAATTGATAGGATGAAATTAAAAGATATAAGTTATGATTTTTTGTTTTTAAAGAGAGAAATGAAAATATTTTTAACCCTTTAAAATAAACAAAATCAGCAATCGATAACCTTCATACATTCAACTATAGTTGACTATGTTTATATGTTTACGCAAGTAATTATTTTAAGTATAAGAAGTTTGTTAAGATCTTGAATTAAGAAAGGTTGTCTTGGTTGTAAATTAATTGAAGATTTACCTAGATATATTTTTGGAATGATTGATATGAGATTTTAATTTGAAACAAAACTAATCTATTAAATGCAATCATAAATCAAAACTAATTATGTTTTTGGTAGCAAAGACAAATGAAAGAGGTATATCTATTTCATTATCAAATTTGATTATTTTATATTTTAAATGAGAAACTAATATAATCATAATAAAAACATATATTAAATATAATATAATAAATAAAAAATACTAAAAATCAAAAGTACCCCAATCTGATTCTAGAATAAATCAGCTGAAGTGCAAGTAGTGTGTTGATAGGAGAATGCCCAACATGCTAGGTCTATATGCTTTTATGTAAATTTAGGAAACTCTCTAGCTGAAGGATGCAAATTTTTTTGAATAAGATAAAAAAGAGGATAAGACATAATCTAAAAAATTAACAATAACTAAACTAAGGTTTGCTGATGTCTTGGCTTGCAAGGTTTATGCTGCTCCCATCAATGACACTTATTTGTAATTGTGTAGTCAACTCAAAAAATGGTAGGGCATAAATATTATAAATTTTTTAGCAAGGCTATGGATACAAAATCTTCTTGATAAATATCTCTACTGGTAATTTTTGGATATGAAATCAGGCCAAAATTGGTCTTCTTGTATGAAGAGAATAAAGTTTGAATGGGAGAGTTCAACTAAGTGTGATAGTGAGTTATACTTGAGATGAAATGAAGAAGGATAAAATTAGAAGAGTGAGTGAGTTGAGAATGATTTTAATCAAATACAAGTGTTAATAATAAGAAATGTGAAGATAATTATGAAAACATGTGAAAATAGGAGTTATGAAATCTAATTTTGGAAGGTGTTTCCACTGTGATAGAATCACCACTTTATGTTGGGGTGGTTATAGAATCATTATATATCTTATCAAAACCACCATATAAGATAAATAAATCAACTCTAATTTAATTCATAACCACTCTTATATGATAATACCAACTCTTAGGTTTCAAAACTGCCATGATGATCATGTAAACTAAGGGGTGGTTTCGTAACTAAGGCGGGTAGTTCTATCACCTAGGGTGGTAGTTTTGTCACTCATGGCCAATTTTTAAAATAATTTGGACATGGATAGGAAGTTAATTATAAATGGGAATGAAAGGGGTTAGAATAAAAATGTGGAAGCATAGAGGGTGTTTAGAGCTAGAGAGTTCCCTACAGATCACAAAATAAGAGGTCATTACATCATCATTGAATTTGTATAATAAATGACACACCATGTAATTTTTAGGTGCATAAAAAGATGTTTGTGGACCCTCTTACTAAAAAAATGGTATATCCTCAATATGATAAACTATGGGCAAATAATAATTTCATAGAGTCCATGGATGTTTGTCACACATTTTTGAATAAATTGAGCACCACTATTCCCATCACTAATGTGTTTTTTATAAACTTGGAAGGACTAAGTAAAATTTTAGAAGTAAAACTACTAATTGAGGAACAAAAGTGCTAATAATTAACTAAGAATTCTCTCAATATCAAGGACATGACCTAACACATGAAGGTATTCCAGGGTGTTGAAGAATTAGAAAAAAAATAAGCACCCATTGATAAAAGCTAAATACTAGTTTCTTAGTGCTTCAAGCATAGGTTTTGGTAGAGGTTAGGACATTTGAGGATGACCATAAATATACAAATTCTCATCTTGAGAATTTAATAGCTCAAGCAGATGATTTTTTGAGCAACCCAAAGTAATGAAATGGCTGAGAGGTCAAGTGGAAGTTATTACTTCCAATCTTTAAATGACCCTCAACTAGTGGGAGGAGCTCAAGTACCAAGTGCAGTAGGTAGGTCATAAGTTTTTATTATTTAAGGAAATGCTAACATAATCTAGGGTAATGTTGGACCTCAAATTTTGTAATAATATATTCTAAGTATTTATTGGATTTGTGGCACAAAGATGTAAGGGTGCTAGAGCGGTGCCAAGGACCTTAACACAGGAGAGAATAGTGTAGAAGAAAGATATGGAGGAATAACATGAAAGACCTTAGTAAATGTTACCTTTTGAGTCACCCTTATTTAATTTTTCATGAATTTTTCCATAAAATATGTGTTGACCATTTTGGTCATACAGGCCAAAATCGGTCTCCTTCCCCTGCTATTCTGAGCCAGTTCAAATTTGGTTTGCATAAGTCTTTTGGAAAAAAGATGAACCAATGCAATGGTTCAACGTCAGGGTTCAACGGCATGATCTTTCCAAAAAACTTTGAACTTTAAATTTTAACCATTGTTGGTTCAATCGGGTGGTTCAGTCGGTTTGGTTCAAAGTAGTTGGTTCAAGCAATTGGTTCAAATTGGAAGGTTCAAAGGGGGTCTTCCAAACCCTGAAGGATAACTTCCCTTGTAAAGGGTAGTTTTAGAAGCAAAAGTGCCCTTGCGGAGGGTAGGGAACCCTTGTAGAAGAATCAAAAGATAAGGCAAAAAGGGTGAGTTTTCCTTTGAAAAAGGCAAAGACAAAAGGTTGAATTTATTTGGGCAAAATGCCTTAAGGAATTCCTTTAGGCATTTTATCCAAAGAAATTCACAAGGTAAGGAGCCAAATAAGGAATTATTTTAAAATAAAATCCCATTGCAAAATTAACAAGGCAAATTCTTTTAGACAAAAAGTCTAAAGGAATTCCTTCAGACTTTTGCCTGAAAGAATTCACCTGAAACAAAAGCCAAAAATTGAAGAGAACATTTCCTTTGGATAAAATGTCTGAAGGACTTCCTTCAAAAAATTTGTTTGAAGGATTTAAGGACCAATACTACTCGAAGTACCCTAAAGGGTAGGTGCCCTTGTGGGGGGCTCTCGGTGACTGTGAAAGGGATCTTTCTCCAAGCCCCGAAGGGACACCTTCCCTTCGAGAAGGTTAAAATACAAAGGCCTAAGCAGAGAAAGAAAGGCCAAAAGGAAGAGACCGTGGCTCTGAGTTGAATCAACTGGTTAAGCAGTCCTGGTGATATCAAGAAATCACATATTTTTTGTATGTATAATTCCATTGCTCAGAATCATGGACCTTGTTTTCCTTCATATAACTTTGATCAAGCTCAGGTTGTTCATGGAATCACCTCAAGTAGCTCTCCTAGTTGCCCTTTAATAGTAAGGGAAGTAACACTAGAATTTGATAAGCAAGTGATGGAGATAGACATATTGGATGAGTAGTATAGATATCAACAAGAGATTTTGTATAAAGAGGAGTGTTTGTTAAGGCAAACTCAGGTCTTACAATCCATGAAGGAAGAGGAAGCAAAATAGAAGAGTCTATTCATTCAAGGCATTTGACCTTGTGTGCCCCCTCCTATTCTAAAGAAATTTCCCTCATGTACCAAATATTTTCTACCAGATAGCACTTGCTCACTCTAGTTCATCTAATGCAATAACTACCCCTACTCTTAATCCTTTGCACTTAGCTTTCCAACATCAAAAGGTATTAGAGAAACCTCCCATGGAAATGAACCTTCTCAATTCCTTAGATTGTGAATCTTCCTTTGAAGGGAATACCATGAACCAACACATCTCTCTTCTAGAAACTCTTCTTATACATCAATAGTCTCTTCCTAGTCTTCCTCGACCTCCTCAAGTCTCTCAACATGATGTCAAGATTCCAACATGGAGGAGGGAATACCATGAACCAACTTACATTATCAAAGAAGATAAAGTTGCTCCTACTCATAGTGATGCTTATGATCTCCAAGAAAGGCTCTTCCAAGAAAATATATCTAGGGAAATTGTAGAGTTGGAGTCTAGAATGAGATTCCTCAGCCAAAGTGTGATGGATAGTTCAGATCGAGTAGAAGATCCTACATTTGAACACACCCCATCTACAATCCTTCAAGAGAGCTATCAAGCCACATGTGATATAGATGAGGTGCTATCCAAATGGAAGGAAGAGAATCATTCAATTCTAGCTCAAGGATTGCCTCCTCTTCCACATGAGTTTGTCCATCAACCCTCCATTCTTTCTCAAGGAGGAACCTATTTTGAAAGAGGCAAGTAAAGAAGAGAGGATCCAATTTGCAGCTTCCCAAGAGGCTATCATGAGTGACAATGAAGATAAAATCATCATGGATGCTCCTTTTGAAGACATCATCAACAACAGAGAGGACACAGGTCATGCATACATGCATATGTTCCAACAATATCAATAGGAAAGTAAGCATGGTGTGCTCTCTTCCCCCTTATTTGATTAACTTCCTTCTCACTTTGATGAAGAAAATGACCATGCCAAGGAACCTAAGTTGGAGGAGAATCAGGTGGATGTCTTTGAACAACTAGAGACTCTGGTCTTTGAGCAGGAAAAGGAGAGGCCTATCTATCTTGAGGAAAGCTTTGAAGAAGAGAGCCTTGCATAAAAAGGTGATGTTCTATGGGATGAGTAATCAATTTGTGATCTCATTTTAGACATCACAATAGTCACCCTTCTTCAAGAGAGCCATGATCAAGCAAAAAATGAGTTTGACAAGGTCTTAAATGAGGCAAAAGGGGACAAACCAATCCATGATGCATATTAAAGGGCTTATAGTGATAAGCTAGCAGCCATTGATTTCTTGATGAAACACACCAACATGAAGAACTAGCAGGAGGCAAGCTTCCAAGAACAAGAAGAATACATATATATTGGAACCATGTTTTCCCCCAATTCACTCAGATACAAGCCAATCAAGGTGGTAGGCAAGAAGAGCAAGTTACCAAATCTCCATTCCATTCAGTCACTTGTTGGCACCATAAGTTTTCTTTCCATAAAGGAGACTTAAGAAGTTTTCCCTTTGATCTAGGAGGGAAGAAAATATACCTAATTAGCTGTACATAGTAGTTTTCTTTCAGTTTTTCTTTCCCTATTTTCCCTAAGTGATGTTTGTACAGGTAGTGTTTTTTAGCCTTAGTTATGTGTGTTTTCCTTTGTATTTGGGGTAAAAAGCTTCATGATTGATTATTGGATATCTAAAGGTTGTTGCTAACTCTTTCAAAGCTATAACTTGACTCCATAACCAATGGAATTTGAGGCTACTATTTTCTTAAGCATAACAGGCATGCTTCCCCTAAGAATTGCCAATTTGTTGACCATTTTGGTCTTACAGGCCAAAATCGGTCTCCTTCCCCTACTATTCTGAGCTAGTTCAAATTTGGTTTGCACAAGTCTTTCAGCAAAAGGATGAACCAGTTCAATGGTTCAATGTCAGGGTTCAATGGCATGATCTTTCCAAAAAACTTTGAACCATTGTTGGTTCAATTGGTTGGTTCAATCGGGTAGTTCAGTTAGTTTGGTTCAAAGTAGTTGGTTCAAGCAATTAGTTTAAATCAAAAGGTTTAAAGGGGGTCTTCCAAAGCCTGAAGGAAAAGTGCCCTTGTAGAGGGAAGTTTTAGACCCAAAAGTGCCCTTACGAAGGGCAGGGAACCCTTGTGGAGGAATCAAAAGACAAGGCAAAAAGGGTGAGTTTTCCTTCAAAAAAGGCAAAGACAAAAGGTTGAATTTATTTGGGCAAAATGCCTGAAGGAATTCATTCAGACATTTTGTCTGAGTAAATTCACAAGGCAAGGAGCCAAAAAAAGAATTCTTTTAGAAAAAAATCCCGTAGCAAAATGAACAAGGCAAATTCTTTCAGACAAAAAGTTTGAAGGAATTCCTTCAGACTTTTACCTAAAAGAATTCACCTGAAATAAAATCCAAACATTGAAGAGAACATTTCCTTCAGACAAAATGTCTGAAGGAATTCCTTTAGACATTTTGTCTGAAGGATTTGAGGACCAAGTCCACTCGTAGTACCTCGAAGGGTAGGTGCCCTTGCAAGGGGCTCTCGACGACTATGAAAGGGATCTTTCTCCAAACCCTAAAGGGACAACTTCCCTTCAGGAAGGTTAAAAGACAGGCTCAGATAGAGAAAGAAAGGCCAAAAGGAAGAGATTACCGAGAAGGGAGCCTAAAGAGCCAAGTGCAAAAATAGACAAAATAGTCCAAGTGGTAAAAGAAGGTATCAGCACAAGGAGTTATTCTAGCGGTAGAAATAGTCTCTGCCAAGTAGTCATCAAGGAGCACAAATAGTGAATGGTGTGACCTATTTTCCTCATTTTGAATTAATGGTTAGACAACTACCAGAATGTCTTGAAAAAGGGGTCTTGTTTATAGATAAATGACATGGCCCATGTTTTCACACATGACATTTAATATATTTTAAATGCATAAAGTCAAAACGGGAGCCGACACAACATTCTCTTTCAAGCGGCTTCCTCTTCCCAATGCTCTCAACACAACATGGGTCATTTATTTTCCAAAAAGAATCAAAGTCTTTTCCAAAGGGATATATATTTGTAACTTCTCATTTGAGAAAGAGATATCTCATTTTTTGTATGGCGTAACCATACCAAAGTTTCACCTTGAATCAATAAAAGGCATTTTTAATCTCTATTTGGTTGGATATATCTCTGAGTGTGTCTGAGTATTAACCTTGTGTTTAGTTAAATTTCCATGATGCTTTCACAAGCTTGATACCAACACACCTGGTATAGGCAGAGTGCCATTTTTCCAGGTAACAAGAAGAGTTGTATCTGGAGTGCACAGATAGGAGAAGGTTACCAAATAGTGTGTTTTCCTACAATGCCTGTGGTAAGTTCATATTATGTGTGTCTTCATTAAGCCTTCCTATTAAGTTCCCTATAGTCTGGTATTTCTAGCAAATAAAGTGTATGTATGTCCCCTTCTAAAATAAAGTGTGAGTAAATGAGTGGATCAAACTTTTTCGGTGCATCATCGTATTAATCTAGGCTTTGATTTCAGCAATCTTTCTCTCTTTCCAACCCCCCCACCCTATATATGTGTGTGTGTGTGTGTGTGTGTGTGTGTGTGTGTGTGTGTGTGTGTGTGTGTGTTAGTAATAGTACTAGAATAACTTAGAGATGCATGAAAGGGAGCTAGCCCTTATCTAGAGATTCTCCCCTCTATTTTTCTAGACCCATAGGCAAGAGAGGATTCTCCATTGTGCCACGTGGAAGACAAGAGCTCAGCCTCCTGTCAAGGGTGCAATCCACATCATCAACAATTTTTGGCACACCTAGTGGGACAATTTTTTATTCCAAGAAGTTAAAGAATTTTGGTGTGTTATTTAACCAACCAGCCTTTGGAGGCTTTTCATCAACACCAATGGTGACTCTGAGTTGAATCAACTGGTTAAGCAGTCCTATTGCCATCAAGAAATCACATTTTTTTTGTATGTATAATTCCATTGCTCAAAATCATGGACCTTGTTTTTCTTCATATAACTTTGATCAAGCTTAGGTTGTTCATGGAATCACCTCAAGCATCTCTCCTAGTTTCCCTTCAATATTAAGGGAAGTAACACTAGAATTTGATAAGCAAGTGATGGAGATAGATAGATTGGATGAGTAGTATAGATATCAGCAAGAGCTTCTATACAAAGAGGAGTGTTTATTCAGGCAAACTCAGGTCTTGTAATCCATGAAGGAGGAGGTAGTAAAAATGGAAGAGTCCATTCATTCAAGGTAGTCAACCTTGTGTGCCCCATCCTATTCTAAATAAATCCCCCTCTTGTGTACCAAATCCTTTCTACCAGATAACACTTGCTCACTCTAGTTCATCTGATGCAATAACCACCCCTGCTCTTAATCCCTTACACCTAGCTTTCCAAAATCAAAATTTATTAGAGCAACCTCCCATGGAAATGAACCTTCTCAATTCCTTAGATTTTGAATCCTTCTTTGAAGGGAATACCATGAACCAGCACGTATCTCTTCTAGAAACTCTTCCTGTACATCGACAGTCTCTTCTTAGTCTTCCTCGACCTCCTCAAGTCTCTCAACATGATGTCAAGATTCTAACATGGAGGAGGGAATAAAATGAACCATCTCAGAGCCTCGAAGAAGATAAAGCTGCTCCTACTCGTGGTGATGCTTATAATGTCCAAGAAAGGCTCTTCTAAGAAAATATATCCAGGAAAATTGTAGAGTTGGAGTCTAGAAAGAGATTCCTCAGCCAAAGTGTGATGGATGGTTCAGATCAAGTAGAAGATCCTACATTTGAATGCACCCCATATACACTCCTTCAAGAGAGATATCAAGCCACATGTGATATAGATGAGGTGTGAAGATAATCATTCAATTTTAGCTCAAGGATTGCCTCCTCTTCCACATGAGTTTGTCCATCAACCCTCCACACTATTCTTTCTCAAGGAGGGACCTATTTTGAAAGAGGTAAGGAAAGAAGAGAGGATACAATTTTTAGCTTCCCAAGAGGCTATCATGAGTGATAATAAAGATAAAATCATCATGGATGATCCTTTTGAAGATATCATCAACAACAGAGAGGACATAGGTCATGCATACATGCAGATGTTCCAACAATATGAAGAGGAAAGTAAGCATGGTGAGCTCTCTTCCCCCTTGTTTAATGAACTTCCTTGTCTCTTTGATGAAGAAAATGACCATGCCAAGGAACTTGAGTTGGAGGAGAATCAGAAAGATGTCTTTGAACAACTAGAGACTCTGGTCTGTGAGTAGGAAAAGGAGAGGCTTGTCTATCTTTCCTTTGAAGAAGAGAGCCTTGCACAAGAAGGTGATGTTCTATGGGATGAGCAATTAGTCTGTGATCTCATTTCAGACATCACAATAGTCACCCTTCTTCAATAGATCCATGATCAAGCAAAAGATGAGTTTGATAGGGTCTTCAATGAGGTAGACAAGGACAAGCCAGTCCATGATGCATATCAAAGGGCTTATGGCGATAAGCTAGCAGCCATTGATTTCTTAATGAAACACACTAGCATGAGGAACTAGTAGGAGGTAAGCTTTTAATAACAAGAAGAATACATATATGTTGGAAGCATGTTTGCCTTTGATCCACTTGGATACAAGACAATCAAGGTGGCAGGCAAGAAGAGCAGGTTACCAAATCTCCATTCCATTCAGTCAATTGTCTGGCACCATAAATTTTATTACCATGAAGGAGACTTAAGAAGTTTTCCCTTTGATCCAAGAGGGAGGCAAATATACCTAATTAGTTGTACATAGTATTTTTATTTCAATTTTTCTTTCCTTGTTTTCCCTAAGTGCTATTTACACAGGTAGTGTTTTTTAGCCTTTGTTGTGTGTGTTTTCCTTTGTGTTTCAAGAAAAAAGCTTCATGATTAATTCTTGGATATCTCAAGGCTATTTATAACTCTTTCAAAGCTACATCTTGACTCCATTCCCAATGGATTTGAGGCTACTAGTTTCTTAAGCATAACAGGCATGCTTCCCCTAGGAATTGCCAATTTGTTGACCATTTTGGTCCTATAAGCTAAAATTGGTCTCCTTCTTTCCCTGCTATTCTGAGCCACTTTAAATCTAGTTTGTATAAGTCTTTTGGAAAAAGGATGAACTAGTTCAATGGTTTGACATCGGGGTTCAACGGTATGATCTTTCCAAAAAACTTTGAACTTGAACTTTGAACCATTGTTGGTTCAATCGGGTGGTTCAGTCAGTTTGGTTCAAAGTAGTTGGTTAAAGCAATTGGTTCAAATTGAAAGGTTCAAAGGGGGTCTTCCAAAGCCTAAAGGACAAGTGCCCTTGTAGAGGGTAGTTCCAGACCCAAAAGTGCCCTTGTGGAGCGCATGGAACCCTTGCAAAGGAATCAAAAGATAAGGCAAAAAGGGTGAGTTTTCCTTTAGAAAAGGCAAAGACAAAAGGTTGAATTTCTTTAGGAAAAATGCCTGAAGGAATTCCTTTAGACATTTTGTCCAAAGAAATTCACAAGGCAAGGAGCCAAACAAGGAATTATTTTAGAAGAAAATCCCATAGAAAAATGAACAAGGTAAATTCTTTTAGATAATTAGTCTGAAGGAATTTCTTCAGACTTTTACTCGAAAGAATTCACCCAAAACAAAATTCAAACATTGAATAGAACATTTCCTTCAGAAAAAATGTCTGAAAGAATTCCTTTGGACATTTTGTTTAAAGTATTTGAGGACCAAGGCCACTCGAAGTACCCTGAAGGGTAGGTGCCCTTGCAGGGGGCTCTCAGTGACTATGAAAGGGATCTATCTCCAAACCCCAAAGGGACACCTTCCCTTTGGGAAGGTTAAAAGAAAAGGCTTGGGTAGAGAAAGAAATGCCAAAAGGAAGAGACCATCGAGAAGGGAGCCCAAAGAGACAAGCACAAAAATAGACAAAATAGTCCAAGTGGTAAAAGAAGGTGTCGACACAAGGAGTTATTCCAGCGGTTGAAAAAGTCTCTGCCAAGTGGTCATCAAGGAACACAAATAGTGAATGACATGACCTATTTTCTTCATTTTTCATTAATGGTTAGACAACTATGAGAATGTCTTGAAGAAGGGGTCTTGTTTTCAAACAAATGACGTGGCCCATGTTTTCACACATGATGTTTAATATATTTTAAATGCCTAAAGTCAAAACTAGAGCTGACACAACATTCTCTTTCAAGCGGTTTCCTCTTCCCAATGCTCTCAATGCAGCATAGGTCATTTATTTTCTAGAGAACACCAAAGTCTTTTCCAAAAGTCTATATATTTATAACTTCTCATTTGAGAAAGAGATCTCTCATTTTTTATATGGCACAACCTAGCCAAATTTTCACCTTGAATCAATAAAAGGCATTTTTTACCTCTATTTGGTTAGATATATCTCTGAGTGTGTCTGAGTATTAACCTTGTGTTCAATCAACTTTTCATGATGCTTTCACAAGCTTGATACCAACACACTTGGTATAGATAGAGAGCCATTTCTATGGGTAACAAGAAGAGCTGTATCTGGAGTGCAGAGACATGAGAAGGTTATCAGACAGTGTGTTTTTCTACAACACCTGTGGTAAGTTCATATTCTATGTGTCTTCATTAAGCCTTCCTATTAAATTCCCTATAGTCTAGTCTTTCTAGCAAATAAATTGTATGTATGTCCCCTTTTAATATAAAGTGTGAACAAATGAGTGGATCAAATTTTTTTGGTGCATCATCGTATTAATCTAGGCTCTGATTTTAGTAATCCTTCTCTCTTTCCAATCCCTGATTTATATATATATATATATATATATATATATATATATATATATATATATATATATATATATATATATATATATATATTAGCAATAGTACTGGAATAACTTAGAGATGCATCAAAGGGAGCTAGCCCTTATCTATAGATTCTCCCCTTAGTTTTTCCAAACCCATAGGTAAAAGAGGAGTCTCCATTGTGCCACGTAGAAGCCATGAGCTCAACCTCATGTCCAGGGTACAATTCAAAACATCAACAAGAAGTTCAACTGCTTATCGCCTTTTGTGTGTAAATTCTTAAAAGAATTGAACCTTTGAACCTGAACCTTTTTCAGATTTCAAGAGTTCAACAAGTTTAAAAGTTCAATTAGTTCAATGGTTCAATATTTATCAAAGTGAACTATTTGTCTCTTTATGTATTTCAATTTTGATTTTGAATTTTTTGGTTGAACTTGAACCCTTTTTTGGTGTTCAATAAGTTCAACAGTTCAAAAGTTCAATACTTGATGTTTTGTAAATAGTCATGTTCACTCAATTCCCTTGTATAAATTAATGTATCGTTGAACCTACCAATTGAACCTATCATTGAACCTACCAATTGAACCTAATGTTTGAACCTATGTAGCAGAGTTAAAAAGTTCAACGGTTTAATGTTTCAAAATTTGAATTTTTTGGAAAGATCATATGACTATTGGTCAGTCTATGTAGTTCATCTCATATCATTAAACCCTGAAGTTGAACCACATTTTCAAAAATTTCAATGGTTCAATGGTTCAATGACTATACTCTCATCTTGCCTCGAGGCTTTCTCTAAGTTAAAATTAGTAGGAGATTTAGAGGAGAATATATCTAAAAACTCATTATAAAGCAAAATTTTTTGAATTTTCATGAGGTTATAGATAATCATTACTCATCAAATTATGTGTAAAAAAATGCTTGCCATTAATGTATATGTTAGAGTGCATGTCTTATCAAGCATGTTTAGCACATATTGTCTTGATTTAATCATTTGATCTGGTTAATATCTACATTGAGAGAAAACAATTCAAATTTAGCAAACAAGCATACTGGTCAATACAAAGGAGAACAACACAGGTGGTATAAGATATTCGATTGCTTGAATTTGTAGTGATTTCAGATAAATTTAAGGTGAGTTTCACTCTTATTATAAGCTGGTTCCTTTTCTTGGTTGTAAAGAAGGATCCGTTTGAGTTTGTAACATTATTTAAAAATTCAAAACATTCTCTTTTCATTATATTCTCTGACCTATAGCCATGAAATCCACTTGTCTTGATTATGAGCATGGCCCTAGTCTCATATGTTCTCCCCCTAAAATTTGGGACACCTCTCTAGTCCAATATGATTTGGAAGATTTTAAGGAAAGGGCTAGAAATCCTCTGTCAAATCTTATGATGCAAAAAATTGTAGAAAGTGGTTTAGTTGAAGCTATGGCCTTTCCCATAGCTATCCAATGCCCTGAATTAGTCCTTAAATGCATGAATATATATGAACCTCAGAATAGGTGCATCAGGGCTACATATGGCAGTGTTTTACTACATATCAATAGACAAACCCTAATGTCTGTAATGAGAATTCTTCCTAAAAAATCATACTCTGAACTTAGTATTACTTCTTCATATGGTTATTTTTCATTAAAGAAATCAATTTACAAGAATGTGATTGCTAGGAATTGGATTTTGAAATTCCAAAAAGGGGGTTCAAGACTACCTAGACCATTAACGAGAAATCATATGATTCCAAAAATACAAGATATTATAGTATTACTACACAGGCTAAAAGGCAATGCTCATGCATATTATTGGGAAGATTAGATGTACTTCTTCATACAACTGATCCTCCAGGGAGAAAATTATTTAGATTTGGTAGAAATTGTAGTTGAAAGCTTGCATCAGGGTTTATGTAATTGTTTGGGAAATAGAGAGTTTTATATGTCTTCATACCTACTCTATTGCCTAGCTTCTATGAGAAAATGGGTAGGGTTACTTTATGCACCCTTGTTTGAATACATTAAAATTTATGATTATTACTCATAGTTACAAATGCATAACTGCTATGAGGATTACAGGAGGGTCAGTGATGTTTTTATTAGGAAAATGACTTTTGAATTGTGAAACAATATCAATAAAATGTTGTCTGATGAAGCTATGTAGCAAATTATATTTATGGTAGTTTCTTCATTCAATTTTCTAGGTTCACTTATATCAGAGTTGGGGGTTTTGATGGTGAACCTTTGAGGTTACCGAGGTATGTTCTTGATAGATTTGTTTTAATAGAAATCTGTAGGCAATTAACATATGTAGATAAAAAATTTCTAACGAAGAATAAATCTGGTATATCTTTTCATATTAAACTTGGATGTTATTCATATAAAACAACATCTGATGCTTTGAATTTAGAATTGGATCTTAATAAATTCAATTTTTAATACTTCACAACCAGACCACAATTTGACAAAAAAGGTTTTGCTAGAGATAACTTGGATCTTGGAATAGGGTTTTCACATATTCCTCAATTAGAGGATTATTGGGAGAATTGTTCAGATGAATTTGAAGTCAGAAGAAGACTATGGTCTAGGTTCTCCCTTGGGTAGATAATTAACCTTAAATTAAATATGGACATTTTTGGAATTGTTGACAATGATGAACAGATGATTGATCCTCAATTTGAACAAACAAAACAATCATCTATTCCAAAATTGACTGGAAAAAAAGTGAAAAAGATAGAATTGAAGTTAAGACCCTCCTAGTAATAAGGAGAACTAAAAAATGGCTAAGAGAGCAAAAACTAGGAGGAGCTCAAAACATAGTCTCCCAATAATGTACAACAATAATTGAATCTCCATTCCCAATAAGTTCATCTAACTAGTCTATTGCTATCTATGATGTAGGTACTTCCAAGTCAAAAATTGGAAGGGATCCTATCATTAAAGAATCTAAGAAATCCCTTGTAACTACCCTACCTCCTCGTGCCACCAGGTCAAGGACTCAAAGCAAGAACAAGAATCAGATTTCTGAAAAAGTGATTATGGATTTGAATTCTGAATAAGATTCAGAAGAAGCCAAAGGTGATAAATAATCTGATTCACCAATGATGGAAGAGGTTAGTACATATCAACAGATGATGATTCATTCTAATTTTGCCAAACTAATGATTATTTCAACTATGCCTTCTGATCAATTGAATCTTGATAAAGAAGCCTCAACCTCTGCACCTTAATGGTTGGAAAGTTCAATCAATCATATAAGGAAAGTAGTTCCATTTTCTTTAATCTTAGAAGATATGGTGAGAAATTTTTTAGGGAAAGCTCCTAAATCCAAAAAGTTAAAAATGACATCTAGGGTAGATGTTGACCCAAACATAGGGAATTGGAATGTAGAAATTGCTTGGCCAAAAAATAATGAAGAAGTTCAAGATTTTATAGTTGAAAAGGTAGACCTTGGGACTGCATCATGTGCTACAGATGTACATCATCTAGAAGCATCCACTAAAAGGATAGTTAGCAGAACTTGGAAGGATGAAAAGGATAAAAGGGAGTTAAAATAGACTGTACAGTCAATGGCAAAATACATTGACAACATTCATAGTCTAGATCCACAACCAATTACCCAAATTCCCCTATCTTTTGACCCAAAATCTCTTGTCAATCAAAAGATGCTGGACCAAATACATAGAGGCAAAATGACTACTAGAATATTTGATAGTTGGTTGGATGGCATCATCCTAAAAGGTACAAAATACATTCATAAATTAAATAATGTATATGATCTAACCATAATTACTGTTGAAGATTTGAAGACTCAAAATGCTTTGTGGATAAAAGATGAAGGAAAATGGATGAGTGTGATGAACTAGATTGATGAGGTGCAAAAATATGGGATAATAATGTTTTTGTCAGAGAAGAACTTGATAAATATGGATGAAGATGTATTATATACAAGTAAGAAAAATATTGAATGGATAAATTCAATATCCCGACAAGGATGAATAGAAATCACAAAAATGATCAAGGAAATAACTGAATTCATCTAGTCATTATAACATGATCTGTAGAATATTGATATCAAATACATAAAAGATGATGGAAAACTAGAAAAATATATCAATATAGTGATTTAATCCTTTAATAAAAAGGTTAACATCATTAAATAAAGTGACAAATTATCAATTGAAGATTTTTCTCAGATTTCAAAGGTAGATTCACTGCTTTGTCGCTGCATCGACACTCTCCCATAACACACTGAAAAGATGGGGAAAATTTGAAGGGAAGAAAACATCTAGAAAGCAAGGATAAAACACATCAGCATTCCCAATCTTATGAAAATTTAAGAGTTTGTTATGACATTTTAGGAGTGGAAATCTCAATGTGTCTACCCAACTGAACAGAGCAAATCTGGAGATCCTAACCCATCACTTCAACAATGACTTTACTTACATAGTTTCTTTTATTCAGTTACTTTTCTATTCAAAACTTGATCTTTATTGAATTTGTAAAAAAACTAAATCCTGTATGGGTCAGAGTTACTTTAACTCTGATTTAGTTTGACAGGTGGATTAGTTATGCAAACTATATGTATTTTTAATTGTAAAAAGACGCAGAGATACAAAAAAAGGAGGGAGTTAGAAAATTAGAGAACTAAACCACTATTGTTAGTAATATATATGATGTTTGTCTGAAACATTTCATCTGTGAATGAAAAGGATAATTAATTATTGCATACTTGGATCTGTGTGTTTGAGTATTTGAAGTTGGGTTTTCGGTACGAAACCTTCTTTCATATAGTGATTACTCTTCCATTAGACAATTCATTATATGTGTTTTATTTTTTACTGGCTCAGCAATATATACATTTATCTATTTAATTGTTATTGAAAATAGAATCTATGTATTCTGTTACCTATTGTTGTGATAAAATATTGTATTCATAACATAATGATGTATGGATATTAATCTACCTTTAAACACTTTCTAGTTAAAAGTGTATCTGAATATTCAAATTCATTAAAAATCTTAAAGGGAGTTGTACCTTAATTTAGAGGGGAACTAATCTTGATAGTTCACCTATTTATTGTTTAACTTATTTGTTCTTGAGAGAAGGGTACGGAGTTAAAATAAAATATCTTTATATAAGGACAAATCTGTTAGCCAACAGTTTTTTGGCGACTCCACTGGGTAATAAAATTTATTTGGTTGCCTTAATATGAGGCAAACATGGTGCTTCCTCATGAAAATATAATTCCTATTTTAAAATCTAATCTTGCTTTTCAAGATGAACAGAAAGATATAATTAGTTAGTTAAATACTCTTGCTTGGCATTCTTGTTAGAATATTGATGATTATAGATTGGTAAGTAGAATATTAGAAAAAAAAGAAGAATTGGTTGATAATATAAGATTGTTATTACTAAGGCAAAGAAGGAGACAGTAGAAAATGTAGCAAGGAATTAATTCCCTTGAAGTGCGAAGTTAATAATTATAATATCATAAACTGGATTCTAGAAGATACACAAGGTCTTTGAGAAGAGAAGGAATTGAGGATCCTACTTTTCAAGCATTGCAAAACTTAAATTTTTCTTATATTCCTACATGCATTAGAAAAGCTAGAAGTAGACCTCCTAGCCCTCCTAAACCCTCTACATCCTCTGTCTATCAAGCATTATCTCTTTTTGGTACTATCTTTCCTTCTACCATAAGTTTTCTTCCAATGGCCCAACCTTGGGGTGCAGCCATATGACCTCTAAATTTAGGGGCCAACCTAAATCCTTTGCCTAAAAATGCAAGGGAAAATTTTCCCAAATGTAATGGACATGAAAAATAATCACTAGAGGAACATCTAAATGCCTTTGTAGTGGCATGTGGTGTGTTAGGCATGCAACATCAAGATGTGGCCATAAGGCTTTTTGTGTAAATTTTAACTGATATTGCAGCACAATGGTTTTATTATCTAATTGATTCTTCAATCACAAATTAGAATGATATGAAAATTACATTTGAAAATAGGTTCAAAAGTGTAGAAGATGAACATTCCCTTTTTGCTCAGTTAACTCAACTTAATTTAATAGCTAAATTTAATAGAATTGTGCACAAGATTCCTACTGATAAAAGACCAACTGTTGAGAATCAGAAATGTTTATTTATTAATTCTATGCCTCTTGATATAATTTTTCATCTCAGAAGAAGTATAATTGTCAATTTAACAGATGCACAATCATTAGCAGTTGAGTTAGAGGATGATCTTATTATGGTCGGAAAATGGAAGAAAGAAGTTCAGGTACCTAATGCTAATCTTTCATCCTCTACAGATCTTGTAGTTCAAATATTAGTCAATGATATGTTACTCTTAAAAGACAATTACCAAAGGCTAGTACTTCATTCCAACAACCATATCAAGATATTGGCAGGAGAAATCAACAAGCAAATGTTGGTAAGACATTACCACTTGCATCAACACAACCAAGATTGGCCATTGAAGCTCCTCTTGGAAGAAATAATATGTATATTTTTCATTTGACTACTGATCATAATGTAAATTCTTGCCTTGAGATTCTTAGATTTAATCAAATGACTGCTACTCAAGATGTCTTAGGGGAAATTACTGAAGAAGAAAGGACCTCTGAGAGACCTAGTGACTTTGAAATACACTTCTTAGAATATGATTCAGATTCTAAAAGAGGAGGTGAAATATTGGTTACTCTTGAATATCCTTCATGTGTTGTGCTCACTAGAAGTCAAAAGAATCTGAGATTTTCTAATACTCAAGAAATGTCTGTTAAAGGTAAGGAACCTTTTACTAAAATCTCTGATGCTAATCTAAAGACACAAGAAAGCAAATTGTTGCATAGAAATGATTGTGATACTTCTTTTGATATTTTAGAATTTTGTAAGTAAAAAAAAATTCAAATATCACCTGCTAAATAGCTCATGTTGAAACCCAAAGAGCTTGATAAATAGGTTAAATATGTCAAAAATGGTCCTACACAAGTCAAACCTAAATGTCAATTAAATGTTAATACTGAGTCTCCCATTACCCAGTTATTTAATTATCCATCTAAATCACCCATTCATACTTCTAGAATGAACCTCAATTCATCTGATGATACTCTTTATATAGGTGATATGAAACCCAACCCATTTTATGTTTCTTTATTTATAAATGGTCATAAACTTAGCAATTATATCATAGATTCAGGTGTTTTGATAATATAATGCCTTTTTATATAACCAAATCCTTAGGCTTAACCCTTATAAAAACATTTGGTAGATGTTACTCCATGGATGGCAAACAGATCTCTTTGCTCAGAAAAATTAAAGATGCATGAGTTGCTCTTGCAACCTATCATGATATAAAGGTGAAGTTGACTATCTTGGTAGCAGATATCCCCGCTAGTTATGGAATGTTGTTGAGCAGGAATTTTTGCAAAGATTTTGGAGGGAAAATTAAATTGGATTGGTTAGAAGCTAAAATTCTAGTTGGAAAGTAGAAAGTTAAATTGGAACCTGAACCTAAATGCAAATTTATAGTATATCCTTTTTGTTGGGTGAATATTTTGTCGACCAACTAATTGTTGAGCAAAATAGTTCCTATCACCATAACATAGGGAGATTGGTCATCCAGGTGTGTAGTTTTACTACATCAATAGGGGAAAAATATCTCCTCTCATCAAGGGGAGGTTCCCTATTAAATATACGGAGGCTATATACTATATATATAAGCAGAAAGTAAGACATAGGGGTGGGATAAGCCATCCATCTCTCTTTTTTTAGAGATGATGTTAACAAACATAGGAGAAATCCTGGGTGATTGGTGAAGGTACTTCTCTTATTTTAGAAGTAACATTCAGCCAAGATCTAGATCCCTTCCTAGATAGTAGAAATCTTGGTGAAGCGACAGAAGACACTTCTTTTCTTTTAGAAGTGCTTATTCTTGCAAACAACAAGAATCTTTCTGATAGGATAAGTAACTGGTAACCAAGGGTGTAGTAACTAGTAGATTGAGATGTAGCACAAAGTCTCCACCTTGACTACCCAAGATTGAGATACAAAGGATAATGAGGGCACAAATTCGTCCCAAGATCATTTACACAAGAATGGAAAGAAAACACACTAAAGGCAATTATGGGGGCACAAAGTATCTCCACAGTTGGCTTTAGGACACCTTCTTGATTAATTTCACTAGTTTTGCTTGCCAAATTAAATAAAAAAGGACACATTCAAAAGACAGACATAAGAACAATCTCCTAAAATGATACAAGCTATGACAGCACAAAGTCTGCAAACAACTTGTTTTCTCATTCAGATAAAAATGATATGAACAACAATCTGACCTCAAAGTCTCAGTAATGCCTTTCAATTTGGGAAGAGTTTTGCTTCTAGTAACAAGAAGATCTCTTTTACATCAAATGGGAAATTACAATATATAGAGGCAAGGAGAGGCTTGACACTTTTTCCCATGGAGTGACCCATGCTGTGCAATCAATGCCTTGGATGCATTCTTGGTTCTGTCAGGAAGCGCCATGCTAGAGCAGGGTGGTTGCCTTAATTGTGGCATGTTGGTTCATCTCCTTTGTCTACTCCCAAGCCTAAATTACTCATTCCATCACCTACTAGCCATGCAACTGTCTACTCTGCCTTTATTCCAAAGGAGAAAAACAAGTTGTGCTTTCAATGTTTGTAGGCCCTAAATATCTACCTGACAAACGGCTTCACCTACTACAATTAATTCTTGTTGAGTTTCCCTCTTTGTCTCTTCTCATTTGGCTCCAACTTTAGGGTCTTTGAATGCGTTCAGGTCTGCATTTCAAATTTGCAAAGCTCAACAGACCCTCATAGCAAATTTGCTGCCCATAGGTCTTTTATCTTTTGAAAGTTACCAGCTAGCCAGTCATCTTAAATTTGATGTTTGCAGGCTTGTCATTCTTCTCAATAACTCCCTTTGTGTCTTTCTCCCTTGTTATGGCTACTTTCCACTACGACATGGGTGAGGACACATGGCAACATCCACAACTTTGAAATAGGCTTATCAAAATAAGCTTTGAAACTTGTTAGAGACCATTGGCGTGGATGCAGACACTTGGTAGCTTTCGCTGCATTGGGATGGAAAATGTGGTGAGTTCTACAACCTTAAAACTTGTTGGAGGCTATGTCTTGGCTCGTGACACTTGGCAGCTTCTATTTCATTTTGAGGCTCAACCCTTTATTTCCTTCGAACAAAATGTCTGAAGGAATTCCTTCAGATAATTTGTCTAAAGGAAATCTTTCCTTGACTTTGCATCTCTGTGTTGGGAGTGCCCCATTTTTGACACATGGCACGTTCTACCATTTTTAACTAGAGACACATGGCATCTTCTACTAAATCTTATTGCAACCTCCTACCAGTGACACTTGGCACTTCTCACTCTCAGGCTTTTATGACATCATAGAAACATTCAGGGTTCACTTGGGTTCTTGCAGATGATGACACTTGGAGGATTCTAACAAGCTTTACAAGGGACACGTGGTAGTATCCACCACTCTTAGAAACAAAGTATAAGGTGTCTCGATAGACAACACTTGGCAGCTTCCACTCATCCTTTTCTTTTGTGTGCTCCTTTCCTTGACTGAGGCTGCCTTTGAACCTTTAAACCTATGAACCCGTGAACCTATGAGTGGTTTAAGGTTCAATAGTTTAGTTGGTTCATTATTTTGATTTGGCTGAGTCTTTTTGATATCTTTGAACCAAACGTGTTGAACTATTTGAACATTGAACCCATTGAACTAATGAGCCAAAATGGTTCAAGGTTCAATGGTTCAAGCCTTTGAAACTCAATAAGTGTTCGGAGCTATGGAACCTTTGAAATGGTTGAACTTTGAACCTTTGAAAAATTTAGCTAGCTCTTGCTGATGATGTTGAAACTTTGAACCCATTGAACCCATTGAACCAAAATAGTTCAAGGTTCAATGGTTCAATGGTTCAATCCTTGCTTAGATGCTTGCCGATGGACATTTTTGATTGAACCAAGGTGTTGACCCAATCCTGAAGATGACCAAGTATTGGAAACTGGTTCTTTTGATTGAACTTGCTTGCAGAAGCCTTTGAACCTGTTAAACCTGCTATTCCCTTTACTGAAAAATCTTGAAAAATGAGGAATTTGAAAGCTCAGAACAAATTTCAAAAAGGGAAGAGATTATTTTTGGCTGTGTAGGACCAAAATAGCTCATATGTTGTCCCAAAAATGAGTGACATTTTTGGGGAACAATAGCTAGCACCAATTGGGGAACTTCTTTCAGATAAAAACTTGGAATAACTGAGGGGAGTAGAAATCAAAATCTCCAGTGCCTTAAAGCATGCCATTGGGATATGGAGTCATGCTACCCAAAAAAGAAAGGCACCAAAAATGAAAATGAAAAACATAAAATAAAATGAAAGACTATACAAATATACATATGTACAGATGATCTTATCTGATGCCTCAAGATTTGAAGTGCTTCAGATGCCACCCACTGTGAGATAGTGAAAATGGTGTGCCATCTTGATAAACTAGTAGAAAACCATTTTGTCCCTAGAAATGGTGATAGGTAAATGGTACTCTCCACCAAGAAACCAATTTTTTATGTCTTCTTCTTGGCTCTTTCTTCTTCTTGCACCATGGCAGGATGTGGTCTTCAAACTAAAAACCATAACTCCTTACTCTCTTGGTAAAGAATTCCTTTTGCTGACTTTGGAGTATAGTAGTATGGTCCACCACCATAGCTTGTTGTTCTACTAGTCCAGTCCATTACATGCTTTGATTGTCAGCACCAAACTCCTGACAAACCATCAGCTCAACATCTCTTTTGGTGTGAAGGAGTTTGGTATCTTCATCCTAGGCAGTCTTCAATCTGAGCAACAGAGATTTGCATCCAATTGTGTTGTTGGTGTTGGTAAACTGTAACTTATATGAAGGAAAAATATCTCCTTGAGGAGATATCAACACAATCCCAGCTCTAGCATTAGTGGAAGAATTATTGCCATTGGATTCTAGGATCCAAGCATCATCAGAAGCTAATCTTCTATCAGATTTCTCTTTATTAGAGATGGAAGATCCTTCTTCATTTGTATTATGCCCTACTAATTCTTCTAATGCCTTGTTTGGATCAAATCTTGGATTGCCAGCTATAGGACTTTCATCAACTGAGACATGAGCATCTTCTATGGTCAAGAAGTAATTACCCCTACCTAAAGGCTTAAGCAAAATTTGAGCTATAGGAGCTGACATTTGGGTGACCATAATTTTTGCCGTAGACAAGTCCACACTTAGTTTTTCACCAATGTTTAACTGCTCAGGATTGGCTTACAGGAATTCAAATTTAGTCATTTGAATTTTGGATTTCTTGACATGATCAATTATGTCAGATGACTGAAATGGACTTGGAAGAGGGGATGGGAGTTCATCCTTTTGGTTTTTGGGAGGGGGAGGACTGGTCTATGAATTTAAAGTAGAAGGCGCAGAAATGTTTGATGTACTTACCTTTTTGGCAATCACTGGGTCCTTTGATTGGAAAATAAGAGGTGTTCTCTACTTAGCAATTAAAATTGTTGGTTGGGGTTGCTCCTCTATCTTTTCTTTATCAGCCTACTGGGCTGACTGATTCTTGGACTGAGTGAATACTGCATATGATCCTTCGACTACTTCATCTTCACTTTTGGGTTCATCCTCGTAATTTAGGAAACTAATGTGAGAGTCACTACCTGATTCTTATTGATCCTCCATGAAGATATCAACATCATTTTCTTGCTCAAACTTAGGTTGGAAAGAGAAAGCATGTTCTATTTCTAGATATCCAACTGCTGAGTTGGTTGGAAGTGCTTCAAGGGCAAGGTTCCTCTATGGGGGAGGAAGATGATTTAGCTATCCTTGATTCCTGGCAGCACTGCCTTAATATGCCTAATTCTAAAATGTCCTTAGCATATCTCGATTAGGGGGAGCAGACATACCTTGGTCCATTTGCCTTTTCAATGCTAGCAGTTTATTTACCATCTTTTACACCATTTGATCAGTGGTGGCTGAAGGTGGATACTCAGAAGATGAAGAGGATTTACCTCTGTTAGGATCTCTCCTTATCTTTCCTACCAAGATAAGGTCATCTTCTAGCTTAGTAGCCAAGTCTTGAGTAGCCTCAAGGTCTATGTGTCTAGCTCGTCTCAGAAAGAAGCTCACTTTAGGCAGCTGTGAGTTGATGAAAAAACTTTTGAGATTCTAAGGTGTTGGCTAGGTGATCATGGGAATCTTGTGCCTCAGCTTGTCAAACCTAGCAATGAAGTCCCTCATAGGTTCATGGGGATCTTTCTTCATCTATGTGAGCTGGGATAGTAAGACATGTGCATCTTTTGCAAGCTTGAACCTTGATTCTAACTTGGCTTTGAGTGTGTCCCAATCAATCATTGATCGAGCCTGCAGATGGTAGAACCACTCTGCAACAGCACCTTGTAGGGTCTCCATAAAAATCTTGACTGCCATATCTTCAAATTCCACCCCTATCACACCATAGGCTATGTTGAAGGCTACAATGTGTTCATTAGGGTGAACTCTCCTATCTCCAAAGAATTTAGGGATGTTCTTTCTTGAGCTGCGTGGAAGTTCATGCAGAGGTGGAGTTAAGTTGAGTGGGCCAAATGAGTTACCCCAAGGGCCTTGAACTGCCATGATTTAATTATGAAAAATAGGTATAACAAATTTGGATGGAGTGGTTAGATTGTAGAATAAAAATGGAAAAAAATTGGCCCTGCTTTAGCTTGAGGCTTTAAACTATGAACTCTTTCCCAGTATCTCTGGTTTTGCAAACCAGATAAAATAATGGAGATGGAGGAAAATGGTAAGGCTATAATGATAATGGGTAAGACACAGAATGGAGTCACCAGAGTCTATAATGAAAAATGATAAGGCTATAATGATAGTGGGTATGACATAGGTGATGCTTCAATCTGAAGCTTGAGGTTTCAAATTACGTAAGATTGTTGTGTTCCCAGTGGAGTCGCCAAAAACTATTGGGTGAATATTTTGTCGACCAGCTAACTGGTGAGAAAAATAGTTCCTATCACCACAACATAGGGAGATTGGTCATCCAAGTGTGCACTTTTACTACATCAATAGGGGACAAATCTCTCCTCTCATCAAGGGGAGGTTCCCTATTAAATATATGGAGGCTATATACTATATATATAAGCAAAAAGTAAGACATAGGGGTGGGATAAGCCATCCATCTCTCTTTTTTTAGAGACGATGTTAAAAAATAGAGGATAAATCTTGGGTGATTGGTGAAGGTACTTTTCTTCTTTCAGAAATAACATTTAGCCAAGAGCCAGATCCCTTCCTAGATAGTAGAAATCCTAGTGAAGTGATAGAAGGCACTTCTCTTCTTTCAGAAGTGCTTGTTCTTGCAAAGAACAAGAATCTTTCTGGTAGGATAAGTAATGGTAACTAAGGGCGTAGTAACCAGCAGACTGAGATGTAGCACAAAGTCTCCACCTCAACTACCCAAGAGTGAGATACGAAGGATAATGAGGGCAAAAAGTCATCC
Organism: Torreya grandis; assembly: GCA_037957365.1. NCBI lineage: Eukaryota > Viridiplantae > Streptophyta > Pinopsida > Cupressales > Taxaceae > Torreya > Torreya grandis. Next base: position 1,914,390 of record JARHVA010001208.1, read on the forward strand.
CAAGATCCTTTACATAAGAACAGAAAGAAAACACACTAAAGGAAATTGTGGGGGCACAAAGTCTCTCTAGAGTTGGCTTTAGGACACCTTTCTCATTACTTTCACTAGTTCTGCTTGCCAAATTAAATAAATAAGAACACATTCAGAAGACAGATATAAGAATAATCTCCTAGAATGATACAAGTTATGACAACACAAAGTCTGCAAACAACTTACTTTCTCATTCAGATAAAAATGATATAAACAATAATTTGAGCTCAAAGTCTCAGTAATGCCTTTCAATTTGGGAAAATTTTTGATTTTGGTAATGAGAATATCTCATTTACATCAAATGGGAAATTACAATATATAGAGGCAAAGAGAGGCTTGGCACTTTTTCCCATGGAGTGACCCATGCTGTGCAATCAATGCCTTGGATGCATTCTTGGTTCTATCAGGAAGGGCCATGCTAGAGTAGGGTGATTGCCTTAACTGTGGCATGTTGGTTCATCTCCTTTGCCTACTCTCAAGCCTAAATTACTCATTCCATCACCTGTTAGATGCGCAACTATCTACTCTACCTTTATTCCAAAGGGGACAAACAAGCTGCGCTTTCAATGTTTACAGGTCCCAAATATCTACCCAGTGAACTGCTTCACCTATTGGAATTAACTCCTACTGAGTTTCCCTCTTTGTCTCTTTTCATTTGGCTCTATCTTTAGGGTCTTTGAATGCATTCGAGTCTACATTTTAAATTTGCAAAGCTCAATAGACCCTCGTAGTGAATTTGCTGCCTACGGGTCTTTTATCTTTTGAAAGTTACCAGCTAGCCAGTCATCTTAAATTTGACATTTGTGGGTTTGTCATTCTTCTTAGCAACTCCCTTTATGTCTTTCTCACTTGTTATGGCCACTTTCCACTATGACATAGGTGAGGACACATGGTGGCATTCGTAGCTTTGAAATAGGCTTATCATAATAAGCTTTGAAACTTGTTAGAGACCGTTGGCATGGATGCAGACACTTGGCTGCTTCCACTGCATTGGGATGGAAAATGTGGTGAGTTTCATGGCCTTGAAACTTGTTGGAGGTTGTGTCTCAACTCGTGACACTTGGTATCTTTTATTGCATTTTGAGGCTTGACCCTTTATTTCCTTCGAACAAAATGTCTGAAGGAATTCCTTCAAACAATTTTTTTGAAAGAAATCTTTCCTTGACTCTGCATCTCTACGTTGGGAGTGCCCTATTTTTGACACATGGCACATTCTACCATTTTTAACTAGAGACACATGGCATCTTTCATTGAATCTTATTACAACCTCCCACTAGTGACACTTGGCACTTCTCGCTCTTAGGCTTTTGTGACATCGTAGAAATGTTCAGGGTTCACTTGGGTTCTTGTGGATGATGACACTTAGAGGCTTCTGACAAGCTTTACAAGGGACATGTGGTAGTATTCACTGCTCTTAGAAATACAGTATAAGGCATCTTGGCAGATGACACTTGGTAGCTTCCACTCATCCTTTTATTTTGTGTGATCCTTTCCTTGACTGAGGCCACCTTTGAACCCGTGAACCTATGAAGTGGTTCAAGGTTCAATGGTTCATTTGGTTCATTCTTTTGATTTGGCTGAGTCCTTTTAATATCTTTGAACCAAATGCATTGAACTATTTAAATGTTAAACCCATTGAACTGATGAAAATGGTTCAAGGTTTAATAGTTCAATAGTTCAAGCCTTTGAAACTCGTTAAGTGTTCAGAGCCATGGAACCTTTGAAATGGTTAAACTTTGAACCTTTGACAAATGCAGCTAGCTATTGCTGATGACATTGAACCTTTGAACCCATTGAACCCGTTGAACCAAAATGGTTCAAGGTTTAATGGTTCAATCCTTGCTTAGATGCTTGCCGATGGACATTTTTGATTGAACCAAGGCATTGACCCAATCTTGAAGATGACCAAGTATTTGAAACTGGTTCTTTTGATTGAACTCACCTACAGAAGCCTTTGAACCTATTGAACCTGCTATTCTCTTTACTGAAAAAGATTGAAAAATGAGGAATTTGAAATCTCAAAATAAATTTCAAGAAGGGAAGAGATTATTTATGGTTGTGTAGGACCAAAATAGCTCATATGTTGTCCCAAAAATGAGTGACATTTTTGGGGAACAACACTTTTAATGATCTTAAGTCTCAGATTCTATTTGAAGAATGTAAATTTGGTAACTATTTTCTCTCCTTTGAATATTCAAAGGAAAAATTTGTCCTAAATTATGTTCATTTAGATGATTTATAGACCATGGAATTTGATGGCAGTTGTGTTATCGCTAGTTCAGGAGTAGGAGTTGTGTTGATCTCACCTGAAGGTGAAACTTTTCCTTACTCTTTCAAGCTAGAGTTTAAAAACACTAATAATACTACAGAATATGAAGCTTTATTTTTTGGATTAAATGAAGCTAAAGGAAAGGGTATAAAAATACTCAAGGCAAAAGGAGATGCTGAATTAATTGCCAAACAATTGAGAGGCATTTTCTCAGTTAAAAATGATAGATTAAGACATTACAGAAATAGAATTTGGGATGAGATAAAATATTTTGATGCCTTTTCTATTGAGGCAATTCCTAGAGACCAAAACACTCGAGTAGATTCTCTATTAGTATCAGCTTCTCTTCTTCTCCCACACCCTAATTTTGAAAAGGATTCATATAGAATAGAACTAATCTATCATCCTAAAGTCTTGAATAATGCTGAAAATTGGCAAGTTTTTTAGAATAATAAATAGATCAATTTTTTTTGGGAGAATGCTGATATGTTCTTGGGGACTTATTTTGAAGGTTCAGAAATAGAATGTAAAGAATTCACTCTTGATCTAGGGATCAATACAAAAGATGATGTAATTCAATTAAAAAAAAACAAAATATATAAAAGACTGGTCTCTCTTGAACATTTGTTCACTAGACAAGATGAATATACTAAAAGCAAACTTTTCCAGAATGCTAACAAAATAAAGGATTATGAGAAAATCAACATTAGAAGTGAAATTGACCTAAAATGGATCTCCATTGGTAATTGTTGTTCACCAGAAGAGAAAAATAAATTAATTAATCTACTAATTAAGTATAAAGATGTCTTTGCTTGGTGTTATGATGACCTCAAAGATTTTATACATGGATAGTTTCAGCATCATATTCCTTTAAAAGAAAATGCAACTCATTTCAAACAAAAGCTGAGAAATTATAACTCAAAAGTTATTGAAACTATCTTTAAAGAGATTGACAAGATGCTAAAGGCTTGGATTATTTATCCAATTCATCACTCCACCTGGGTAGCGAACATTGTTCTAGTGCATAAAAAGAATGGAGAAATAAGAATTTGTGTTGACTTTAGGAATTTGAATCAAGCCAGTTTAAAAGATAATTATCCCTTGCCTATGATGGATCACATCTTATAAACTGTTGCTAGGTCAGAAATGATGTCCATGTTAGATGGGTTCTCAGGTTATAATCAGATAAGTGTAGTTGCATCTGACCAACATAAAACTGCTTTCACTACACCTCAAGGAACTTTTGATTATAACCATATGCCCTTTGATTTGATTAATGTTGGTGTAACTTTTCAATGGGCAATGGATTCATCCTTTAAAGATTTGAAAGATAGAATTATTGTTATCTATCTTGATGATTTGACTATTTTCTCTAGAAAAAGAGAAGATCATCTAAAGGATCTGGAGACCGTCTTACAAAGATGCTTAAGTCATGGGATATCTCTTAATCCCAAGAAGTCAGTTTTCTATGTTACAAAAGGGAAATTAATATGACACCTAGTTTCAAAAGGTAGAATCAAAATTGACCCAGAAAGAGTTAGAGCAATACAACAGTTAAGTCTTCCTTCTAATATGACTAGAATTAAGTCTTTCTTTGGTTAGATTAATTTTCGTAGAAGGTTCATTCCTGATTTTGTTAAAATTATAAAACATATTATGGGGATGATGGGCAAAAAACAAGCATTCAAATGGAATGAAGTTGCTAAAAAAAGCATTTGAAGATATTAAGGAAGCAATTGCACAAACACCTACTTTGGTAAATCTCGATTTCCAAAAATATTTTGTTATTTATTGTTATGCTTCAAAACATACCATGTCTAGTATCTTTTTACAGAAAAATGAAGTAAATGTAGAAGCCCCAATAGCCTTTATGAGTGTTCCTCTCAAGAAACATGAACTTAAATATTCTTTGGCTGAGAAACAAGCTTTTGTTGTAGTGAAGGCTATTAAAAAATTTAGATATTATATACTTCATTCTCATTCAACTGTATTTGTTCCTAGTTCAATTGTGAAAAGCATTATGACTCAACAAGAGGTTGGGATGAACAATAGAGCAACATGGGTTGCTAAAATTCAAGAATATGACCTAGAGATTAGGCCAACTAAATTAGTTAGAGGTCAAGATTTATGTAAATTGATAGCTAGAAGTAAAGAAGAGGAAGAAGAAGAACTTCTTACTGTTCTATTGGTGAGTTTACAAGATTCATGGTTCGTAAACATGGCACACCTACTTATGGAGACTATCCCAGTCATTTATCCCCAATAGAGAAAAGAAACCTAAAGTTAAAATCAACAAAATATGTGATTTGGGGTGATGTCCTGTACAAGAAGGGATTAGATGGAACCTTTCTGAGGTGTGTAGATAAGGAACAACAATATAAACTGTTGGATGTTTTTCATAATGAAGCCTATGGTGGACATTTCTCTTCTTCGATTACAACATTCAAAATCCTTAGAAATTATTATTATTGGCCATGTATGTTCAAAGACACATATAAATGGGTGGCTAACTATGAAAAATGCAAATTATTTCAAGAAGACCACAAATTATAGCATTACCTCTAAGACCTATCATTATTGAAGAACCTTTCAAACAGTGGGGATTAGACTTCATTAGGCCTCTTTCACCTCCTTCAAGTACCAGTTATATGCATATTTTAATAGCAAAAAATTATTTTATGAAATGGGTTGAAGCAATCCCTGTCAAGAGAACCACTTTAGAAGTGGTATGTGATTTTCTTAAAGAAAATATACCGGTATGTTTTGGTGTTCCTCAAAATATTGTGGCAGATAATGTTACCAATCTTTCTTCAATGGAGCTTACTTCATTCTAATATGAACATAGTTTCTCTCTTTCTCACTCATCATATTATTACCCTCAAGGGAATGGACAAGCAAAGTCTAGTAATAAAAATCCGATATCCATCATGAAGAAATCGGTGAATGATAACCCCAAAGATTGGCATAAGAGACTATATGAATCACTTTGGGCTAACAAGGTAACCTCAAAAAGAACAATAGGAATGGCACCATTTGAGCTAGTTTATGGAATAGGAGCACAATTATCATTACTTCTGGAATTATTTGTAGCTAGATTACAAAATGTTATTGAAGATTAGTATTTTCAAGATTCTTTAGAAAAAAGAGTTATGTATTTAACTAAGATTGAAGAAGAGAGGAATGAACTAGTTGATCGTATTACTACTCATCAAAATAGAGTTAAAAAGATTTTTGATCAAAAAATTAGACCTAAAATGTTCATGGAAGGAGATGAAGTATTGCTATGGGATAGAAGGAGAGAACCTAAAGGAGCACATGGTAAATTTGATTCACTTTAGAAAGGGCCTTTCAAAATTCATCAGGTACTTGGTCCTAATTCTTTTAAATTGTAATATCTAGATGGAACTATTTTACCCCTGTCCTATAATGGATAGGATCTCAAATTATATCGACTATGAAATAGGTGTCCCCTATTTTGTACATAGCCTTTTCTTTTGTTGTTGCATTTTGTGTTTTCCTTTCCTATTTTTGGTTTGTCTTTCTCCTTTTCTTCTGTTTCTACGTTTGAGTTTGTGTAACTAGAGTTTCTAAGTTCTCTATATTTTGTCATAAAATACAATCCCCATTCTAATCTATTATTACCTTTTGAGTCACCCTTATTCAGTTTTTCATGAATTTTGCCATAAAAGAAGTTAAATCGCTTATCGCCTTTTGTGTGTAAATTCTTAAAAGAATTGAACCTTTGAAATTGAAACTTTTTGGATTTTAAGAGTTCAATAAGTTCAAAAGTTCAACTAGTTCAATGGTTTAATATTTCTCAAAGTGAACTGTTTATCTCTTTGTGTATTTCAATTTTGATTTTGATTTTTTCAATTGAACTTGAACCCTTTTTCGGAGTTCAATAAGTTCAACAGTTCAAAATTTCAATACTTGATGTTTTGTAAAGAGTCATGTTCACTCAATTCCCTTGTATAAATTAATGTATCACTGAACCTACCAATTAAACCTATCATTGAACCTACCAATTTAACCTATCATTGAACCTACCAATTTAACCTAATGTTTGAACCTATGTAGCAGAGTTCAAAAGTTCAACGGTTCAATGTTTCAAAATTTGAAGTTTATAGAAAGATCATATGACTATTGGTCAGTTTGTGTAGTTCATCTCATATCATTGAACCCTGAACTTGAACCACATTTTCAAAAAGTTCAATGGTTCAATGACTATACTCTCATCTCACCCTGAGGCTTTCTCTAAGTTAAAATTAGCAGGAGATTTAGAGGAGAATATATCCAAAAAATCATTATATATAAGAAAATTTTGAATTTTCATGAGGTTACAAATAATCATTATTCATCAAAATCATGTGTAAAAAAATGCTTGTCATTAATGCATATGTCAGAGTGCATGTCTTATCAAGCATGTTTAGCATGTATTGCCCTGATTTAATTATTTGATCTAGTTAATATCTGCATCAAGAGAAAATAATTCAAATTTAGCAAATAAGCATACTGGGTGATACAAAGGAGAAAAACATAGGTGGTATAATATATTTGATAGGTTCAATTCGTAGTGATTTTAGATAAATTTAAGGTGAGTTTCACTCTTACTGTAAGCTAGTTCCTTTACTTGGTTGGAAAGAAGGATCATTTTGAGTTTGAAACATTATTTAAAAATCCAATACATTCTCTTTTCATTATATTCTCTAAACCATAGCCATGAAATCCACTTGTCTTGATTACGAGCATGGCCCGAGTCTCATATGTTCTCTACTTGAAATTAGGGACACCTCTTTGGTCCAATATGATTTGGAAGATTTTAAGGAAAGGGCTAGAAATCCTCTGTCAAATCCTATGATGCAAAAAATTATAGAAAGTGGTTTAGTTGAAGCTACGGCCTTTCCCATAGCTATCCAATGCCCTGAATTAGTCCTTGAATGCATGAATAGATATGAACCTCAGAACAGGTGCATCAAGGCTATAGATGGCAATGTTTTACTGCATATCAATAGATAAACCCTAATGTCTGTAATGAGAATTCCTCCCAAATAATCATAGTCTAACCTTAGTATTACTTCTTCATATGTTTATTTTTCATTAAAGAAAGCAATTTACAAGAACATGATTACTAAGAATTGGCTTTTGAAATTCCAAAAAGGGGGTTCAAGACTGCCTAAACCATTAACAAGAAATCATATTATTTGAAAAGTACAAGATATTATAGTATTACTACATAGGCTAAAAGGCAATGCTCATGCATATTATTGGGAAGATTGATGTACTTCTTCATACAACCGATCCTCCAGGGAGAACAATATTTAGATTAGGCAGAAATTGTAGCTGAAAGCTTGCATCAAGGTTTAAGTAATTATTTGGGAAATAGAGAGTTTTATATGTCTTCATACCTACTCTAGTTCCTGGCTTCTACGAGACAATGGGTAGGGTTACTTCATGCCCTTGGCTGAAGACAATAAAATTTATGATTATTACTCATAGTTACAAATGCATAACTACTATGAGGATTACAGGAGGGTCAATGATGTTTTTACTAGGAAAATGACTTTTGAATTGTCAAACAATATCAATAAAAGGTTGTCTGATGAAGCTATGCAGCTAATTAATATTTATGGTAGTTTATTCATTCAATTGTATAGGTTCACGTATATCAAAGTTGGGGGTTTTAACGGTGAAACTTTGAGGTTACCAATGTATGTTCTTGATAGATTTGTGTTAATAGAATTCTGCAAGCAATTAGCATATGTAGATAAAACATTCCCAACAAAGAATAAATATGGTATATCTTTTCTTATTAAACTTGGGAATTATTCATGCAAAACAACATCTGATACTTTTAATTTAGAATTGGATCTTAAGAAATTCAATTTTCAATATTCACAGCCAGACCATAATTTGACAACAAAGGTTTTGCCAGAGATAACTTGGATCTTAGAATAGGGTTTTCACATATTCCTCAATTAAAGGATTATTGGGAGGATTATTCAAATGAATTTGAATTTAGAAGAAGACTATGGTCCAAGTTTTCCCTTAGGTAGATAATTACCCTTAAATTAAACATGGATATTTTTGGAATTGTTAATAATGATGAACATATGACTGATCCTTAATTTGAAAAAATAAAACAATCATCTATTCCAAAAATTGACTGGGAGAAAGTGAAAAAGATAGAATTGAAGTTAATACCCTCCCAGTAATAACGAGAACTGAAAAATGGCCGAGAGAGCAAAAATTGGGAGGAGCTCAAAACATAGTCTCCCAACAATGTACAGTAATAATTAAATCTCCATTCCCAATAAGCTCATCTAACCAACCTATTGTTATTTGTGATGTAGGTACTTCCAAGTCAAAAACAAGAAGGGATCCTGTCATCAAAGAATCTGAGAAATCCCTTGTAACTACCTTGCCTCCTCATGCCACCAGGTCAAGGACTCAAAGCAAGAAGAAGAATCAGATTTTTGAAAAAGTGATTGTGGATTTGAATTCTGAAGAAGATTCAGAAGAAGCCAAAGGTGATAAATAATCTAATTCACCAATGATGGAAGAGGTTAGTATAGATCAATAGATGATGATTCCTTTTGATTCTACCAAACTGATGATTGTTTCAACTATGCCTTCTGATCAATCGAATCCTGATAAAGAAGCCTCAGCCTCTGCACCGAAATGGCTAGAAAATCAATTAGTCATAAAAGGAAAGTAGTTTCATTTTCTTTACCCTTGGAAGATATGGTGAGAAAGTGTTTAGGAAAAGCTCTTAAATCCAAAGAGTTAAAAATGAAATCTACGATAGATGTTGACCCAATCACATGGAACTGGAATGCAGAAATTACCTGACAAAAAACCAATGAAGACGTTCAAGATCCTATTGTTAAAGATTTTATAGTTGAAAAGGTAGACCTTAGGACTACATCACATGCTACAAATGTACATCATCTAGAAGCATCCACTAAAAGGATAGTTAGTAGAACTTAGAAGGATGAAAAGGATAAAAGGGAGTTAAAACATACTGTGCGGTCAATGGCATAATACATTGACACCATTCATAGTCTAGATCCACAACCAATTACCCAAATACCCCTATCTTTTGACCCAAAATCTCTTGTCAATCAAAGGATGTTGGACCAAATACACAGAGGCAAAATGATTACCAGAATATTTGATAGTTGGTTGGATGGCATCATCCTGAAAGGTACAGAATACATTCATAAATTAAAGAATGTATATGATCTAACCATGATTATTGTTGAAGATTTGAAGACTCAAAATGTTTTTTTGGATAAAATATGAAGGAAAATGGATGAGCATGATGAAACAGATTGATGAGGTGTAAAAACATGGGATAATAAAGTTTTTGTCAGAGAAGAACTTGACAAATCTGGATGATGTATTATATGTAAGTAAGAAAAATATTGAATGGAGAAATTTAGTATCCCGATAAGGACGAATATAAATCACAAAAATGATCAAGGAAATAACTGAATTCATCTAGTCATTTCAACAAGATCTATAGAATATTGATATCAAATACATAAAAGATGATGGAAAACCAGAAAAAGATATCAATATAGTGATTCAATCCTTTAGGGAAAAGGTTAACATCATTAAAGAAAGTGACAAGTTATCAAATAAAGATTTTTCTCAGATTTCAAAGGCAGATTCATTGCTTTGTCACTACATTGGCACTCTCCTAGAACACATAGAAAAGATGGGGAAAATTGGAGGGAAGAAAACATTTGGAAAGCAAGGATAAAACACATCAGTATTCTCAATCTTACAAAAATTCAAGAGTTTGTTACGACATTTTAGGAGTAGAAAGCTCAATGTGTTTACCCAACTGAATAAAGCAAATCTGGAGATCCTAACCCGTCACTTCAACAATGACTTACATAGTTTCTTTTATTCAGTTAATTTTCTATTCAAAACTTGATCTTTATCAAATTTAAAAAAAAACTAAATCCCATATGGGTTAGAGTTACTTTAACTCTGGTTTAGTTTGACAGGTGGATTAGTTATGGTAACTATATATATTTTTAATTTTAAAAAGACACGGAGATACATAAAAAAGGAGGGAGTTAGAAAATTAGAGAAATGAACCACTGTTGTTAGTAATATATGTGATGTTTGTCTAAAAAATTTTCATCTATGAATGAAAAGGATAATTAATTACTACATACTTGGATCTATGTGTTTGAGTATTTGAAGCTGGTTTTTCTATGTGAAACCTTCTTTCATATAGTGATTAATCTTCCATTAGACAATTCATTATATGTGTTTTATCCTTTACTGGCTCATCAATA